>JAHRHZ010000145.1:83568547-83586299 GCA_024137785.1 Ginglymostoma cirratum | reverse complement strand
CCTAAACCCATTTCTGATGAAGGGTTTAGGCCCGAAACGTCAAGTTTTCCTGCTCCTATGATGCTGCTTGACCTGCTGTGTTCATCCAGCCCCACGCTTGTTATCTCGGATTCTCCAGCATCTGCAGTACCTTTTATCTTCAGTCAGACTGTATTTGGAGTACTGTGAGCCATTCTGGTTTCCGCACTACAGGAATGATGTGGAGGCTTGGAGAGGGAGCAAAAGAGATTTATTCAGATGTTGCCTGGATTGGACTGTATTAGCTATAAAGGAGAGGTTGGACAAACTTGGATTGTTTACGCTAGAGCATTGGAGGCTGAGGGGTGTCCAGATAGAAGTATATGAAATTATGACAGGCATGGATAGGGTCAATAGTCAAAGTTATTTTCCCTGGGTGGAGATGTCATACACAAAGGTGCATTGGTTTAATGTGAGAGGGGAAAGTTTAATGGAGACGTTGGAGGCAACAGGGATGGTAGAAGCAGAAATAATGGCAAAGTTTAAGAGGCATTTAGATCAACACAAACAGGAGGGAATAGATGGTTATGGTATTAGTTTCGAATGGCATCCTGGTCAGCTTAATCATGCTGCGCCGAAGGGCTTGTTCCTGTGCTGTATTGTTCTATGTTCTAAGTTCTAATGGGGAAAACAACCTCCCATTGCCTAGTAGTGAAGTTCCTTTAGAATCTTACATATTTAAATAAGATCATCTCGTATTCTTCCAGGGATCAAACAGTATCAGACCAACCTATTCAGTCTTTGATGGTAGGAAAATCCTCTGATCCAACACTGCCTCCAACTAAAATATACAACGACTTAGATCAGAGACAAAAACTGCACACAGTACTTCAGTTTTGGTTTCCTAAAATCCTCAACAATTGTGACAAGTCTTGTTTATTCTTGCACACTGATCTGTATGCAGATAAAGGCCAACATTTCATACATCTGCCTAATTGCTTGCTGGACCTGCGTCCTAATTTTCTGTGTCTTTGTACAGATATATCCAAGAACTTCCCAGAACATCAACATTACATTGTCAACAGTATCCCCTTGATTAACAAGGGCAGCAGTAATAATCGCAGAAACTGCAGACCAGTAAGCTTTATGTCAGTGGTAGGGAAATTATTGGAGAAGATTCTTAAGGATGACATTTACTTGCTTTTGGAAAAATATGAACTTATTAGTGACAGCATAGTTTTGTGTGGGGAAGTTCATGTATCACAAATTTGATTGAGTTTTTTAAAGAAATATGAGGGCAGGGAAGTAGATGTTGTCTGCATGGAGTTTAGCAAGACTTTTGACAAGATTCCCCATGGTAGGCTGATACAAAAGGTAAAGTCATATGGGGTCTGCAATGAGCTGGGTACAGCACTGACTTAGTCATAGAAGACAGAGATTAGCAGTGGAAGGGTGTTTTTCAGATTAATGATCCGTGACCACTGGTGCTCTGCAGGTATTAGTGCTGAGACCCCTACTGTTCGTAATACATATAACTGATTTGCAGGTGGCCTGATTCGTAGGTTGTTGGTTGATGCAAAGATTGGGGTAGCTGCAGAAGGTGAGGGGGACTTCCAGAGAACAAGGCAGGATATCACTAGGCTGTAGACTTGGGCAGAGAAATGGAATTTAATTGGGACAAATGTGAGGTGATGCATTTTGGACAATCGAATGCAAGAAGGAAGAATATAGTATATGGCAGAACTCTTTAGTAGTATCAAAATGCAGAAGGATCTCGGTGTACAGGTCCACAGTTCCCCGAAAGTGACAACACAAGTGGATGAGGTGGTCAGGAATGCATACAACATGCTTGTCTTCACTGGTAGAGGCATGGAGTATAAAAGTTCTCAAGTCATGTTGCAGATGTATAGAGCTTTAGTGAGGCCACACTGGGGATATTGTGGACAGTTCTGGTCACCACATCACCAGAAGGACATGAAGAGGGTACAGAAATAGTTTACAAGGATATTGCCCAGTTTGAATGGTATTAGCTATGAGGAGAGATTGAACAAACTTGGTTTGTTTTCATTTGAACCTCAAAGGATGAGGTGCAACCTGATAGACAGCTACAAAATTATGAGTGGCATGAATAGAATAGATAGTTGGAGTCTTGTTCCCAGGGTAGAAATGTCAATCACAAGGGAACAACTCTTTAAAGTAAAAAGGAGTAAGTTTAAGGGAGATGTGACAGGCAAGATCTTTACACTGAGGTTGGTAAGAGCATGGAGTCACAGCCAGAGGAAGTGGTCAAGGCAGATACAATAGCAATGTTTAAGAGGCAACTTGACAGATATGCAGTACATATATAGTATAGTATATACTGATAATAGAGGGATACGTATCACATGGAGGCAAAAGGTTTTTTGTTTAGAAGGTACTGTGTGTTGGTGCAGTCTTTTGGGCCAAAGGGCCTGTTCCTGTGTTCTACTGGTCTTTGTCCTTTGTAGGTTGGGGTGGGAGATATTGGGTCCAGCATTAGCAGGGGGTGAGGTGATGGATCCAACAGCTGTGGAGGATGCGCTAGATCCCAACAGAATGCAGGAGGAAGTGGGGTCTGGTCTCAAGCGTACGGAGGAGGTGCTTCATGACCAAGAGTAAAGGGGAGTTTTGTGTCCCTGGGTTGAGTGGGAGTGTCTGGTGCTGGAATGCAGGGGAAGTGTCACTTCAGGGTTAGAGGCATGCCAAGTTGGGAGAAGGCGTACTTGCAGCTGTCTGTGGTAAGGAAGGGAAGATGGCCAGATCAATATTTACTCAGGAGCTAGACCAGCTTTTGTATTGTCTAACTCTTCCCAAGTAAATATTTACTTAACCACGGAGAAACCCTCTGGATTCTTTGATCTAAATTCATTCTTTGGGAGGATCCTAGGCCTAGAGGGAATTATCCATTGGAATTTTCAATTTCCCAGGCAATTCCTTTGGAAAGTGATATGCTGGGAATTCCACAAGGCTCCTGTGCACAACTCCTTTCTGCACTTCAGAAATGAATGTCCAAACAGCAGACCTTTCATGATGCAATGTAACTGCAAATCTTTGTTTTTCGTGGTATAGCAACATTCAAGAAGCACCTGAATACATGAATAGGAAGGGAATAGAGGAATATGGATCCTGTAAGTGAAGACAGTTTTAACATGGAAGGGCAAAATGTGTCCGCACAGGCTTGGAGGGTCAAAGTGACTGTTCCTGTGCTGTATTGTTCATTGTTGATTGTTCTTTCTTTGTTCATTGGAAACTTTCAATGGCCCCTTTCAAAGAAAGCACTCCAAGTGTATTGACAGAGCTTGAAATAAGTTTCTTTTCCCACTGTCCTTCAACATGTCAGTCTCTCAAGCTCTGTTAAACATAAAGCAACTTCATAACAACTTAAGTTTTCAATGACCTATGTCAGCAAAATTTCACTGCAGTGCAGAAGACGCAATGTCAAAAAAAATCTCACTTAAGTGATTAGTACCTTATTTGTCAACAGACAAATAACTTAAAGGATTAATCCCTTATCTTAACAAACACTTGTATTGAGTAATAATTTGAAAATGTCCAGCAATAGGCACTCAGTTGTGAAAATGATTTTTTGAGAAGTTGGCTATACAGCACAACACCATTCCCATAATCCTTTTTATGGCCAGGCACTCTGAAATAGCTGACACTATTTTTAGAGACCACCTTATACCCAGTCTCTATGACACTTCATGCCTCTGTGCCAACTTCATAACTACTTCCACCCACCACCCTTTCCAAATCCATGTCAAATCACAAGTATTCACAAGGATTCATGTGTAAAACAATTGTATTACTTCAAGTCCTATATTGCAGACGACACTCGTTTAAGGAAGGCAGTCTCATTCTTAAATACACATTTTGTCACATGTTGACACTTCTTGACTAGTTGAACAGAGGTGGCTGGTTTATGCACTTTGTACTGACACTCTTCTCCATGGCTGATGATCTCAACTGCTCCTGATTGATTACCAGGCCCTCCCCCTGCAACTTTCCATACTGTTTCCCATCAGGGAACCCCAAAATATACCTGACACACACCTTCCAAATGACGCCGAAACCTCATGTCAAGGTTTATACCATAGGGGTACCTCAGGGCTCCAAAAGGTTACCCTTACTATTGAAAAGTAAGCATTAACAATAACCTGCTCTATGTGTGTGATGTGAGTGGGTGCTAATGAGGGTGTGTATGTGTGTGTGCGTGCGTGTGTGTATAATGATGAGTGTGAGACTGTAAGTGGTTGCAAACGTGAGTGAGAGAATGTGTGCATTGATGTGAGAGTGTGTGTGTTTGTACACATGTGAGATAATTTGTGCTTGGATGGGAGCCTGTGCATATGTGTGTGTGCACATGTGCAAGAGGTGCTTACATGTAAAAGGATGCATAGTCATTCTGAGACTGGGAGAAACACAGAGACGCTCACAAGTACATGTACCGTCCCTCTCCTCCTTTCCCACAAACCTCTCCACATTGCACTAAGAACAGAGGAAAACCTTCGCTGAAAGACATTCTGAATGCATCTTTCATGTGAATTCTGTTGAAGCCAACTCAGTCTTTTGGATGTCATCATCCAGGGAGGTAATGGCCTAGTAAGATTATTGCCAGGCTTTTAATCTAAGCACTCAGGACATGTTCTAGGGATCCAGGTTCAATTCCTGCCATGGCAGATATGAAACTTAATAAATGTCTGGTTCACTAATATCATTCAGAAAAGGAAAATGCTATGCTTGCCCAGTTTGGTCTACAGAAGAATGCACAGTGAGTGTGAATTAAACTCACCTTCATCATCAATCCCTCTCCAATCCTTGTGGTCAGGATTTGCAATTTAATCAGCATCTCTCAAGCATTACTTCTTAAGTAGAAAGGCAAAACTGTAGTTAATTCTACTGTTTGGTTGCCTTTTTAATGGTTATTTTCATTGATTTCTCATTTTTTAAAATGGTCAGTTTATTGCTTTGACATTGATTTTTTTCGGTCAGCAGGTTTGTTTTCTTTCATTATACATCAATTTTTTCTTGGATTCATGTTGTACCAAACTCGATCTCAGGCACCTATTCCGTTGTTTCTTGCTGATGGGGAATGAGACGCTCACAAGAAATCTGATTGCTTTTGGAGGGCTGGCGAAAAGGGTTTTATTTCTTCGTCCAGTACAAATGGGAAATGCTGGAATGGTCATTATGTCTGTCAGCCCCAGTGCAGACAGAATCAAAGGTCAGTGACCTTTTGGCCAGCATCCGTAGACCATTCTTTCACGAGTTGCCTGGCCTGCTGAGTAACTCCACCGTTTTCTGTTTAGATATCAGATTTTCAGCAACTATGGTACTTTATTGTCCTATTATATATTCCAGGCCAGTTACTAGTAAGTATGACAAGATTCCATTTCAAATAGAAAAATATTCATCACTTGGTGCAAAGTCTATTCATAGCGTCACGGAGCTGTAAGGCGCAGAAACAGACCCTTCGGTCCAACTTGGCCACGCCAGCCAGGTATCTTTAATTATTCTAGTCTCATTTGCCAGCATTTGTTCCATATCCCTCTAAAACTTTTGTATTCATATACCCATCCAGATGCCTTTTAAATGGTGTAATTGTACCAGCCACCACCACTTCTTCTGGCAGCTCATTCCACACACCCACCACCCCTTTGTGTGTAAACGTTGCCCCTTAGGTCCCTTTTAAAACTTTCCCCTTTCACCTTAAACCTATGCCCCCTAGCTTCAGTCTCCCCACCCTGGGGAAAAAAACCTTGTCTATTTACCCTATCGATGCCTGTCATGATTTTATAAACCTCCATAAGGTCACCCCTCAGCCTCTGATGCTCCAGAGAAAATAGCCCAAGTCTATTCAGCCTCTTCCTATAGTTCAAATCCTCCAGCCCAGGCAATATCCTTGTAATTTTTTTCTGAACCCTTTCAAGTTTCTCGACATCCTTCTTATTGCAGGGAGACCAGAACTGCACGCAGTATTCCAAAAGTGGTCTAATCAATGTCTTGTTCAGTCGCAAGAGGACCTCTCAACTCCTATACTCAAAGCACTGACCAATAAAGGCAAGCTTACCAAACGCTTTCTTCATATTTTGTCTTTTGGATGACATCATCCAAGGAGGTAATGGCCTAGTAAGATTATCGCCAGGCTTTTAATCTAAGCACTCAGGACATGTTCTAGGGATCCAGGTTCAATTCCTGCCACGGCAGATATGAAACTTAATAAATGTCTGGTTCACTAATGTCATTCAGAAAAGGAAAATGCTATGTTTGGTCAACATATGACTCTTGTTTTAGACAATTTGGGGCTGGGGAAGCCCAGCCAGTGATGCCCACATCCCATGAAGGAATAATTTTTTAAAAAAATCAGAACCTACTTCAATAATCCAGAGTTGGTTTCACAATATAAATCCACAAGTTGTGTGTAATTAACTGACAAAGCAGTGGTTATAAATTGTATCATATTGAAACATGAGCTTTCAACGGGCTTTATGTACAGAAGCATAGAGTACAAAAGATGTTTTGCCAAATATATGTGAAATAGTCTCGGGGGGTGGGCGCAGTGTGATCAGAGGGGTGTGCAGGGTTTTGGGTGTCAGACAAAAGGGGAAACATGATTTTTCCTGATTTCTGTCATAATTTCTCTCCCTGGTCTTTGTTAGAAGTATCTTGTTTGCTGCTGGGACCATCTGCAGTTTACAATTGACTCCACTGAAGTGAGCCATAATTGCTCTCCCTGAGTCAACCCACACAATGTACTCCTTGATGATTGCTGCAGCACCCTTTATCCTATTATTGCTGAAATAATAAGGCGATTCATTCTGTTATTGAACTCTCGCTCTTCAGGCCTTCTATTTTACCACCTTTGGCCTTTCCTTTAAAAGCTTCTTGAAAGCCAACCTCTTCAATTTTCCAGCCTATGCTGCACTCTAAATGTTCTTGCCTCCCACTCATCCGCGCCCCCACTCCCAACAGTGAAGCAATTAAATGGTTCTTTACATTGTGCTGATGGGTGACAGCGGAGGGAAGTGGTGAGGTGGGGGGGGAGGGATAGATTTCAACATTTCTATGACTGTTTGTTCCTTTCTGTTAAAAATTTAGTTTTTAATTTAAAATTTCGTTTTAAAATTTAGTTCTTATTTAAGTTTATCATAGAATCCCTACTGTGTGGAAACAGGCCATTCAGCCCAAAAAGTTCACACTGCCCCTCTAAAGGACATCCCAACTACTTCTGCATGTCCCATGTCTAACCCACCTAACCTAAACATCTCTGGACACTACAGGCAATTTAGCATGACCAATCCACTGCACATCTTTGAACTGTGGGAGGAAACTGGAGCAAACCCACACTGACACGGGGAGAATGTGCACAGGCAGTCACCGGAGGGTGGGATCAAACCCAGGTCCCTAGCTCTCTGAGGCAGCAATGCTAACCACTGAGTTACTGTGCATTTTCTGAACCTGGAAGATCCAAAGTACTTTACAATCAGTGAATCGTTTTCAAATTGCAGTCATTGATATAATATTGAAAATGGTGTAGCCAATTAGCACATTGCAGCCCCTACAAACAGCAATGTGAAAATGAACAACATTTCACTGTTTTTCTGCTAATGACAAATAGAGACCAGGGACAGTTCCTTAGCTCCTCTCCAAAAAACTGCCACAAGCTATTTATGTTCACCTGAGAGGCCAGATGGTGCTTTCATGCCATGTTTCTGTGCAAAAAAAAGGAAATATTAAAACATGGAGCAGGAGTAGGCCATTCAGCCATTTGAGCCCGCTGTAACGTTCAGTGAGACAGGGATATCCTCCATGAGGCAGAGCCCTGGTTCAATGCAGAGCTCAAGAGGGCAGGAGCAGCACCAGGTATATCTAAAATGATGTGCCAACCTGGTGACCAAACTGCATAAGCAGCAATTGATAGAGTGAAGCAATCTCACAACTAATAGATTAGACCTAAGCTCTGCAGTCCTGCCACATCCAATTGTGAACGGAAATGGACAATTAAACAACTCATTGGAGGAGAAGGCTCCACAAATATCCCCATCCTCAATGATGGAAGAACACAGCACATCAGTACAAAAGGTAAGGCTGAGGCATTTACAGAAATCTTCAACCAAAAGTGCCAAGTGGATGATCTAACTTAGCCTCTGCAGTAATCCCCAGCATTAAAGATTCCAGTCTTCAGCCAATTCGATTCACTCCATGTGATGCATATCCACTAGTTCTTTAAGACCAGTGCGTATCTTAACCTCAGAGATAGTACGAACTGCAGATGCTGGAGAATCTGAGATAACAAGGTGTAGAGCTGGATGAACACAGCAGGCCAAGCAGCATCACCGGAGTAGGAAGGCTGACGTTTCGGGCCTAGGCCCTTCTTCAGTATCTTAACCTCTACTACTCTCAGTCATTGAGTTCCCAGAAACCTACCATCATGTGAAAAAATTAATCCCCTACTCTTCTCTAACCATTATACTCATCACTTTAAACCTATTTGTCTGGTTATTAATTTTTCTGCCATGTAACGTGTTTTTCCTATCCATTCTATCTAGATCCCTTATAATTGTTTAGATATCAGTTAAATCTCTCTCCAACCTCCTCTGCTCAAATAAAACAATGGAGGGAGTGACTGAGTGAGTGAGTGAGTGAGCAAGTGAAGGATTGAATGAACGAATGAATGAATGAATGACATTTTTCAGCTCTGGGAGCATCCGAGTAAACTTTCTAGTGTGACCAAATCATACAAGTATATAGTGTTAAAGCTGTACCCTAAATTGACCAATCTCCTATTTCTTCTTTTGCAGGCAGCTATCACCCAGATGTGACACTTCATTCAGGGTCAACATTCAGAGGAAGAAAGTAGGGGATAGAATGAAGTGTCAGTCTGCAGAACTGAAGCTCACAATTTCAAATAAAAACCGAAAGAACTGCGGATGCTGTAAATCAGAATTTCTCACAGTTTCAAAGTGTGTCTCAAACCACAAAACTGCATCCATTAACATCCCAGTACTTACTGCAAGGATTAGCTCAGATCAACGCAAACCAAGCAATAAAAGACCATTGATGCGATAGTCAAGAAAGCACAGCAATGCCTCTACTTCCTCAGGAAGCTAAGAAAATTTGGTATGTCCACAAGGACTCTTACCAATTTTTACAGATGTGCCACAGAAAGCATCTTATCTGGATGCATCACAGTGTGGTTTGGCAACTGCTCTTCCCAAGACTGCAAGAAACGGCAGAGGGTCATGAACACAGGCCATTCGATCACGAGCAAACCAGCCTTCCATCCGATGACTTCATCTATATTTCCTGCTGCCTTGAGAAAGCAACCAACAAAATCAAAGACCCCTCCCACCCCAGTGATTCCACCCTCTTTCTTCAGGCAAAAGATATAGAAGTTTGAATACACGTACGAACAGATTCAAGAACAGCTTCTTCCCTGCAGTTAGCAGACTTTTGAACGGACCTCTCAAATGTTAATGTCGATGTCTCTCTCTCTCTGTACCACGTCTGCAGCCATTACACTGTGTTCTGCACTCCGTTCTGCTACTTTGATGCACTTTGTATGGTACAATCTGCCTGTATAGCATGTAAAACAACACTTTTCACTGTATCACAGTACATGTGATAACAATGAATCAATCAATCAAATGAGGAAGAGTATGTCAGAACTTCACAATCATTCAGTCAATAAATTAGTTAACACAGAGTAAGGGGCGCTCCCAATATCCAGATCAATATGTTAACGTTCTCCCCAGCTACATTTAAGGTAAATGACACCTCCTGTTGGGGTAATGGGCCCATACCCTCGGGATCACAGCATTGTAATGCACCATCACTGCTGTTAAGGGAGAGGCTGCAGAAAATGCCTGTCACAAAGATGGTGCTGCTATCGGCACGAGGGACAAACGAGAGCCGCAGGCTGTGTGCCAACCTTGGACAGAGTCGGCACGAGGAGCTGGGAAGGGGTGCGAGAGGGAATGACTAAGGCTGCACGAGTATCCTTTAAAAGCTAATTTGTGCTAAATAATTAGGTGGTGGCCACTTGTGCTTACACTTTTGTCACAATGACATCATTAGCGTGTACATGGAGCCGTCCTGAAGTCTATCACAGTCAGCCGGTATCATTTGCCCCATCTGTGTCTGCGACGGCAGCCATTTTACATGCTATTTTTGGCGTTCAGTGTAATCATCCTGATAAGGCAAGAGGCCAGAAAAGATCTGTTTAGGGTTGAGCTTTGAAACCCATAGTTAGAATCATAGAAGTAGGCCATTCAACCCATTGAGTCCACACCGACCCTCCAAAGAGGATCCCACCCAGACGTACCCTATTTCTTTAACTCTGCATTTCCTGAGCTAATCCACCTAACCTACATATCCCTGGTGGGAGGAAACCGGAGCACCCAGAAGGCACCTACACAGACACAGGGAGAACAAGAAAACTCCAAATAGACAGTCACCTGAGGCTGGTATCGAACTAAGGTCTCCAACCACTTAGTGCTAACCACTTAGCCATCATGCTGCCTCACAACACATCAGTCAGTATCTGGTCAGACAGGCCAGAACACAAAATTAGAATGAGAATATGTCCATTGTGTGAGAACAAACAAGATACAGTTTGTATTTATATTGATACCATAAAGCTAGAGCAAAGTCTGCATGGGATTTTGAAAGAAATATCAGAGTAAGATTGATATAGAGTGAGAGAGCAAGAGAGAGAAGAAAGACTAACAAATAGAAGGGGGAGATATAGAGATAAAATTACAAGACAGGGATTATTTCATTTGTGTGTAATATCATGTCATTTCAGCTGGTAAATGGTATTTAAGTTGAACAAAGGTCTGTCATACTTTATGATCAATCATAATTTAAGGCAAGATTTATATTCACATAGTAGGTCATAACATCCCTGAGAACATCTTAAATGATTACAGTAATAATTATACAGCGATAACAAGAAGAGTTTTTTTCGAAAACATTTCACTTTAAACAGGTTAGTCAGCTTTGTGCCATGTTTACAGGGGTTATTCCATGACTCGTCAGTCTAAAATAGAAATACAACCCAGATCTCTTTCAGCAGTTGGGAGCTGATTGCACATTCCTGTCTAGAATCAGAAAGGTGAAGCTACAAGTATCTCTCTCTGAGGACTTGACAATATGATCAAGGTTGACAACCTAAAGTAGTGATGGTTGCATGCTTCTTAAAGAACATAGAACATAGAACAGTACAGCACAGTCCAGGCCCTTTGGCCCACGATGTTGTGCCGATCTTTTACCCTAAACCTAAGGTCTATCTAACCTCCACCGCTACCTTATACTATCATCCATATGCCTATCTAATAGCAGCTTAAATGCCCCTAATGAGGCCGACTCCACTACCCCCTCTGGCAATGCATTCCATGCCCCTACCACACTCTGAGTAAAGAACCTACCTCTGACGTCTCCCCTACAACTACCTCCTTTCACTTTAAAACTATGTCCCCTCATAAAAGCTACGTCCACCCGAGGAAAAAGTCTCTGGCTGTCTACTCTATCTATACCTCTGATCATTTTGTACACCTCTATCAAGTCACCTCTCTTCCTTCGTCATTCTAAACAGAAAAGCCCTAGCTCTCTCAACCTTTCCCTGTAAGACCTTCCCTCCATTCCAGGAAACATCCTGGTAAATATCCACCTGCACCTTTTCTAATGCTTCCTGTAATGAGGTGACCAGAACTGGACACAACACTCCAAATGTGGCCGAACCAGGCTTTTGTATAGCTGGAGCATAACTTCACGGCTCTTGAACTCAATCTCTCTATTAATGACAGCTAACACACCATACGCCTTCCTAACAACCCTATCCACCTGGGTAGCAGCTGTCAGGGAACTGTGAACATGAACCCCAAGATCCCTCTGCTCCTCCACACTGCCAAGAATCTTTCTGTTAACCCTGTATTCTGCTTTCAAGTTTGTCCTTCCAAAATGAATCACCTCACACTTTTCAGGGTTAAACTCCATCTGCCACTTCTCAGCCCAGCTCTGCGTCCTATCAATGTCCCTTTGTAACCTAGAACAGTCCTCCGCACTGTTCACAATGTGACCCACCTTCGTATCGACCACGAACTTGCTAATCCACCCTTCCACTCCTTCATCCAAATCATTTACAAAAATCACAAATAGAAGAGGACCCAGAACAGATCCTTGTGGTACACCACTTGTAACTGAGCACCATGTTGAATATTTTCCGTCCACTACCACCCTTTGTCTTCTAAGGGTCAGCCAACTCTGAATCCATTCTTATGAAAAATATGCCAGTATTTGTGGGCTTTTTAGATACGTTCGTGGAATGTGGGCATTGCTGGCTGGACCAGCATTGTACATCCCTAATTGCCCTGGAGAAGGTGTTGTTGAGCTACCTATTGAGCCACTGACCATCACTGGGGAGTGTGGACACACATACTTTGCTGCTAGGACAGTCATTCTATGTTTGTGATCCAGCAACACTGAATGATGTGCAATATAACTTCCAAGTCAGGAGCAGATGTGGCCTTGGAGGGAGATTGGAGGTGGTGGTTCTCCCATGCATCTGCTGCCTTTGTCCATTTAGAACGGGCAGGTCACAAGATTAGAACATGGTAAAAGTAGCAGGTTTAGAAGGTGCTGTCAGAGGAGCTAGTGAGATACTGTCATGCATTTCATGGATCGTATCTATTACTGCCACAGCCCATGTGGAAGAAAGAGCAATATCAAAAATACTGGAGGGGGTGCCAGTCAGGTTGGCTGCTTTTTCCTGGAGGATGTCCACCTTCTTCATGCTTCAGGAGCTACATTTATCCAGGCAACTTGAGAATATTCCACCACGCACCTTGTAGATGGTGGACAGTTCAGAATTTCTGGCTTCTGACCAGCTTTAATAGCTGCAGAAGTTATATGGCTAGTTCACTTCCATTTCTGGTGAGTGGTAACCCCCAAGATGCTGATGGGGCAGGATTCAGTGTTGGCAATGTCACAGACTATCAAGGAGCAATGGCGAGATTCTCTCTTATTGGAGATGGTCATTGCCTGGCACTTCTGTGGTGCACATGTCACTTGCCACTTGTCAGCCCAAGATTAGATGTTGTCCAGGTCTTGCTTAATTTGGGCATGGGCTGCTCCACTATCTGAAAAGTTATAAATGGTGCTGAACATTGTGCAACTCAATGAACATCTCCACCTCTGGCCTCACGATAGAGGGAGAGTCGTTGATTAAACAATTGAAGGTGATTGGGCCTAGGGTACTACATTAAATAACTCCTGCAGAGATGTCCAGGAGGTTAGATGATTGACCTCCAACAACTATAAGCATTTTTTTAAATGACATGTCCAACCATAGTTATATCTCTGATTTCTACATACATCAGTTCTTCTGAGCCTCTTTGATACCAAGAGCGGTCACTTTCACCTCACCTCTGAAGGTTAGATCTTTTATCCATGTTTGAACCAGAGCTGTAATGAGGTAAGAAGTCAGGTAGCTCTGGCAGAGCCCTTACTAAGAATCAGTGCGCAGGTTATTGCTGAGGCATTATATTAATTGATAGCATTATTAATTACCTCTTCCATCATTTTTCTGATGATCAAGCATAGATTGATGGGGGGGTGGTAATTGCCTGGATTGGGTTTGTCATTCTTTTGGTGTATAGTACATACCAGGGCAATCTCCACTTTGTCCAGTAGATGCCAGTGTTGTAACTGTACTGGAAAAGGCTGGCGAAGATTGCAGCAATTTCTGTAGCACAAGTCTTCAATACCGTTACTGGAATATTGTCAGGGCCCATAGCCTTAGCAGTTTCACTGTCTTCAGCTTTTGTTGGTATCATGTGGATTGAAGCAAATTAGATGAAGATCGGCATCTGTGATGCTGTAAATGCAGGAGGAGGCTGAGACAGTAAGCCAAATGTCAGTCTTTTCCCTAAGATGGGCAATTTCAAGACCAGGGGGCACATTTTTAAGGTGACAGGTAAAAGATTTAAGAAAGACATAAGAAGCAATTTTTTTACACAGAAGATGGTTTACGTGTGGAATGAACTTCCTAAGGAAGTGGTGGATGTGGGTACAATTACACCGTTTAAAAGACATTTGGATGGATACATGAATAGGAAAGGTTTGGAGGTATGTGGGCCAGGACCAGGCAGGTGAGACTCGTTTAGTTTGGGATTATGTCCAGCATGGACTGGTTAGACTGAAGGGTCTGTTTCCGTCTTGCATGACTCTATAACTCTAAAAGCTAACATTTAAAACTTTGCGACATAATTATTCACAAAATTATTAATTCCTGTGAATTGAAATCACTGTTATCATATAAACCCCACAGTGCAGAAAGTGGCCATTCAGCCCATCCATTTTGCACTCACCCTCTGAACAGCATCCCACCCAGACCCAGCCCCCTACCCTTGTCCTGTAACCCCACATTTACCATGGGTAACCCACCTAGCCTGCTCATCCCTGGACACTATAGGGAAATTTAGCATGGCCAATCCATTTCACGTGCACATCTTTGGAAAATGGGAGGAAACCAGAGCATCCGGCATAAACCCACACTGACACAGGGAGAATGAGCAAACTCCACAAAGACAGTCACCCAAATGGGATTGAACCCAGGTCTCTAGTGCTGTCAATCAGCAGTACTAACCGCGGTCCCACTATGCCTCCCACTGTGCTGTGTAGACATTGTCCCAGTTCTCTGGGAAAAACAATGTTACCTTTCACGTAGAGAATTAATTCAATTTTGAATCTGCGTCCACCATCCTTTTGGCCAATGCATTTCAGACACAACAGCATGAGATGAGAAGATGAAAATTAAAATGCCTATGCTACTGTTGTCAAAGTTTATTGGCTAAGATGTCAATTGGTCTTCAAATAGTGTTATAACGTATTAATCATCAATTTTTACCAGGAGACTCACCTTAGTTTACTATTGTCACCCAAATATTGGTATCAGTTTAAAAGAAGCATGTGATCATCACGATACACGTATATCAAATTTTTATCAGATTTTCAAGTCCTGGGAACAAAAACTGAACCTTCAACTTACTGCTTCTGACAGAATGGTGCTACCAGTTCAATACTGCTGCAGACAGACTCTCGTTGTATTTCGGTTCCAGGTTGCTTTCAGGCAAACAACAGTCAAACCAATTCTGAACAGTCATTTGATCTAGAGACATTGAATCTGTTTCTCTCTCCACAAATTATGCCTTGCCTGCTTAGATTTTGCAGCAATTTCTGTTTTTGTTTCAGTACAATAACCCTTCTCATTATGGCTCAAAGCTCACTAACCTATTTAAACTTGAGTGAAATTATTTTTAAAATTAGCACTTCTTGCTACAGTTGCACTTTGTTACCGTACTAGCAAAAAAATTAAAATAAACAGATTTCAAGAGCATGGAAACCTTAGATATATATATATGTGTAAGAATTATAATGTTTTTATTTGAATCAGTTCTACTACTTTTTAATTCAAAACACAAAGGTCTGTTATAAAGTATAAACTTTCCATCATGAGTCATTCATTACAATCTTCAAATTTAATCTGTTTCATTCATTCATGCAATGAGGTTGTCGCTGGCCAGGCAGCATTTATTGCCCATCCCTAATTGCCCAGAGGGCAGCTAAGAGTCAACCACATTGCTCTGGGTCTGGAGTTTCCTTCCCTAAAGGGCATTAGTGAACCAGATGGGCTTTTACCGACAATTGGCAATGGATTCATGGTCATCGTTAGATTCTTAATTCCAAATATTTTATTGAATTTAAATTCCACCATCTGCCATGGCAGGATTCAAACCCGGGTCCCCAAAACATTATCTGGGTCCCTGGATTAATAGTCCAGTGATAATAGGTCAATTATTCATATGCTTGAATATGTTAGAGTAGAATTTTGAGCATTTCAGAGCGACACTGAAATACTACAACATAATTCCAGTACAGTTTCACTGTGATACCTATGTCTACATCGAGATGCATGCACCACATAATTTGCTCAGATTTTGTCAACAGCAAGATGAATCATTGCTTTTGCTTGCTTAGGTGACCTCTGATAGTTGTCAGCCATTATTTAATTGTTCAAGTTTCACCTCTGGGTCAGACGATGACGTGTTCAAGACCTACTCCAAAAACATGAATACCATGATCTCAGCTGGCACGCTGTGACTGGAGGACCATCGACTCAATGAAAGACACTCTTTGGTCTACCCGAAACCTGTTGGTCTTCCAGTGTAAACAATTGACCTGGACCAAATGTTGCAGACAGGGACGTTCCAAGGTCCAGGATTACGTTCTGAGGGATTCATTAAAGCATGGGGCAGCTGCTGCCAAGGCACAATGGGGAAAGACCATCGTCTAAGGTCTTTCTGCTTCGTACAGTAAGGGACTTTTCAGTTGTCAGCATTGCTTCAAAACAAAATATATTTAAATACATGAGTAGAAAATACCTATGTTTTTGCAATTGCAGGGAAACCCTAAGGAATTTTAAACTCTAAAGTGTTTGTTTCTTTTTCCCTCTCCAAAGACTGTACAGAACTGTCTTATACTTTTTGTACGTACATAGAAAATTTTAATGAATAAAGCATATTTTTGCCAATAAAGTTCTGATCTTGTCGGTGTAACTGTAGAGAACCTCCGAAATATGTTAACATTTAATATTTTTTCTGCAAAGACTCTACAGATATGATTAAGAACTTTTGTATATACTTGCAAATGATTATAATTTATGAATAAAGTATATTTTTGAAATAGAAACAAGTACAATATTGTATGAACGCTGTGCTGTCTGAGCTGCCATCCTTGAGATGAGATGATAAATCAAGGTTTAGTAAGACCTTCCAGTTGGATATGAGATCCTTTGGCACTATTTTAAAGATGTAAAAGGTTGAAATTTATCACTTAATTGACACCACTGACAGATTATCTGGTTGTCCACATATTGCTGCAACCAGGAGTTTGCTGGGTGCAAAATATGCGCTGTGCTTTCAACATTCAAAAATGTACTTCATTGGCTGTTAAGTCATGACATCGCGATAAATGCGACATGAATGCAGGAGCTTCTTTTTTTCTTTCCTGTGTGAATCTCAAAAGCTAAAATGCAATGCTGAAAACCACAGTAATCTTGAATCTCAGCAAGGCCTGTCTCACCGCAAATTACTTTTGAAATATGGCTACTATTAACTGTGAAGTTTCCCACTTGAATGTTGCTCCAGATTGGTGTGCATAAAACCAGTTTAAATTACCTGAGAGAGCAGCCTAGTGAACAGCTTGTGCGTACAGACGAGGCATAGTGTTGCTAGGAAACGTTGCGACCACAAAGAAAACAATGTGACCATGATATTCGAATTTCATTGTGTAACCGTAATGACAACATTCGACTGAAGCCACTGGAATCAATATCTCAATCCAGACATCCAAATTCATTCATTCATTTACAAAACATTAATTAACGCTGCAAGAAAAAACTGACTCAGAAATAAAATCAATCAAATGGTGCAGAATAAATATATTGTGAGCCATAATCTTGAGAGGCTGGATCAGATAAATCAACACACATAAATAACTGTTGGGACTGGACAGGTGTGAGGCTAGAGGAGTGAGCGCTGTGACTAAATGAATAAATACTAAATTGTATTCACTGAAAAATCAGACTTTAACTTTTGGTTTTTTTTGCAAACGACGATGGTAAAACTAACAGAGATAAAAGGTACTGCAGATGCTGGAGAATCCGAGATAACACCTCATTTTTACTATGGACGTCCAGTCCCTATATACCTGTATT
>JAHRHZ010000145.1:83537819-83550604 GCA_024137785.1 Ginglymostoma cirratum | reverse complement strand
TTTCCTGCTCCTATGATGCTGCTTGACCTGCTGTGTTCATCCAGCCCCACGCTTGTTATCTCGGATTCTCCAGCATCTGCAGTACCTTTTACCTCTCGTATCTACAGTAGTTTCTCAACTCTGATCCTACACTGAGCCGCACAGTAAATAAGATATAAGGGGTTGAATTGTCTTGGTCACTTGTAGGTGTGAACGCAGAAGTACAGGCACCATCATCCAGTAATAAAGAGTGCCCTGTGGAGGGAATCCACCCCATCCCTCCCATCTAAAACGATGATGGTCTGCCTGTCTTTTCTCTTAGTTTTTTAATGCATTTTTTAGTAAGCTACCTCCCAGTTGCTTACATTAATACTGCAGCATCTCAGCTGCTTTGTGTCTTTTAATTGACCTGTCAGCTTCAACACCACGTCCACCATTTTTACATGGATCAGAAATCAGTCTCCATGACAACTAATGGAGCCCTGACATGAAAATCTTAATATTAATCAGGGTTCTCAATGGAGGTGAGTTGCTATCTTGAAAACAATCCAGGCTCCCGTTCCCATCACTATCATGAAAACTGAACCTTTTTTTCACCGTATGACTTGCATGATTTCTTTTCTACAGAATCTGTACAGTACCTAGAACAACGTGTATTTAGATAGCATCTTCCGTATAGTAAAGCACCTCGAAGCACTTCACAGGTGCATTATCAGCTAATGTTTGACGCCAAGTCACATAAGGAGATATTAGTTACAGTGGCCAAAGGCCTAGTTAAAGTGGTAGGCAATGGCCCCAGTGGTATTATTGCTAAATAATTAATCCAGAGACCCAGGTAATGTTTTGGGGACATGTGTACCATGGCAGTTAATGGAATTTTATTCCAATAATAATGTGGAAATAAGGGTCTAATGATGACCATGAAACCATTGTTGATTGTCAGGAAAAATCTCATCTCATTCATTAATGTCATTTAGGGAAGGAAATCTGCCATCCTTACCCAGTCTGACCTACATGTGACTCCAGGCTCACAGCAATGTGGTCAACGCTTAATTGCACTAGCAATGGGCATTAAACACTGGTCTAGCTAGTGATGCCCACTTTCCATGAGTGAATTTAAAAAAAAGCTATTAAAGGCATCTGATTTCAGAACAGAGATGGGTGGGTTTAGAAATACAATTCTGGGCTTAGGGCAAGAAAGCTGATATTGGTAAGGTGCTCTCTGAATATTTACTCAGATTAAATAAGGGTATCTACAGACTAAATGCTATGAATATTACTTGTCCCAAGTAATCAATCAGGACACTATTTGTTTCCTTTTACAACCAACCTTCATGTAATTGTCATTTAAAGCCTTTTTAATGGAATCCTGTTAAGTCGCCATCTGTTGATTGTATCAACAAGACAGATTCTCTTAAGCACACCCAATTACTGCAGTTTATCCATTCAATAAAGGCTTGTCTTTTTATGTTGCATCAGTCTCCGCTGAGACCCTACTGAGTTTAATCGAAACACAGACACAAGAATGACTTGAAGTGGATTTGTTTAGCTAGTGATAAGTAAGGACATCACGCTAGAGTATGCCCAGGTCACTGTTTAAAACATATATGTTTTCAAACTAGGTCTTATGTGGGGACCAAAGCTGTCTTTCAATTTATGGCTACTTGCAGATTTTTGCACTATGAATTTTCATGTTAAACACATTAACATGGTTTAAAAAGGACAGTTCCTTCAATAAGGACAGAGTGGATAGAAAGCAGCTCTTCCCCTTAGTTAAAGGATCAGTGAGAAGGTGGAATAGTTTTAAGGTGAAAGGCAGGAAGTGCTGAGGGGATTTGAGAACAGAAGAACGTGGAGGAGGAGTGGGCAGTTCAGCCCCTTATGCTTGCTCCATCATCTAATACAATTACAGTTGATCTCACCTCAGCATCAACTCCACTTTCCTAGCCACTCTCCATAGCCCTTCAACGCACTACCTGTTAAAAATCTTTCTATTGCCTCTTTACGCTTACTCAATATTCCAGCATCCACTGCACTCTGGAGAAGTGAATTCCACAGATTCACTACCTTTTGAGAGAAGTAATTTCTCCTCATCTCTGTTTTAAATCTGCTACCCCTTATTCCTATGCTTTATCCTTCACCCAGAGATTGGTGGGAATCTCAAATGAACTATCTGGAAGGATCGAAAGAACTGCGGATGCTGGAAATCAGAAACAAAAGTAGAGAATGCTGGGAAAGCTCAGCAGGTCTGGCAGTATCAGTGGAGAGAAATCAGAGTTAATGTTTCAGGTCGAGTGACACTTCCTCTGAGGAAAGGCCACTGGACCCAAAACGTTAACACTGATTTGTCTCCACAGATGCTGCCAGGTCTGCTGAGCTTTTCTGGCAATTTCTATTTCTGCACCTGGAAGGACAGTTCAGGCAGGAAATATTTCAACATTTAAAATGTGCTTGGATGAGCATTTGAAATGTCACAACATTCAAGGTTGTGGGCCAAGTTCTGGAAAATATGACTAGTGTAGATTTGGTGTACTTAAGACAGTGCTGCTTTGAAGGGCCACAGAGCCTGTTCTGCACTACATGTTTCTATGATTCTAAAATACCCAATGCTTTCTTTTGGGTAGCAGAGATAAGCAGAAAGATCCACAGAACTGCATCAAAACACACAAAGGTGTGTATGAATCTCAATATTTTATTTCATTACTTGTTTTTCTGGTGTAAATGGAATCAATTTACATTATATCCTTTTAAAACAAAAACTATTCTTTCACCTCGGAAGGAAGTAGTGTGAGTGAAAGAGACTTCTGTAAAATGAATGACAATAGCTTGCTGTCAAGAATGTGGTGAAAGTCCTTTATAATAAAGCTATGGCTTCGGGAAATGCATTGATGAGAAGTTCAGATATAACGTGAAAGGTAGAAGCAACTCAACACTATGTGGCAGTCAGTTTGAACAACAGGGTAGTCATAAAAATAAGAAAACACTGCAGGAAGATGACCACAAGGGAAATGTCTTTTTTTTCTACTTAATGAGTGAGAATGAAACCTCTCGCTACCTTTGAGACCAGGTTAATAGGCTTGGTGAAGCTACCTTCAAGGCTCTTTATTAAAATCCATGCATATAAGCACGAAACATGAGGTTAATGTGCACTACCTTGAATGGATGTTCAAGGTTAATATCTTGTCAATAGTCAGTAAAATGACTTTGTGAACACATTGCGTTCTTTTTACCTTTATGAGTTTGCTTGAAAAGGCTGATCCAGCAAGCTGCTTTACACCGAACAGGCCAAAACCCATTCAATTAAATATATAGGGCCATAATAGAGCTCAATACATTCAATTCACACTGGGAAGATGCTGGTGCAGTGGGAACATCTTCTGAACTACAAACATTGAAGTTAAAACTCTGGAGACAGGTTTGAATCCAACCATGACGGCAAAACAGATATTTCCATTCAAATTTAACAAAACTAAATCTCGTCTCAGTTATGGTAGCTCTGAAGCTATCATTGATTATCATCAGAATCCACCTGCTTCAATAATATCCTTTCGGAAAAAAAGTCTTAACTGTGTAGTTGAATCTCAGCTGTCCTCTGAAATGGCTCAGGAAACCATTCAGTTACATGGAAACTTACAAAATAGGAGCTGGAGTAGGCCAATTGGCCCTTTGAGTATTCTCCGTCATTCAGTATAATCATGGCTGATCATCCAACTCAGTACCCAGTTCCCACTTTTTCTCCATACCCTTTGGCTTTTTAAAACATATCCTTCCTGAAAACATTGAATGTTTTGGCCTCCACCGCTTTCTGTGACAGAAAGTTTCACAGGCTCACTACTCTCGTGTTGAATAGGAATAAATTAACTCTGACGCATGGGTGGAACTTGCACGAATGGTGTCACATGCTGTCACCTCACTCAACAAGTCACAACACTGTATATGTATATTACGAAGGTGAAAAGACAGAAGTGGAAGGAAAGACGGCAGAAATCTTCCTCAAGGAATAAACTCCTTCCTGAGGACAGGTCTTGAGCTCTGCCCACGGCTCTAAGATTGACCAGCTGTGTCACCTGAGGATGCACAAATCATGATGCCAGGTGAGATGCCACTCTCATTTTCATGAACTGACAATGATGACAACTTTCAAAGGATCATACAGTACAGAAAAGGCCCTTCAGCCCATCAAGTATGTACCACAAAAAAGATACTACCTACACTATTCCCATAGCCTTGAATGCTATGACAACTTTGCCCATATTTCCCCCATAACCACTTCACCTTCCGAATTTTTTCTCTCGGGTGAAGGATATTATTTGGGTTTTTCTCCACCACTCTCCGAGGCAGTTGGTTCATCTCAGATCCTAACAACTTCATAACATCCCTACAGTGTGGAAACAGGCCATTTTGCCTATTGAGACCACACCGACCCTCTGAAGAGCATCATACCTGGCCCTGCCCCCTTTCCTTTTCTCTATAACCCTGAATTTCCTTTGGTTATTCCACCTAACCTGCACGTGTTTGGACTGTGGGAGGAAACCAGAGCACCCGGAGGAGACCCACACAGACAAAGGGATAACATGCAAATCCCACACAGACAGTTGCCTGACTTTGAAATCGAACCCAGATCCCTGGCACCGTGAGGCAGCAGTGCTAACCACTGAACTACTGTGCCGGACTGCGTACACTTTTATTTCTCCAATTTTCTATCCTCATTAAATCTGTGTCCTGTCATTACTAATCCTTCTGTTATTAGAAATAATTTCTCCTAAGCACAACTCTGTCAAATGTTTTTTGTGATTGTGGACACATCTTCTAAATTTCTCCTGGAATGACTTCTGCGCTAAAGAACTTCTCCATTGCATTCACAATCTCCAAAATCCTATTTTTCTGGTACCTTTCCAGGAAATCTCCTCTGTATTCTCTCTAAAAGCCTCAGCATCCTTCCTAAAACATGCCTCTTTGCCCAATGACATATTTTGGCCATCTCCCGTAATATTTCGATAAGCAGCAGATGATTAAAATAATTGATCGTTAGTCAGTGGTTTCCAAAAATGTGCCTCTGTTGTTTTACGTCAATGAGTGAAAGTTTAGTTTTAAATGGTAACTCACTACCTATTAAGATAACAGAGACAAATAAATCTTGTGCATTTTGGAAGTGATTCTAAACAAATGGGGACTAATAGTATTATCAGTACAGGATTAATCCAAAAACTCTGCCAATGTTCTGGGGACCTGAGTTTGAATCTTACCATGGCAGATGGTGGAATTTAGATTCAATAATAATCAGGAATTATGAATCTATTGATGACTGTGAAACGATTGTCACACGAAGGGAAGGAAGTCTGCCATTTTCACCTGATCTGGTTGACATGTGATTCCAGTCCCACAGTAATGTGGTTGACTCTCAACTGCCCTCTGAAAAGGCCTAGCAAACCATTCAGTTCAAAGGCAACTAGGGATGGGCAAGAAATTGCTGGCCAGTGATGTCCATCCCTCACGAGTGAAAAAAAAGACAAAACAGATCTCACTGCAGAATTTCTAAGAAGAGCAGGGGAATAATTCCTGATGCCTTACACACTATTTTCCCTCAATTAAACATTACAAAAGATGGATTACCTGGTCATCATTATGTTGTAGGTTGCATTAACATGCTGTGTCCAGTTGGTTGTTGCATTTCCCACCATGTTGCAGCTGTAAAAAACTCTGGTGCGGCCGCACTTGGAGTATTGCGTACAGTTCTGGTCGCCGCATTATAGGAAGGACGTGGAAGCATTGGAAAGGGTGCAGAGGAGATTTACCAGGATGTTGCCTGGTATGGAGGGAAGGTCTTATGAGGAAAGGCTGAGGGACTTCAGGCTGTTTTCGTCAGAGAGAAGAAGGTTAAGAGGTAACTTAATAGAGACATACAAGATGATCAGAGGATTAGATAGGGTGGACAGTGAGAGCCTTTTTCCTCGGATGGTGATGGCTAGCACGAGGGGACATAGCTTTAAATTGAGGGGTGATAGATATAGGACAGATGTCAGAGGTAGATTCTTTACTCAGAGAGTAGTAAGGGCGTGGAATGCCCTGCCTGCAACAGTAGTAGACTCGCCAAATTTAAGGGCATTTAAATGGTCGTTGGATAAACTTATGGATGATAATGGAATAGTGTAGGTTATATAGGCTTCAGATTGGTTTCACAGGTTGGCGCCACATCAAGGGCCGAAGGGCCTGTACTGCACTGTAATGTTCTATGTTCTATGCAACACTGACTATGCTTTAAATGTACTTCATCATCTATCAAATGCTTTGGGGCGTCTAAGGGTTGTCTAAAAGTGTAACATAAATGCAAGTTTTCTTTCCTGTTCTTTCCTATTGTTAGGTGGAGATGGGTGGTAAAGTATATGCAGTGCCATTGATTAAGGATGGACAGAGCCAAGCTCTGGTTCTTCAGCAAAAAAAAACTCTTCTTATGAAGCAATGTAATCCAAACAGCATTTTTTAAAGAGATTCTGTGAACCCACATAATATATTTTGAACTTTTAAACAATGGGACACTTTGCAAAGAGAAAAAAGTACTTGGGTTTGGTGTCTGGAGGTTTACTAAATGTGACAGGCCCTGGGTCAATTTTAACAACAGTAAGGTGACAACTAAAAGGAGCAGGGAGCTCAGATGGAGTCATACAATCTGGAGGACTTTCAGAGGGAGGTCACATGGCCTACCTTTTTGCAAAATATTCAAACTGAGTCAGAGATAATTTAAGATCTTCTGGAGAAGCAGTCGCTTCCTCTCTCTTTAGTTGCTACTCCTTTCGGTGATGTTTGTGATCAAGTCATCTTTACCACTCATGCAGGATTCCTGGAGAGAATTTGTTAGAATTTACCCCACGTTCCACAACAGAGGCAATTCAGCCAGCCACAACTGTTTAAGGAAGACACCCCAGTGCCAGGAGCTTGTGCATGCAGAGTAACAGGACACTATTCGGGATAAAACATGACTTAGACTTTCTTCATTATACTTGGCCAAAATATTTAAGAGATAATGCTCTGCAGGGTTTACAATTGGTTTGATGTTTCCTGGACTCAAGTCAGAAAGTAAATAGGCGACATTAAGTAGAAATAAGAACTGGCAGTTGGCATACAATGTGGAAAAATATGATTATGCGCTTTGGCATGAGGAAGAGAGGATCTGAATATTATTTAAAGAACTAAGAACAATGCAGGACAGGAACAGGCTTTTTGGCGCACCAAGCCTGCGATGATTCCTAATCCCCATAACATCCTGCTACTTATTGCCCATATGTGGTTTCTATCCCTATGTTCGCCTCCAGTTCATGTGCCTTTCAAGTTATGCCTTAAATGTTGCTAATGTGCCTGCTTTCACCACCTCCACTGGCACTGGCGTCTGTCTGTGTGGAGTTTGCACATTCTCCCCGTGTCTGTGTGGGTTTCTTCTGGGTGCTCTGGCTTCCTCCCACAGTCCAAAGATGTGCAGGTTAGGTGGTTTGGCCATGCTAAATTGCCCATAGTGTTCAGGGAGGTGGCTTGTTGGGGGGGGATTCTCTGAGGTTCTGTGTGGACTTGTTGGGCCGAAGGGCCTGTTTCCACACTGTAGGGATTCTATTGGCCAATATTTAAGTATAAAAATAGAAAAGTCTTCTGAAAACTATACAAACACTAATCAGGCCACGGCTAGAAAACTGTGAACAGCTTTAATACAATGGTAATAATCTAAGGAATCTAAGGAAAGATACATTGGCATTGGAGGCGGTCTAAAGATGTTTCACTGGCTTGATCCTACGAATGGACAGATTGCCTTATAAGGAGAGGTTGAGTACATTAGACTTATAGTCCAACTGGAGTTTATAAGAATGAAAAGAGTCCTTATTGAAACACACATTAAGGGACTTGATAGGATAGATGTGGAGAGGTTATTTCCTTTGTGGGAACACAGTGCATCATCTCATAGTGAGGTGTCGCCCATTTAAAACAGAGATGAGGTGGATATTTTTCTTCTAGAAGGTAATCAATGTAGAGAACTTCTTTTTCCTGCTAAAGCTGCTGAGGCTGGGTCATGAACTGACTTTAATTGGTAAGGAAATCATAGTTTATGGGGACAAGACAGGAAGGTAGAGTTGAGGATTATCAAATCAGCCCTAATCTCAATGAATGGCAGAATAGACTTTTTGGGCTGAATGGTCTATTTTAGCTCCAATCTCTAACATTTCCAATGGATTGACTGATGTGCCGTACAATTGGTCTATGAAAACCAATGATGTACATGGAAATTAACCAAAAGGTACCAGTGACACAGACTGAAGTTAAATAACTTTATGCATGCAACTTGTGGCTAGGTCCACGCTCACTACTGACCGATAACATTTGGTCACAACCTTATCCTCCCCTTTTGGACAAGTGAAGTTAAAATTGCTCGAAATGGGAGGAAATTTGAGTTTACATGATCCAGTCAAAGGCTGCCCGATTTCAGTTTGCTTCAGCACATCCTGCATGAAGGTCCTGGCTTCAGAAGACTTGAATATTTTATTACAGGGTGAATTAAACCAGCCAATCAACTGATAATGAATATGTCAGCCGACCTATTCTAACATTCCAGATTTCATTCTTGCAAGATAATGATGCAATTCATTACAAAACATCATATAATGATCTGCTCAATGGCTTTGTAATAAAGGACTACAGTACATTCATCAAGAGATATTTCAAAACTATCAGTACCAGCCATATTTATTTAAAGCGTCAAAATATTTTAATACCAGCTGTCTACTTCTACAACCAGATTTGAAAACTGATTTATTCTGCAGATGCTGTTATAGTTCTCTCTTAAGAATTGTGAATACATAAAGGGAATGAATCCAATAAAGAACAATTGAGAATAGAAATGCAAATGTTTTCAATTACTCTGCACCTTGTAAGATTTTTAAATATCTCAAAGTATTAGGCACATCAATTGTTTTCAAAGTCAAATGACTGATTCACACGAGTAGAACAGTCATTCTTGTGGTATCAAAATCAATCCTTTTTTATAAGTTTCATTTGACAGAATATTTGACAAGGCTATTTGCACAGCTCTTTTAGGTAGTCCTAACTCAACAAGTGGAAGCAAAAATCAGAAATTTCCGGAAAAACTCAGTATCTGTGGAGAGAAAGCAGAGTTAACGTTTTGGGTTGAGAGACCTTTCTTCAGAACTGAACTGTTAGAAGGCAAAGTGCCAATGGCAGCAGTGTCGACGTTTGACAGAATTTCACAATCATCTCACTACTACCTACTTATTTAGTAAATGCAAATCTGGTATCTTCATTTCTTGAGTTCAAGTATTGCTTGCATCCTTCTACAAGTTTACTGATGCTCAGTGGTGGACGTTAGGGGCCCTGGGTTGTCCTGAACCTGTTTTTGAAGGAATATGCTCACTATGATAGTTCATAGCCTGCCATTCGATAGAAGATGTTTACTATTAAAAAACTAATAGTGGCTTGACATGTTTCCAATTCCTTGATCCAAAGAATGACCACTGGTAGATCTTGTTCAGGGAGGATGCTCAATTTTGGGAGATAGAATGGGAGATTATCATGAAATAGTTAAGTGAAGTATAGCATGAGTGGTTCAACCAGATGGTGGACTTTTGCCAGTTGGCAGCTGAGTGGGCTTTAATGTTGGCGACGTCAGAAAGCCCGGAAAGGGCTACTGAACTAAGCATTCCCAGTTACAATAAAGATTGATGCATTCTACTGTGTGTCAACAAGAAATGTCAACAATGACTGCTACTGGATGGGTGCACAGGGCTCTGCCACAGAATATGACAGTGTTGAGTGTTCTGGTGCTGAATGGTGCATGAGGCTCGATGAGGCGTAGCTCGTTCTCCAACTCTTATTTCTTAACTTTCATCAAAACACCTTGTATTTTTCAAGGAGAACAAAGTTTGAAGCTGGAGGAACACAGCAGGCCAGGCAGCATGAGAGGAACAGGAAAGCTGACATTTCGGGTCAGGACCCTTCTTTAGGATGACAGCCTGGATATTGAGCTGAATCTCTGGCACAGAACTTGAATTAATGGTTTGCTATATTGAGGCAACATCAAAATCAACCAACCACCATCAATACAGATTGGTGTGTTTTTTTGTAATTTTTTTTTCATTAAGTGCCATTTATTGTCCATTCCTAAGATGTCAATCATATTGTGGATCTAGAGTCACATGCAGGCCAGTCCAGGTAAACATGATAGATTTCCTACCTTAAAGAACATTAGTGAGCCAGAGGGGTTTAACAGCAAGTGACAGGGTTTATATAATTGCCATTAGACCAGCTTTCTCATTGAATTGAATTTCACCATCTACCATGGTGTGATTCAGAACCTTGTTTCTAGAATATTAGCTTGGGGTTCAGGATTACTAGTCCAGTGACATTACCACTCCACTTCAATAATTGTCCAGTACCGATACAAATGTTACTATTTTACTTTAATTACTCCTTTGAAACTGACAGCAACTTCTGGACTCCATAAATGTGCAGTCAAATACAGAATTCCAAGAGCTTCTGGCAGTGATTTTGTGGTGGTTTACATGCGATTCCAGACCCACATCAATGTGGTTGCCTTTTAATGGTCCTCTGGCAATTGGGGATGGACAGTAAATGCTGTTCTAGCCAGCAATGCCCACATACCATGAACAAATTAAAATGTTGCAAGACCTGCTGAGTTTCTCCAGTACTTTTATTTTTTTTTAACTCTCTAGCATTCACAGTACTTTGCTTTTCCTTGTATTTCAAAGCACTGCTTCTAGCAGATAAGGAGAATAGATTCATGACTGCAGAACTGGAGACAGCTCTCCCTCACAGGAAGGACAAAGAACCTAATGACAACACAAATTGCAGAGACATCAAAATGCTGATACCTTAAAAAGATCTCTGTAACATATATATCTGCTGCTGAGCCAAAACATCGTTAACCATGGTCTCAGGTTAATATCTTACACCTCCAGGGCACCCAATTTGATTCTGGTAAATTACATTTTAATTAGAGAGAGATATAGATCTGTGCTAGCAAAGAACATAAACACTTGATATGGTCTGATTTATCCACCTTTAGTAATAGAACATAAGACACTTTGGGATATTTTTAGGCAATGAAGGAGTAAGCTATTTAATATTCTTTCTTCATGCTGTACACAATATTTGGAGGCAAAATAGCATGGGCTTATTTTCAGTAATTTATACAATGATTTGATTCAGTGAAATATGACAATGCCAGAAAACACTTAGTAAAAGCGCAGCAGTGCAGTGAATCATACCACCCACTGAGCCAGCATAGATTCCTTCATAGGTTGCACTCCTGCTTCACTGAGAGCTGGTGGGGTAGAGTTTCCCAACAAAACTTAAGTTCATAATGTAGGCTGACATTCTAGTCACCATGGAGAGCATGATGTATCAGAGGTATTACCCTTTAGGCTAGACCTCAAACCAAGATTTAAAGAACTCATGGCACTTGTCAAAAAAGTAGAAGGTGCCCTAGGATCAATATTTGCCCAAGCAGATTCACTGCTTCTTCCTTTTCTGTTAACAAGCATCTTAAGATATATTCTTCAAAGCTGATAGAAGATTGCACTGCGATATTATATCCCTTGTTTGTTGGCAGTAATTCATACAGTTTCAGTTAGTGCAAAGTTTGAAGGATGTGATTGCACTTGAGAGATGACAGAGGAAATTTATAAGCATGTTGCCTGAACCGGAGAACTTTAATCATGAGGAAAGATGACAAAGTTTTTTTTGTTTTTGTTTTTAAACAAAGCCAGCTAAGAGGAGAACAATTTGCAGTGTATAAAATGATGAGAGGGTCTAGAAGGAGTGAATAGGAATGCCTTGATCCTTCTTGCTCGAGGCCTCAATAAGCAGGAGGAACAGATTTAGAGCAAGAGGTAGGAGGTTTAGAGAAGAATTAGTTTCACCCAAAGGTGGGGATCTGCAACTCACTGCCTGAAACGATGATACATCCTGAAATCCTCATTACATTTCATATTTTTCAATATGTCTTTGAAGTAATGCTATTTAGAAGAGTATGAACCAAGATCTGGAAACTAGTGGTCAGCTGGATAACTATTTGTCTGCTGGAATGGCTTCAATGGACCAAATGGTGTTCCTCCTGCTGCAAATTTTATGATTGTAGTTACAAAACTGCTAATAATTGAACTTCGATGGATTTCTTCTCCAATCCATGTCCTGTCTTCCTATACCACTTGCTCCATGGCTTAATCCCACTTCAACATTAGCACGCACTCCAGTTCTAACTCACATCCTGTTTCTTTTTTCCCTTCTTTGCTTTTCTTTCATTTGCTTCATTACTGGTTGCAGAGTTCTCAGCCCAAAGAATGTTTTCCCTAAAATTCCCTACTCTTCTGTGGAGTTTAGGAGTCTACTCAGAGCCTGAGTTTCATTCAGTAAACCTCCAAGTCATCAAATCCAAGTCCTTGCTGTTGACTGAGACCCACCATTCCGAGAGGTCATGAAATACAGTTGTGTTAATTATGCAAAACACAAGTAGATTGTCATTGCATTGCTACTTGTTGAAAGGTGTTGAATCTTACCAATGCAAATCAGCTTCAATGTTTCTCCACATAACTGTAGTCAGTGTGCACCAAAAATGCTTGAAGAACAACAGTTCTTAGTATAAGAGATAGTAGGAACTGCAGATGCTGGAGAATCTGAGATAACAAGGTATAGAGCTGGATGAACACAGCAGGCCAAGCAGCATCAGAGGAGCAGGAAGACTGACGTTTCGGGCCTAGACCCTTCTTCAGAAATGTCAGCCTTCCTGCTCC
>JAHRHZ010000145.1:83518980-83537419 GCA_024137785.1 Ginglymostoma cirratum | reverse complement strand
CGGGCCTAGACCCTTCTTCAGAAATGTCAGCCTTCCTGCTCCTCTGATGCTGCTTGGCCTGCTGTGTTCATTCAGCTCTACACCCTGTTATCTCAGTTATTAATATAAGATGGATTCATGCAGAATGCTGCAATTTAAGGGTCAATCCTGTATGCATTTTAATGTAGTCATGGAGTCATATAGCATGGAAAGAGACCTTTTGGTCCAACTAGTCCATGCTGAACATAATCCTAAACTGACTCGCCACCAGCATCCATTTAAAATCCAATGACTCCCACAACTATCTCAACTACAACTCCTCTCACCCACGCCTCCTGCAAAAATGCTATCCCATAGTCCCAATTCCTCGACAGCCGCATCTGCTCCCAGTTAAGGCATTCTACTCCAAGACATCCCAGATATCCCCCACTTTAGGGACTATAATTTCCCCTCCTCTGTAATTAAAGATGCCCACAACCGCACCTCCTCCATTTCCCACACTTCTGCCCTCAAGCCCTCTGCCCCCAACAACAATAAGGATAGACTCCCCTTGGTCCTCACGTACCACCCCACCAACCCCTGAATACAACGCATCATCCTCTGACATTTCTGCGGCCCGCAATCAGACCCCACCACCAAAAAGATGCTTCCCTCCCCTGTCCGCTTTCTGCAGGGACTGCTCATTCTGCAACTGTCTCGTCAGCTCTATATTCCCCACCAATTTCTTCACCACACCCGGCACTTTTCCCTGCAACCACAAAAGGTACAACACCTGCCCCTACACCTCCCCTCTCACCTCTATCCAAGGCCCCAAACCATCCTTCCAGATCCGGCAGAGATTCACCTGTACTTCATCCAACCTGATCTATTATTGCTCTAGATGTGGTCTCCTCTATCATCGGGGAGAACAAACGTAGACTCAGCGCCTGATTCGCAGAGCATCTGCAGTCTGTGCGCATCAACCAACCTGACTTTCCAGATGCCATCTATTTTAATTCTCCCTCCCACTCCCTTGGTGACATGTCCATCCTTGGCCTCCTCCTCTGTCAGAGAGAGGCCAAACGTAAACTGGAGGAACAACACATGATCTTTTGCCTCAGGACCTTACAGCCCAATTGCCTCAACATTGACCTCACCAGCTTCAAATTTCCTCCACTCCCAGCACTATCCCGTGTCCAGCCCTCCCCCTCCTTGTCACCTCCCTGACCTGACCTAACCTATCCATCTTCTTACTCACCTGTTCGCGATACTCTTCCCAAGGACCATTCACAGTACCCTCTAATTGCATCCACCTATCACCATCTCTTTTACACTTCTCCCAGCCCCAATCCCTCCCTCTATTTATCTCTAGGCTCTCCTCTTCCTTCCCAATCTTGACCCAAAACATCAACTTTCCTGCTCCTTGGATGCTGTCTGACCTGCTGCACTTTTCCAGCCCCACACATATAGAATCCCTACAGTGTGGAAACAGGCCCTTCGGCCCAACAAGTCCACACCGACCCTTGGAGCATCCCACCCCAACGTAACCCACGCACCCCTGAACACTGCAGGCAATTTAGTATGGCCAATCCACCTAGCCTGCACATCTTTGGACTGTGGGAGGAAACCAGAGCAAATCCACGCAGACATGGGGAGAATGTGCAAACTCCATACAGACAGTCACCTGAGGCTGGAATCAAACCTGGGTCTCTGGTGCTGTGAGGCTGCAGTGCTAACCACTGAGCCACCATGCCATTATTAGATTGATAATCCCAAACTGAACAAGTCCCATCTGCCTGCTCCCGGTCCACATCCCTCCAAACCTTTCCAATTCGTGTACTTACCTACGTGTCCTTTAAACATAACTGTGCCCACATCCACCACTTCCTCAGGAAGTTCATTCCACATGTGTACCACCCGCTGTGTAAAAATATTGTCCCTCATGTATTGTTTAAATCTCTCTCCCCTCACCTTAAAATATGACCCTAGTCTTGAAATCCCTCATCTCAGGGAACCTTCTATTAACTCCATCTACACTCCTCATTATTTTATAAACTCCTGCAAAGTCACCTCTCAACCTTCTACACTCCAGTGAAAAGAAAGTCTCAGCCTATCCAGTCTTTTTTCATAACTCATACCTTCCATATCTGGCAACATCCTGGTAAATTTCATCTGAACCCTCTCCATGATATCCTTCCTAAAACAGGCACCCAGAACTGGACACAGTACTCCAGAAGAGGCCTCAGCAGTGTCCTGTACAACCTCAACAGGACTGTCCATTTCTTGTACATAAAGGACTGAGCAATGAAGACAAGCGTGCTGGATGCCTTTTTAACCACCCTTTTTAATTTTGGCCATAATTGCTGTACAAAGCACTTGAATGTATATTATTTTGCAAATATACTCTGAAATATTTATTTTCATTATCATTGATGTTACTCCACATGTAATGGTTGTTATCTGGGTGTTGTATATGTAATAAAAATTCTTGAATATATTGTCAATGCCAACTGGGCTGGAGCCTGAGAATTAGACAGTCTCCAATTTAATGCACAATCAAATTTCAACTTTTAAGAAAGGCAATCAAATGGTACAGCATGAGTCAAAGCTCATGTGGAGACATACAAGGTCTCACACTCTCACACCCAACTTGAATCTTGTAACTGCGTGTCACATGCATACAACTCAGAGGATTATTACATAGTTTTACATGCACAAGCCCATGTTTTCAATAAAATTAGAGGTACGTGTGGTGGTTATAAACATACTGTAATTGGAATAAGTCATTTCAAAAGAGAATGGAGCAACCAAAAACTATTAAGCACACCTCCTGGTGATCATTCAGTGCATCCTGCAAAAGGTGCACTGATGCAAACCTTAGCAATAACAGAATCAGAATTTGTCATGACCTCCCTGACAGTCTGAGCAACGAGCAACACAGCAGGGTGATAAAACATGGCAAACTGTGGAACTGCAACTCAACAGAAATTTGTGCCAGAGCCTTCAAGCGGTGTCCTGAAAGACTCAAAGATCAGCAGTCAATATGGTATTCTGATATCAAAAGAACTGCTTTGCCAGTTGCTATACTGCTCATAAATCCAGGTTCCTGATGTGGTTGCACAGTCTTTTTGTTTTGCTATTTATTCTAATGGGATGTAGGCACCATTGCCTGGGCCAGCATTTACTGTCTGTTCCTTGTTGCCCTTGAGAAGATGTTGGAGAGCTGCCTTTTTGAACTGAGATGTAGAGGTGCTGGTGTTGGACTTGGGTGCACAAAGTCAGAAGTCACACAACACCAGTTATAATCCAACATATTTATTTGGAATCACAAGCTTTCAGAGTGCTGCTCCTTCATCAAGTGAAGTGAAAAAGGAGCAGTGCTCTGAAAGCTTGTGATTTCAAACAAATCTGATGGACTATGACCTGGAGTCGTGTGACTTCTGATTTTTTTTTTGTGGACGGCTACGGTCCATGTGCCATAGGGGTAACCACAATCCCGTCAATGAGGAAATTCCGGGATTTTGACTCAACGTCATCGAAGGAATGGCGGTATATTTCCAAGTTAGGATGGCAAGTGGCTTGAAGAGGAACTTGCAGGAGGTGGTATTCCCATGTTCCTGCTGCACCTGTCCTCCCAGTTGGAAGTGGCCATGGGTTTGGAATATGCCAACGAAAGAGGTTTGGTGAATTACGTGGAAGATGCTCATCAGTCAATTAAATGGGTCATAGCGCAACATTTGAATCCCATGTAACAATGTTTCCATCTCAATGTTTTTACAATTAACAGGAAAAAAAAAGGTCAGGATCTTCCCATTGTTGGAACTAGGTTTGAAAGTGGGAGAGTTTGTAGGAGGCGAACCCACAGCAGTGCAAATAAGAAAGCTCACTGGATCTTCCGGCAATCAAGGAGTGGATTAGTTGTTGGTGGCCTTCCTGTTGGAATTAGAGATCTGGACAACAAAATTCTGATTAACAAGGACAAGCTGGTAGCTCCCAAACTCAGTGGCGCCACAGCAGACATTGTGGCTGCTACCAGTACTACTCTTTCCCAGACATGCAGGATGGAGTGAAAACAACAAATGCAAGAGATCCCATCAGTCAGACAGCATCTATGGAGACAGAGCAAGCTGACGTTTTGAGTCTAGATGGATTGGTCAAAGGATAGTCAATGTTACTTGACAGGGTGGGGGTGGTATCTTGTGTGGTGGGCTGCGTTGGGGTCAGAAGTAAGGGCAGACAGATGGCCTCGAGTGGCCAAACCCCTGTCCCAGGTTCACTCTTATTGTGCGTTGATGAGAGCAGACTGAGAGACTTCACAAGCTGACAGCCTGTCAACACTGGTAACCAGTTGGGTAGGCCAATTATTTTAAGTCCTGCCGACAGTTGAAATAGTTGTAGCTGAGCGGGGGCCGAGGTTCTTTCATAATCGTTAATTGAGTGCTTAAAGACATCAACTTGCAATAGGGCAGGAACTTCATTTGGACAAAGACTGGAAGATAGTAGAGTTCAGGCTTCCCATCATAAGACCATAAGACATAGGAGCAGAAGTAGGCTATTCAGCCCGTTTGTCTGCTCCACCATTCCGTGCGAACATAGCTGATACAATAACCCTCACGTGACTTTCCTGCTCTCACCGATAATCCTTGATTCCCTTACTGATTAAAATTCTTTTGCACCCTTGAATACACTGAATGACGCAGCCTTAACAGACGTCTGCGGGAAAGAATTCAACATATTTATTCCACACATAGAGAAAAAAATCCTCCTCATCTATATCTTAAATGTGTGACCCTCTATTCTGAGGTTGTGTTCTCTAGTCCTAGACTGTCCCGGAAGTGAAACAATCTTTCTGCATTTACCCTGTTAAGTTCTTTAAGAATTTTGCATGTTTCATCTCTCATTCTTCTAAATTCCAGTGACTGCAGGCTCACCTATTCATTCTCTCCTCACAAAATAGTCCCTCCGGATCTGTTATGAGCCTAGTGAATGTTCTCTGGACTGCCTCTAATGCCAATATATCATTCTTTAGATAGATGGCCCAAAACTATTCACAATATTCCAGCTGTGATCTGACTTGTACCTTAAGTGTAATTTTAGTACAAGTTCTTTCCTTTCATACTTCATTCCCTTTGAAGTACAGAGCAATAATCCATCTTGCCACCAAGCACGCTGCCTCAGAGCCCAGAAGATTCCAAAAAAAGCACTCGTACAAAAGGAGATATTGCATTCAATTTAGCTATTTGTTGCTGTAAAAAACAATGCTATTACCTGTCTTGAAGACCGCATATGTCTATATGGAGATCAGAGAAGTTTCCCTGTAAGCCTTGTTGCACCAGAATGAGATCCACTGCTTGGTTGTCGATCAATATAAGCCGCATGCAGCCTTCAAATGTACCAAATGGATTTAAACAATCCGCAACAGTTGCATTTTCAGGACAACCTTTGAAGGAAACAAATATATGTTAAACAGAATGATGACAAGGGATATTTGTAAACAATCAAAAAATAGCTCCAGGCCTAATATGCTTGTCTGTTTTTAATTCCCAGAGAGGGCAGAACAAGACCATGGCTATGAAGATAGTTATAATAATTCATTTGGTAGGACTTGAAGGATAATTACTAATGTGTAATGGTTTCATATATAATGCAGCAATTTAAGGGTAAATCATATGGACACTGTTGGAGACCATGGGTATGGAGGGTGCTGGCAAAGAAGCCTTGATGAGTTTCTTAAGTACCTCTTGTAGATTGTACACACTACTGCCACTGTGTGATGATGGTGGAGGGAGTGAATGTCAAAGGTAATGGATTTGGTGCCAGTTAAGTTTTGTCCTAGATAGTGTTGAGTTTATTGAATGTTATTGGCACTGCACCCATTTAGGCAATTGGACAGTGTTCCATCACACTCTTGACTTGTAATTTGTATGTAGTGGACAGGCACTGTGGAGATAGGAGGTGAGTTACTAGCTGCAGAAAGTGTGCCTCAATGACTACCGACCAGTGGGTCTGACCTCCATAATTATGAAGTGCTTTGAGAAGTTAGTCATGGCTCACATCAACTCCAGTCTACCAAATTTTCTTGGTCCATGCAATTCGCCTACTGGCACAATAGATCCACAGCAGATGCCATCTCCCTGGCCTTCCACTCATCTCTGGAATATCTGGATAACAAGCATTCCTATCCTAGGCTCCTACTTATTGACTACAGAACTGCCTTCAAAGCCATAATTCCAAACAAACTCAGCTATAAACTCTGAGACCTAGATAGCGACTACCCCCCTCTACAACTGGATCCTTGACTTCCTGACCCATAGACTGCAATCAGTACATGTAAGCAACGGCACCTCCTCCACCATAATCCTCAACACCGGTGGTCCACAAGTCAGCGTACGCAGCCACCTACAATACTCCTTACACACTCACCACTGTGTGACCAAATTCTGACCCAATTCCATTTACAAGTTTGCTGACGACACCACCGTTGCAGGATCTCAAACAACGAGACCGAATACAGGAAACAGATTGAGTGTTCAGCAGTATGGTGTAAAGACAACAATCTCTGCATCAATGTCAGCAAAATGGAGGAGCTGGTCATCGAATTCAGGAAGTGGAGTGGAGGGCACGCCCCTGTCTGCATCAATGGTGCTGAGGTGGAGATGGTTGAGAGCGTCAAATTCCTGGGAATGATGATCACCAACAATCAGTCCAAGTCCACCCACGTGGACCCAACAGTCAAGAAAGCACAACAATATCTCTATTTCCTCAGGAGACTGAGGACATGCAGCATGTCCACAAGTACGCTTACCAATGTTCATAGATGCATCATAGAAAGCATCCTATCTGGATGCATTGAAGTGAGGTATGGCAACTGCTCTTCCCAAGACGGTGCGAAACTACACAGAAGCATGAACACAGCCCATTCCATCATGAAAAGTAGCCTTTTATCCATTGACTCTGTCTATTTTTCCAGCCAACATTATCAAAGACCTCCCCCACACCAGTTATACTCTCCTCCACCCTCTTCCATTGGGCAGATGATACAAAAGTTGGAATTCACACGTGTTCAAATTCAAGAACAGCTTCTTCCCTGCTATTATCAGACTTGTGAACAGACCTCTCAAATGTTAATGTTGATCTCTCTCTCTCTCTGCACCTTCTCGTGGCTGTAACACTGTATTTTGCACACTCTGTTCTGTTGCCCTACGCATTTAGTATGGTACGATCTGCCTGTATTGCACACAAAACAACGCTTTTCACTGTATTAAGGTACAAATGACAACAATATATCAATCAATTAATATTTATACAGGCACTCCAATTCCGTTTCTGGTCAATGCTAATGTATTCATTGGTCATAATGCCACAAACAATGCAAAGTATTTCTTAAAAAGGAATAAAAACAGAAGTTTCTGGAAAAGCTCAGCATGTCTGGCAGCATCTGTGAAGAGAAATCAGAAGTCATTTCTTCAAACACGTCTGAGGAAGGGTCACCTGACTCAAAACGTTAACTCTGATTTTTCTTCACAGATGCTGCCAGACGTCCTGAGTTTTTCCAGCAACTTCTGTTTTTCTTCCTGGTTTATAGCATCTGGAGTTCTTTCTTAAAAAGGATTGAGAAAGTATACTGAGCATAGCTGGAAGAACAGAGCAAAAGTCATCATTGTGGAGGTTTTGAAAATAGGGAAAGATGTAAAAGGTGAAGGCGCTTTCTCGGTTTCGCCTGAAAAACCTCACAGCTGGTCAAATACTTTTGAATCATAGGCATCCTTCCAATACAGTGAAAATGTTCCAGAGAGCCCATCAACAGGAATTGAATGTTTTACCAAAGATAGACAGTTAACAGAATCTAGCCTTGGAAGAAGAGCGTGAAAGTGGAATGCCAGAATGGAACAGGTTGGAAATGTACAATAGGAAAGGTCCATGGAAGGATTTATCAAAGAGGATTGTGTTATCATGTCAGTGCCGATAATCTATGCACTGGCTACTGAGCGGAAAAGGATATTCATCGGAATGCAAGTATACACTAACTTTACAAGAAACATCATTGGAGCTAGCAAACTAAACTTAGACTCAGATGTACAAAATGCTGAAATAGAAAAATAGGTAAATTCCATACAAGAAAGCATTCTGTAATTAATTCATTGGATACCACGAGACGACACTTAATTGGCTGTATTTAAAATATTCATTGTCCAAAACCTACTATTGTATGTCAGTTAAATTTGTTCAATATTTTGTGATGTTACGCAAAACAAAAATCAGACTAGTTAGGAAACAGTTAATGTTTGGGTTAAGATTATTTATAGTTCAATGTTGCGCTCAGGAGTTTTTATAGAAAGCAAATGTAGATAAATGGGACAGAATTATCAAATTGAAATACTGATATACAATGTGTTAATTTGATGCCAGATCTACCAAATATTAAGGTTGAAATTCATCAATCCTGTCTCTTGTCCTATCAGCTGAAAGTGGGCAGAGGTCAGGTTATTTGCATGCATGACTACACCATTGTCCAGCAATGCCTCTCTGCTGTTTTACAACAGTGTGGACCTGCTCTTACTGATCTATATGCATTCAGAGCATCACTCAAATTAAAGCAAAATACTTTGGATGCTGAATATCTGAAAGAAAAACGGAAAGAGCTGGAGAAACTCAGCAGTTCTGGCAGCATGGTGTGGGGAGAGAAGCAGAGTTAATGTTTCAAGTTTGAAATGCCTGCTGAGTTTCTAGCGTTTTCATTTCAGAGCACTGGTTACCTTTCTTCATGCTCCTGCACTATTACCTCAGATAACTCAAAGAATTCATCCCTGGATTTTCTCCTATTACTTTTACGTGCTGCCTTTCTGTAATACTGGGTGAAAGCACAGTGTTAGTCTATACACATAAACCAACAACATACAGGTCTACCTCACCACCAACTTTCTTAAAACCTCTCAGTTCTCAAACTGTCAGACAGCTTACATGACATCCAGTGTGGAATGAACAGAATCGGTCTCTCATTTTATATTCTGAAGATTGATCAAATACACGCTTTCAGCATGTACTCCAGATTCCATTCCCTAGCTATCCATCCTTATCTCTGGTAACAGTGTGAGATTAAGCCAGTGTACTTACAATCTTGGCATCATACTTCGCCCAGAGATGAGCTTCTGACCTCATACTTTCCCATATGAAGACTATTACCAACCCTACATCATCATTTGTCTTCTCCCCCTGCCTTAGCTCATCTGCTGCTGAAACTCTCATTCACTCATGTTCACCTCTTTGTTTGATGACTCCAATACCCATATGGTTGATCTCCCGCATTCTGGTCCGGTAAATATCGTAAATTTGCTGCCCTTAGCTTAATTCACATAGCACTAAACCATTCATTTATCGACTTTGTGTTCACTGGCTTACAATGGACCAAGTCAAAGAACATATAGATTTTATAATATCCTCCCTTTCATGGTTTGAACCTCCCTATCTTCATAATCCAGGCCAAAAACTCTGTGACGTACTTGTATTTGTCTTAATCTGATTTTCCATGCCCAATTTATATTAACACCACCATTCATAGCCATTCCCTCAGTTACCTTGATCCTAAGTTCTGGAGTTCCCTCCAAAACCTCTCTGCCTTTTTGTCTTGCTTTCTTCCTTTAAACCACGGCGAAAAAAAAAAAACTATGTTTTGATAAATATCTTACTTGCTGTCTTATTTAACGGCATAAGGTTCTGTAAAGTGCCTTGATATGTTTTATTATGTATGAATGCTGATATTGTCTCACTTTCTATTGTGTTCCTTGCCTCATCCAGGGGCTTCAGTTTTCCAGTTGAGCTTGGAATAAATGTACATACTATACTTTACGTTTTTGGGGTTTGGATTTTAAATGGAAGTCAATGGTTTGAGGTTAGTTCTGTTGAGGTTCTCTTAAAATAGGTCAAAAAAACAGTTTCCTGAGTGTATCAGTTGGAAGTAAACAGACGACTGCAGTTACATGTACAGGAGAACTCCTGTTGAGTTCATCAGTAAAATATTTATAATGTTGGGTTCATGACAGGAAATGCAGTCTCATTCAGTCAATTAAGTTAGTTTTGACTTCAGAACAAAATCTTCAAAGTTTTAGTTCCGGAGAACCAAGTTCTTTTCCGTTCAGTTCAGGGAAACAGTTACCTCAGCAAAAATGGTTTCTATTTTGTCCAGCTTCTAAGAACAAAGTTTTGGATAGAAATTTTCAAGCTGTCAGAACTCAAATGGTTTAGGCCATGAGACCTGTCAGAGATTTACACCAGTAGATTCAAAAAGGAATCATTAAATAAAGGTCTCAGTAATCTTAGAGAAAGAAGGTGGAGAATAGCAGTTAAGTAAAGTCTTTAAAAAACTTGGAGGAAGGAGCGATATTTCTCTGGGGTTAAGCCTCTGCTACAGTTGGTATTGAAACTTGGTTTTGATGGTTGTGTTAAGATCCTTATATCTTCTATATCTAGATCACAGTGTTTATTTATTCTTCTGTGTTCTGATGTCTCAGTGACTAACTACCATGCTAGCCAGTTAACCAATAAAAAGTAAATATATGACCTATCAAGCCAGGTTTCATTTTGGAATCTGACTTGTCCAGTGTTACCATTAGCTGGAATCATAACAAACCGAATCTCAATTCAACTTAGGTTTACTGTCAATGATAACACAATGTCTGCTTGTGATTAGTAAAAGATTAAACCTGTCTGTATTAGCTTCTATTGTTGAACAAGCTACTTCACCTAATCATATAAGTTTAATGGCAAAGAATGGGCCTTTTGGCCCATCGTATCTGTGCAAGCTCTCGAAATGAGTACTAGTGCCATTTTCTTTTCTCCATTCCCCTTTTCATTGTTTCAATTGAAGCAATCACCCAATGACTTCTTGAATACATTACTTGATCTCCACCAGACCTCTGGGCATTCCAGACACAAACCACTTAACATTCTGTCTGGTTTCACACACAGAAAAACGGACAATAATCCCAAGGTCTGCATTGCCCATCAGACCGATCTCCACTATTAATATGATTGCGAGAACTAGGAGCAGGAGGAACCCAATCAGCACCTCAAACCCGTTCCACAATTCAGTAAAATCATGGCAGATCTGATTATGGCCTCCACTCCACGTTATAGCTCCCCTGATACTCACTGAGTCTCTTGTTAGTCAAGAATGTATCTAACTCTGTACTAAAAGTATTCAATGCTTGCACAATACCTTTCTGTGATTCATGTGGCAGGGAACCCAAATTCCTTTGGATCTCAGAGTACTGCAATCTTTACCCATTTTAAATCACAGCCTTGCAGTATCATTGACCAGAAGCACAATTAAGCTTGACGTAAGTGGTTACAACAGCACATTAGAGATTGTGAATTCTGCCATGAGTAACTCTTCTCCTCACTCGGCAAAACCTGTCTTCCATCCACAAGGCACACGTCAGAAGTGTTACAGAATCCTCTCTACTTACCTAGATGAGTCTAGCTCCAATAACACTGAGGAGACTTCACACCCTGCAGGAAAAAGCAGCCTACCTTAATGGCAGCCCACCAACCACCTTCAACATTCATTCCCTCTGCCACTCATGCACGTTGGTAGAAGTGTTTACTGTCTACAAGATGCACTAATACAATATACCTTGGCTCTTTCAACACTACCTTTCAAACCATTGATCTCTAGAAATAGAACATAGAACATAGAACAGTACAGCACAGTACAAAACCTTTGGCCCACGATGTCGTGCCGACCTATTATCCTATTAAGATCAGCCTACCCTGCAGACCCTACATTCTACTATCCTCCATGTGCCTATCCAAGAGTCGGTTAAAGGTCTCTAAAGTATCTGACTCCACTACCACTGCTGGCAGCGCATTCCACACGCCCACCACTCTACCATCTAAAAGGACAAGGACATGGGAACACCATCCATGTACACCTCTGAGCCACACGCCACCCTGACTTTGATCTCTCAGTCAAAACCTTGGAGCCATTTTCCAAAGCGCACTGCGGAAGTTTCTCCATTCCATGGACCGTAGCAGTTTAAGAAGGCAGCTCACTGCCACCTTTTCAAGAACAAATAGAGATGGGCAATAAATTCTGGCCTAGCATTCACGAATAAGAAAAAAAAGCATGCTTTTCTAATTATTTATGTAAAAGTGGACAAACGTACGTTTACCACATTTTATCTGCCAAATTCTTGCTGACTGACTGACTTAATCTATTAGATCACTTTGCAAACTCCTATGTCCTCTTCATAATTTACTTTCTGATCTGTCTTTGCATAATCCACAAATTTAGCAGCCATACATTTGGTCCTATCATACAAGTCATTAATGTAATTTGCAAATATTTGACACCTTGCACTGATTTGTATGCCCTACCACTTGTAACATCTTGTCAAGCTGAAGATCACACATTCCTGCCTAGACTTTGTTTCTTGTTGACCAACCAATCTTCAACCTGTGCTAATACGTTAACCCTACAACTGAGTCCTTATTTCGTGCAGTCAGGTTTGTTTGGAAACTTGTCTCCAGGAAATTGGAGCGCACCAGATCCACAGGTTTCCCTCGATGCGTATTGCTTGCCAAATGACAGTAATAAATGAATCAAACAGGATTTCCCTTGCATGAAACCATGTTGATGTTGCCTGATGGTATAGAGATTTTCTAAGTGCCTTGCTATAACCTTCTGAATAATAGGTTCTAGCATTTTCCCTAAGACAAACATTAAGCTAACTGACCTATAGCTGTTTGTCTCCTGCTTCTCTGGAACACAGCAAGTACATTCATTGTATTCCAAGCTGATACGGCTTTCCAGATTCTAGGAAAGTTTGGAAAATTAGAATTGATCATTCAATTTCTTAGCAATCATTTCTTTCTAGACCCAAGGATGAAATGCCTCAGGAGTTGGGGATTTAATTCAAATAATTTTCTTAGTTCCCTTATAAATGCCATTGTTTTAAGTTCCTCCTTCCTTTTTGCCTTTTGATGTGCCCTTATTTCTGGGAAGATATCCTCTACATGAAGATCAATGCAAAATATCTGTTCATTTCATCTGCTGAATAGGAAAGGAGTAGAAGTTAAAGAGGCAATTACTTTGAACAGCAGGAAATACTGCTCACCGTAATAATACGTACTTGGTCAAGGATTCTTATCCTTGTCCCTCATGATTTTTGTCAGGCAATGTTACTAAGAGTTACAGAAGAGAGGTTGTTAGAAGGAGTTAAGAGACAGAGAAGTCAAGTTCTCATTGCAGAGTAAAAAAGACGAAAGGGTCAGAATAGCCCGTATATCATCACTTGCTGAGCTCCTCCAAACTTTTACACCCATGTTTATTGGTTTCTTATTTCCCATTGCATTTAGAATCATAGAATTTTACAGTACAGAGGCCTTTCAACCTATCGTGTCAGCACCGGTTCCCGAAAGAACTACCCAGCTAGTCCTGTTCTCCAGCTCTATCTCCATAGCCCTCTAATGTGATCACATTCAAAAATATATCCATCTCTCTTTTGAAACCTCCTATGGAATCTTCCTCCACCACTTTCCCAGGCAGCACATTTCAAATCCTAACAACTCTCTAAGAAAAGAAGTTTCTCCTTATCTCACTCCAAGACTTAAAACTCTACTATTTTTATTTTAAAATAGTTACATACTGTCACATTAACCCTTGTTCCAGTTTTTCCATCTCTCCATCTGCCCACTTGCCTTTGTCTCTTGACCAATGTGCAATTTCTCTTTCTCCCTACTTCCTGCTTGATTTTTTTGACAATCCATTCATAAATAAACTGATGGAAGGTCTATACTGTTAAAGGGACAACAGCAAGTTACTGAGTTTTCTTCACCAGCTGAACATAATTTTTTGAAATATTTATTTGAACAAATTATCAGCTGATTAGATTTGAAGATATATCCAGTTCTTATGTATTTTAAGTATTATTTAGCAGTTAGATAATGTATCTGTCAAGTTACAGAAAAACAACCTCTCTCTCAATGTTGGCAAAACTAAAGAACTGATCATTGACTTCAGAAAGAAAGGAGGAGAACATGCCCCATCTATGTCAATTGAACTACAGCGTCAAGTTCCTTGGAGTGACAATAACCGACAACCTATGCAGGACTTCCCACATAAATGCGACAGCTAAGAAGGTACAACAACGCCTCTTCTTCCTCAGGTAACTCAGTAAATTTAGCATGTCCATAAGGTCCCTCACCAACTTCTACAGATGCACCATTGAAAGCATACTGTCCGGGTGCATAATGGCCTGGTACAGCAACTGCTCTGTCCAGGACCGTAAGAAACTACAGAAGGTGGTGTGCACAGCCCAAACCATCACTGAAGCCAACCTTCCATCCATGGACTCCATTTACACGGCGGAAAGGCTGCCAACATCATCAAAGACCCATTGCACCCTGGTAATGACCTCCTACAACCTCATCCGTCAGGCAGAAGTTGCAGAAGCCGGAACACAAACAGGAACAAGTTCATGAACACCTTTCTCACAGCCGTGATCAGACTGAGGAACAAATTCTAGCCTCAAATAACCCTGATCTTGCTAACGTCGATCTCGCCTGGTGCACGCCCTGTGCAATGCGACCTTTATACTTCTGTTTATGTCTTTTTGATCTGTCCATCCTTGTTTACTATGATAAGCCTGTACTGCTCGTAATCAAAGCTTTACACTGTACTTCGATGCACGTGAAAATAAATCAGTCATATAAAATAAGATTTCATGTTTACTGCACAGTTATCCATATTGGTTGAGAACAGTTTTTTTAAAAAATATCCATGTATGAGATTCCATTGGCAATCATAAAGAGATATGGTTCAAATTCTAATGAAGTGTTCTGAAGCATTAGAAACAAGAAGAGAGAAATAGGACGTGTTAAAAGTGAATTAACTCAGAAAGGTTACATGTGAAATGATGCAATAAATGGATAAGCACTTACCTCCAAAATAATATCTGCTTCCAGAGTAAATCTGCATCTGTATGGTTGAATGAAAGGTTGAGGCGGCATTGTTGTCTAAAATGACGCTAACACGATTCCTTCTGGCGTTCAAATTAATAGAATGCCACAGTCCGTCATTTAGATTGTCACCTGGAAAAATCAAATGCCTGATTAACAAGGAAGCACAATCCTTCCAGGAGATGTTCCACTTATAGAGTAAAGACAACTGTCCATTTGATGAGATACTGAGGCATAGTAATTAAATTTAAGCTCCCAAAATGGGGCACAGGACGAGGTCTCTTCCAAGCTTATGAGAGGTCGGACAGGTGAATGAACAACCCACCCAATCCTAGGAAGCTAGGTGACCAATTAGGTGTCTTAATGTGACCAATAGGCACAGATTCATCTAGATTGTCAGGTTTGATTTTGATGGTCACATTTGGAAGGTCTTAGGAAAGCTGCCTGCTGATCATAAGTGAAAATGTTAGACAGATTGTTTGTGTCTTTCAAACACTGCTTGCTGTCCAATGTGAACAGCTTTGATGTCCTTATCCAAGACAAGATGTATTGGTATTGGAGACAGTCCAGAAAAAGGTCCACTGGATTGATTCCAGGCATGGAGGCTTCTTATGAGGAGCATGGAGTGGTTTGGGCTTGGGCTTTGCAGTTTTGAAGAATGAGCAATGACCTTACTGAAACAATGAAAACTCTTAAGGGACTTGTCAGGGAAGATGTGGAAGATTGTTTCTCCCTTGTGGGAGAATCTCAGAGGAGAAGGCATAATCTCAGGACAAAGTGTCGCTCAGTCAGGACAGAAATTAAGAAGAATTTCTTTTCTCAGAGGGTATGGGTCAAGTTGCCACAGTTTTACCAGACCACAGGGTTGCTCTCTTATTAGAGGACGAGCTGACTGGTAATGGTTTAATATGATGGTCACCATGCCTCAGACAACTGAAGAGGTTGAGAAGGAGAATCCTTCATGGTAACCTCAGCCAATGTGGGAATGGAACTCACACAGATGGCATCACTTTGCCTTGCAAACCAGCCACCCAGTGAACCTGTTGTATTCTTTACCAAAGAGGCTGTTGAGGGCTGTTTTATTTAACTACATTCAATACTGTGACAAATAGAAAGGGAATCAATTGTCATGGGCAAAGGTAGGAAAGTGAGTTTGAGGATTATAATCCATGAATATAGAATGGCAGAACAGATTCAATCAGCTAAATGGCCCACTTCTGCTCCAACTTTGGATGGCCTTACAAGGAACAGGAGCTACCCCTCAATACACACACCAATACAACCCGAATCGTTTGGATGAGATAAACCCTGACATGTCAATACCCTGTCTAACTACAAGGAAGCCTTACCTGACCCACTATTACTGCTTACCCCATCCCAGACAACAGGGTTGTACAGTCAGTGGCAAAGTCCCTTTCATCAGAGCCACAGGTTAGGGTTCAGTGCTACCATTCCCACTCCTAGGACACTCCTGTGACTCTGCAATATTACGGTGGCAATGACAGCCTCCTTCCCTGTGACTGTGGCTTTGAATGTTGATGGGGAGCCAAGTCTTTCAATTAGGTTGCTTCTAGTAGGGAACCTGTCAAAGGTCCGCATCACATTGCCAACATCAGGGCCATGGCTTAAAAGCTAAGGGCTATAATAATGGTTTTGTAACAATGTAGGAGCATTTTATAACCAATGAAACAGCAGCCTAGGAAATAAGTCAACCAATTTGCACACAGTAAGCTGCTACAAACAGTACTAAAAGCTGGATTTCTAGAAATAAAATTTGATTGAGGAAGAAATATTAACTAGTACATGAAGGATAACTCCCCTGATCATTTTCAAAGTCATGCCGTGAGAACTTTCACATCTACTCAAGAGTGCAGGCAGCCTTTTTGTAATGTCTCATCTGAAAGACGGTACCTCCAACATTGTCTTATAGTAACACCAGCCTTGAATTTTGAACCCACGACGTTCTGATTCAGAGACGTAACATCTAAGAGTGATTCACCAGACTTCCAACTCCAAATTGAGCATGGTTACTGTCAGTGAATCTGAGTAGTAGCCTCGGAAAAGCACAAACCCTTCCAAAGGGTCAGCAATTAGACATAGATGTGTGCCTGTATGCCCATATACTATCGTTGGTGAAGAATGATTGAGAGGACCATTAAAGAGTCCCATGTATATCACTAAAGATGGCAAGAGCTCGGAACTGGAACGAAGCAGGAGCTTGCATTGTTCTCACGCATTATAAAAAAAGCAAGTGGACGTAAAAATAAATTCTAGTCTCGATGATTGGCTTGATTCTCTAAGGCATTTTAAGATAAAATTTTAAATGTAGATGTAAAATGAAATAAATTGTAAGTCAGAAGGATAAAAAGTATTGTGACATTCCCAACAAGTCAAAAATGAGAAACGTTAACATTTGAAGAACAGCGAACAAATGAGACTGCAGGAAGTCAGCCAACAGTAAGACAGAGACAAAAGTGACTGCTGGTATATATTGTTTAACGGACGGAAACACAAGGATGAACAAAAGCAAATGACGGGATGGTAATAGGAGGAACGAAGATTAAGATAAACTTTCACAATAAGCAAATTAAATCAGTCAAGAGCGATCAGAATCATAGAGCCCCTACAATGTGGAAGCAGGCCATTCGGCCCATCAAGTCCACAACCGATCCTCTGAAGAGCATCTCACCCAATCCCACCTCGCTACTCTATCACTGTAACCCTGCATGTCCCATGGTTAATCCACCTAGCCTGCACATCTCTGGACACTATGAGCAATTTAGCATGGCCAATCCATCTAATTTGCACATCTTTGGACTACCTAAGATCTAAGATAATTTGGAAAATGCAGAAATAAAATAATAATAGCTGCCTGTTAAGAAAAACCTCTGAAATTAAGTGCAAAAAAATGCAAATGTAAGTGAAGAAACACCATTAGGAAAGTAGCACAATGCTAAAGGGGTTTAGAAAGGCTTTAACATAAGACAAGTAAATGGTTAGAACTGAATCAATTAAGTAAATTTCTTTGTCAGGTTGGCAAAAAGAAATGTCAGATCAAACATGCAAAATAAGTGAATGAAAAATGATGGGTGGACTGGAAAGAAGTGACCCAACAGGAGGTTATCCAAAAACTGCTTATTAATATGTTAATTCAATAAAGCTAAAAAACTTTATCAAGAATACAATGCTCTTTTATTGCAGATGTAATGCACTTCAAGGTGTCTGAATGGCAAGATAAGGTACTCTGCAAAACTGTGTATCTCTTGCTGTCAAATTCTTATGGTATAAAAAGTTTAGATATTCTTTTGATTTGCACTTCAAAATTGTTTGGTGTTAAACCAGTTACAGGGTTGTCCTAGCCACTCTTTACTGGGCAATGCAGGTTGTATATCCATAACAACAGGCCATAATCACCAGTGCTAGCAGAAGCAAGATACAGGCTGTGTAGGGTCAAGGGATAACAAGCGTGAGGCTGGATGAACACAGCAGGCCAAGCAGCATCATAGGAGCAGGAAAACTTGAC
>JAHRHZ010000145.1:83449800-83508980 GCA_024137785.1 Ginglymostoma cirratum | reverse complement strand
GTCAAGTTTTCCTGCTCCTATGATGCTGCTTGACCTGCTGTGTTCATCCAGCCCCATGCTTGTTATCTTGGTTAGCAGTGTTGCCTCAGAGTATCAGGGATCCGGGTTCGATTCCAGCCTCGGGCGACTGTCTGTGTGGAGTCTGCACATTCTCCCCGTCTCTGTATGGGTTTCCTCTGGGTGCTCCAGTTTCTCCCCACAGTCCAAAGATGTGTACGTCAGGTGGATTGGCCATGCTAAATTGCCCATAGTGTGCAGGGATGTGTAGATTAGGTGGGTTATAGGGGGATGAGTCTGGGTGGGATGCTCTGAGGGTCAGTGTCGACTTGTTGGTCCGAAGGGCCTGTTTCCACATTGTAGGGATTCTATGAATTTAAGAAGGCAGGACCTTCCCGTGGGCAACTGGGGACAGACAATAAATGCTGGCGCAGCCATTGACACTCACAGCGCTTGAACAATTATAAATAAATACATCAGATGTCTGGAATGTCATAGGGTTGGGATCTCTTAACCAGTACTTAAAAAAAACACAGCCACACAAGTCTGAATCCATTACAGGCTAATTCATGAGCATTGTTATTAACAACCGACATTTAATTATTGTTATATAATGTGACAGCTAGAATGTTATGGGTGGTCCTTATTTTAAATTTAATAACTCTTTTATACAGTCACTTATGATATAAGGGTTTTGCTGCCTATGACAGTATTTATAACTCATCTCCACTTGTTGGTGAAAGGTGGTGGTGAACTGCCTTTCTGATCCACTGTAGGTCCCTGGATTGTGGGAACACAGGGTGTTGGTCAGAAGGAAGTTCCAGATTTTTGATTGAGGGACAAGGAACAAAACATGTTACAGTTTCAAGTCAATATGCTGTGTGGCTTGGACAAGAACTTGCAGATGGGGACATTGCCATGTATCCATTGCCTTAGTCACTCTAGGTGTTAGCAGTCATAGTTTTGGAAGGTCCAATGTTGAAGGAGCCATGGTGAGTTACCACAGTGCATCTTGTAGATGGTACACACCGTGTGTCAGCCGTGAATGGAGTGGAAGCAGTGAATGGAGTGGAAGCAGTGAATGGAGTGGAAGCAGTGAATGGAGTGCCAGTCATTTGGGCTGCTTTATCCTAGCTGATATTAACCTTCTTGAATGCCATTGGAGCTGCACACATCCAATCTTGTGGGGTGTATTCCATCACATTTCCTGCTTTGTCTTTCATTATTCCTTCATGTGTTGTGGGCATCACTGGAAACATCAGCATCTGTTTCTCACCCCTACATGCCCTTGAACTGAGTCACTTGCTAAGCCATTTCAGAGGGCAGTTAACAATCCAATTGCTATAGGTCTGGAGTCATTTGTTGGCCAGACTTATGGCTCATAGATAGTAGATGGCACTAAGAGATGGAAGGTGAGGTACTTGCCTAAACTCTGACTTACTCTTGTAGCCACAGTATTGATATGGATGGCCCAGTTCAGTTCTTAGTTGTTGTCTCCAAGATTTGGATTTTGAAACACTCAGCATGGTCACATGTCACATGCCAATGACAATCAAGGGGAGATGGTCTATTTTTGAGGATGGTCATTGTTTGGCACTGGTGCACCTTGATAATTATAAAAACAAGCCAGTGTGTTGATCTTACTGCATAGGAACACGAGCTTCCCCAGTATCTGAGAAGTTGCAAATGGTGCTAAACATTGTTCACTGGTAGTTGCATATCGCCACTTATAATGGATTGAAGTCCACTGAAGAAGCAGTTGAAAATGGTTGTACCTAGCAGACTACCCTGAGGGTGGATTATTGATCGTCAATAATACAACCATCTTCCTTTATATCTCATCTCTAATTGTTGGTGAGAAGATGGTGGTGAACTGCCTTCCTAATCCGTTGCAGTTCCTTAGATGAGACTCCAAAGAATGGAGTTTTTTTTATTGATTCCCAATCACTTCAGCTTTGCTCAGGCTCCATGATACCATACTTGGTTAAATGCTGCCACAAGGTCAAGAGTAGTCACCCTCACCCAACCTCCGGGTTGCATTTGTTTTGAACAAGGCTGTAATGAGCTCAGCAGCTGAATGGACTCACCAGAAATCATACTGAGCATCAGTGAACAGGTTATTGCTGAGCAAGCACCACTAATAGACATTTCCCATCACTCTTGTGATAATTGAGAGTGGATTAATGGGGTGGCAATTGGCCAGAGTGGATTTGTCCTGTGTTTTATTTAAGTACAAGACATACCTGGAAATATTTCACATTGCTGGGTGGATGCCAACTGTTAAATATCACAGAGAATGATTAGAATTGGCTGAAGACTGGCATCTATGACACTAGGAATTTCTGGAAGAAGCTTATGTGCCTACAACTGCAAAATTTCACTCTTGGACTCAGTTCAAAGATAATCAAAACAAATTTGAATGGTACTGTTTCTACTTTGCCAATTGCAGTGGATCCACTTGTAATATGTTTGAAAAGTCACAATTCTGAGTTGGGGGGCATGGCAAATTGGGAAGAGAGAGCTGCTCATAATTCACCCAAAAGTTCAACTGGAAAGGGCATGTGGTTACTGAACTGAAGAAATAAGAGCAGAATCAGACCTTGAGTCCTTAAGTTTGATCAACCTTTCAATATGACGATGAAAGGTCTTCTCCCACAACTCTACTTTGTATCCATCACTATATTTCTCAATTATATGAGAAGCCATAAATTTGCCTCAACTTTAAAATATTAAATGACAGAGCATCAAAAAGCCTATGGGGTCGATGCTGTCTGGCAACATCTTCTTAGGGTCAATGGACCCAAAACATTAACTCTGCTTTCTATCCACAGATGCTGCCAGACCTGCTGAGTTTTTTTTCCAGCAATTTCTGATTCTGCTCCTGAAAACTTTCACACCCATATGAGAGAAAATTAAATCTTAAGATGTAATGCTAGGACAGACTGGTAAAAATTTAATCTGAATCTGTGCTTCACTGAATTTGATCTGGACTGATGCTGAAACTTAAGAGGTGAAGTTACAATTTCAGAAGGAGGGGGAGGCACCTTCAAGAGCACACAGTGAAAATTGTGTGCATGAGTGTGTCACCAAATCTCAACGCCTCTGGAATGCAAAGCAATTATCAATAAGACAGCTGGAAGAGGGAACCAGGAACCTGCTTACCTCTAATTAAAGATCTATTAAACTCCTTGACAAGGTTGTTAATGGATCAAAGAGGATGAAGATGAGATTTTCAAATGGGAAATCACTGAAACCTGAACAGGTTAGCACAAACTACTGCACTGCTGTTGCAATCACTGAGGAGTGATGCAGTTATTTTTCAAATAAGTGAAAACACTTATCAGCAAAGGTTTCTCCGTGAGATCAGACACAATCTTGTTTAACACCAGTACTCTGAGCGCTGATGCTGCTGGCCCTCAATATCCTGCCTCATCTATTGTGCAAGGCAATGGCAGCTCCCACGATAGTTGTGAACTACTTTTGCTGCTTCCACTCCAACAGGCATCTCTCACCTCAACTTGCATATTTCAACACCATAACCTAATTTAGGGTATTTGCATTTGATGTTTCAGTCATTTGAGGGATGCAGACTGGCCTGGGAGCTGGAAGTTATCCTACAAGCAACCCCGATTTGATAATCAAGCTCTGTTTGACAATATGGACATCCTTGAACTTCCTGAGCTCTTCAATGACCTACCCCCAGCTTGCTAGTGAGACTCATTACTTTGATATAAACACAGAATGCTGAAGAAACTCAGCAAGTCTGGCCGTATCTGCGGAGACAGAGACAGAGACAACATTTAGAATCTGCTATGACTTCTTCAGAAGAGTCATTCATTTGGTTGAAGGGCAGGAGCTATTTAGATAGACGGTTGCTGACATCTCGAAGACTACACAGATAATGTCAGTGAATCTGACAGTTTAGCACAAATGATTTGACAGCAGCAGACAAAAATCACTCAATTACCTTCTCTCGATGACCTGGATATTCCTCCAATATGCCAATATACCTTACTCACACTGCTGAGTTCAGTAACTCCTCCAAAAAATTTCTCTGATTAGCTCTTCAGCATATTCCAATTTCAAAAAAATGTTCAAGTTCAGCTAATTTATTGTATCGCAGAAAAATGAAAGCCAGGATGCAGTCAAGTGGAGTTAATATAGCTGTCTCATAAAATTTACCCTGGTAGTTGCTGGAAGCAGAGAAAAATGTCGAAAAATTGTACCAATCAAGCTACCAATCACTAGTCCTATATTATGTGATTTTTGAAGAGATAGTAATGGTGAGGAATCAAGTTCATTTTAACATATTCTGTTCAAAGTAAGCTTATAGCAGTTGCTAATGCAAAAGATATTTAAGGGTATTTTATATAATTGCTGCCACTTGCTAGTTTTATGATATGCTTGATATATTCACTCTAATGGGAATGGGCTCCATAATCGGTAGCCAACCTTCTGTTACATATGCTGAAGTTCAAAGTCCCACTATAAGGTATGCATGTGGAATGAAACTGTTAATTTTTTTTTCCATTAGCACTGTTTAGGCCTTTGGGCCTCAGCTTATTCTAGGCACTGCATCTTCGGAAGGACGGCAAGGGACCAGAAGAGATTTATTCGATGACAAGAGGGTCAATACAGGAGGATTTAAAATAATTAGTAAAAGGAACAGAAGAAACATGAACATGATTGTTTCAATACTGCAGGATGTTATAATCTGAAATGTGTTGCCCAGAAGGGTGCTAGAAGCAGATCTGATTTCAACTTTTGAAAGGGAACTTGGTAAATATTTGAAAATAAAAATAAAATTGCCAAAATATAGTAAAAGTGGAGAGAAAGCTGGGGAGGGGACAGGCTGGATAGCTCTTCCAAAGAACCTCTGGCTGGATCATCTTTGTTTGGACTGTGGAAATCTTAATTCTAATTCTTGCCTCATTGACAATACCGCTAGTGATAAACATTTCCAACACATGGAGATCCAAAATGCTTTCCCTCTCAATTTTTGGGATATACATTCCTCCAATTACCAATCTCACTGAAAAGCTGGTATTGCACACTAACAATATTATAGAAAAGTGTTATTGTGCAGGAGGAAGACATTTGGTCCATCATGACTGCACCAACTCTCTAACTGAGCGTTATGATTTAGTGTCATTCCTCTGCCTTTTCCCCACATCACATAGCTTCTCTTGAAATAATCATGCAATGCTCTCTTGAATTCCTCAATTGAACCTACATCATTATTTTTCCAAGATGTGGCACACACTCTCTCTCCCACATACACACTCTCTCTCTCCACACAAAAACACACGCATACAGAAACATTCTATTTAGTTCAAAATGCAGACAATTTATATTCAGTCAGTCAACTGACATTTTATAAATTCCTATTTTCGAAATAAAACCAGTCTGACTCCAAACCAAAACACAAGCAGATTCTAAACCAGGTCTCACACCTAACATGCATTGTCTGACCTAAAATGTCACTCTTCATTACTCTGGTAAAATTTAGTTCTCTCAGGGCAGTGATTTGAAAGGAATTCGGGGATTTACATGCACATAACAATAAATTAAAACCTACTAACGGATGAAAGATTTAACAGCATCTTAGGTTTATTTAATACGTCCTCATCAGTGGTGTGGCTCTTTCATCTTTTACTTATAAATTCTGTGTCTGAGACCACATCTCTCAGTAACACCCAAAGGAGGAGTGAGACTTCAAAAGCTTGTGTTTTCAAATAAACCTGTTGGACTATAACCTGGTGTCATGTGATTTCTGATCATATTTCCAGGTAGTGACAAAATGACTGCAATAAGGAAGGACGATATCTTAGGTGGATTCTCAATTTACACCATATGGGTAAAGCCTAACAACAAAAGGGGTAACCATATTGTTGGGAATGTATTCAAGACTCACAAAAAACAGTCAGGGAGAGATAAAAAGGCAGATATGTCATCAAATCTCAGAGGAGTGTACAAATAAATGGGGAGAAATAGCAGCGTATTTTAATTTCTCCAGTATTACTGAGATAGACAAAGTGAGAAAGACTCAGAGGGAACAGAGTGCATACAATGCATCCAGGAGAGCTATTTAAGGTAGCACATGGAAAATCCGACAAGAGAGGGAATGGGTCTGGATCTAATTTTAATTTGATTTCATTTCATTTATTTTTATCACATATACTGATATACAGTGAAAAGTATTGCTTTGCATGCTATCCAGGCAAACCACACCATATATAAGTACATCAGGTAAGAGATAGGAGTATTGGTTGTGGGGGGGGGGGGTGCGGGGAGGCATTTTGATGACAGTGACCATAACTCAATAAGATTTAAGGTAATAAAAACCAAAAAAAAAAACTGCAGATGCTGTAAATCAGAAATTAAAACGGAAATTACTGGAAAAGATGATAGTAAGAACTGCCGATGTTGGAGTCAGAGATAACACACTGTGGAGCTGGAGGAACACAGCAGGGCAGGCGGCATCAGAGGAGCAGGAAAGTTGACATTTTGGGTTGGGACCCTTCTTCAGAAATTTTTTTTCTTGAAGGAGGGTCCCGACCTGAAACGTCAACCTTCCTGCTGCTCTGACGCTGTCTGGCCTGCTGTGTTCCTCTGGCTCCACACTGTGTTATCTCTAATTGCTGGAAAAACTCAGCAAATCTGGCACCATCTGTGAAGAGAAATCAGAGTTAACGTTTCGTGTCGAGGGACCCTTCCTCAGAATGGATTTAAGGTAGTCATGGGACAAGATACATTGGACAGGAATGAAAGGTTTGGAATGGGGTGCAAGCTGATTTTAACGCAATACAGTAAAGTCGACTGGCAGCAGGTACTTGCACATCAAAACAGTGGGAATCTTTCAAAGAGGAACCAATGAAAGTACATGGCTCAGATGTTTCTGTAAAGGTGAAAGGTAGGAATAACAAATCCAGACAAGGCTGAGGGATATACAAGGTTTAATAAAGAATAATAGGAGATATTCTTGAGGCATAAAGAAGCCTCAGGGGCATATGTGCAGGTGTTGCTTGGAAGATAGATTAGGAGAGCACAAAGGCTGCATTATACAAAATACAGGCTGGCCAAATAAAGGAAAACTCAAAGGCATTTTATAAGTGTACTAAAGGTCAGAGGATAATCAGGGAGTGAGTAGGATCTTTTAGTGGACAAAATAGTAAGCCATGTGTGGTGCTAGAAGATGTAGAATCATCTTTAAACGAGGTACTATCATTTGTATTCACTATCAAGAAGGAAGATGTAGGGCGAATAACAAAGACTGAAGGACAGCAAATGTGTTATCGTTATTCAATAAGGGTGTTAGGGATAAACCAGGGAACTGTAGGCCAGTGAGCCTAACATCAGTGGCAGGAAAAGTTCTGGAAAAAAATTTCTGAGAGTCAGAATTAATCTCCACTTACACAGGCAAGGATCAATCAAGAATAGTCAGCATGGCTTTAACAGGGAGAGGTCACATGTAGCACTTTTGATTGAATTTTCTAAGGAGGTAACTTCATATGTAGAATGGCTAAGGCAGTTGATATAATGTACGTAGAATTCAGTAAGACTTTTGGTAAGATCTCGCAAAGGAGAGTTATCAAGAAGATAAGAATCTCTGGTATCCATAAACACGATGGGCTAAAGAACAAAACAAAATCTATACCTGCATGTACATTCATTAGTACAGGAAAAAGAATTCTTGCAAAATAATATGAAATAAAGACAAGATCATTTCCATTTTATTTTTTGCATTTTGCATCCATTCCCAGTCAGTGAAATGTGACTAATAGAGCTGAAGAATTTCACATCTTAACCATTCTCAAAACCTCATGAATTAATTCACTCATCCATCGCTACATAAAGAAACGCTACAATCTCTTTTTTACAGCACCATATTCTGACATTAAGGCAGTAACTATTTCAAAACTAATTTACTGGTTACAAGGAACTGTGGAACATGCTGGCTTTGTGACAGGCACAATATGGAGGGAAGGTAGACAAACAGGAGGCTGGAAGAACACAGTAAGCCCAGCCGCATCTGGAGGAAAGGAGAAGTCAACGTTTTGGATATTACCCTTCTTCAGTCAAGAAGAAAATTCAGAGGGAAATTCTTCTTTCTCTACACCGAGTAACGACCAGCATTTTGACCTTCAGAATTCTCCAGACATAATCCAATGAGAACAAAACCAAACTGGTAGTCATGCAGAGAATCAGAATTCTTGTAGTGTGGAAGCAAGACACTCAGCTCCTCAAGTCCACACTGGCCCATTGAACAGCATCCACCCAATCCCTTTAACCATGCATTTCCCATGGCCGTTCCACCTAACCTGCACAACTTTGAGAGGAAACCTGCACAGATGTAGGAAAACAAGCAAACACCATACAGATAGTCACCTGAGGCTGGAATTGAACCCAGGTGCCTAGCACTATGAGACAGCAGTGCTAACCACTGAGCCAGCATGCCATCCCAAGCACCTAATAAATTTCTCACAGCCACACTTTTCACTTAGCAGGAAATTTCTTCAATATATAACAGATTTCCTATCACATTTTTCACAATGAGACAGAAAATGCTGACGCGTGACATTTGGTGGATGAAAAAAATATGCAGTTGCACGGCAGTGTTTTGTTTTCTCAAAGCAAATACAGCAGATAACTTGTCTATTGTGGTGTTAGTTCATGGGCTGAATTTACAACTTTACTTTGCAAAAATACCATAGGATCTTTTGGTGCAGCTCAACGGGCAGGCTGATTTAATATTTCAGATGAATGAAGGTACCTCTGACAGTACAGCATTCCTGTCTCAGTGTAGATGATATGTTCAAGCTTGCAAAGAATGGGAATTCTTACAGGGAAGTAGGTGATTTCTAATGTATTGTAAATATCCCATACATTCTTACATTTCAAGAGAAAATATAGTAACGTTTGGACTAAAACGTACTTAAGGTCATCCATCCAAATTAACATGACTTCTACCTTCCATGGCAGTGTCTATTAGGGTCTAAAATGAACCCAATGTCTTAATCTGAACCATTGCTCCCAACAACTCATTGCAACTCTGGATCAATGTTTTTCAACAGATGCAGCATGGCACACTGGTAGGCCGTAAGAACTGTTCAACTATGCTGCGAAATTTTGTACAGAAGTCATGAAAATCAATGTAAAACGATCATTGTTTCACCTTAAGCAATAGTCTTTCGAACTAAAGGTACAACTCATAAAACTCTATCAAGGTATTTTTATTCAGTGGATTTGAAACATTAATGCATTTGATCCTTCTTTAGTTTGTTGCATGCACTGTGTTGCAAACCTCTCTAGCATGGGTGTCGCCACAATAAATGTAAGTAAATGAAACTAATGAACAAAAAAAAATCAATTGAAAACAAGGGTGCACCATGAAATTGTTGGTCTTATTGAAGTGTGCCTGAAGAGGTTGGAAACCACTGCTCAAAATCACCCTTTGAGCAAAGAGGAATACTATTTGGCCTATAAACCATTTCAATAAACCACCTTACTCTCGTGCTAACATTTCTGCCCTGGGCCTGCTGCAAAGTTCCAATGAAACACAGCACAAGCTTGCGAAATAACACCTCATTTTCTGCTCAGGCACTTTACAGCCTGAGCATTAAATTCAATAACTTCAGAAACTGACCACGTTATGTGTGATCTCCATTTTTCCTACATTCTCTCTCCTTTCTCCCTAACCTCCTTCCACTGGTTTGTCTAGTCTGTGTCTTGTTTACTTTGCATTTGATTAGGACCAATTCTCTCCCTTTCACGCTTAATTGATACCCGTTTTTACCCAGTAGGAGCAAATTACTGCGGATGCTGGAATCTGTACAGAAAACAAGAAATGCTGGCAATCACAGTGAGTCGGGCTGACCTGCTGTGATTTATAGAATCTTTTGTTTTCAAATATATTACACCTTTATCTTTTTCTCTGCCATGAACTGTCCCTTTGTTGCACTAGCCTCTGCCTCTGTCACAAGCGCATTGACCATAGAGCAAAACAGAACAGGAACAGGCCCTTTGGCCCACCATGTCTGTGCCAGCCATGATGCCATTTCAAACTAATTCCATCTGCCTACACATGGTCCATATGCTTCTATGCTCTGCCTGTTTATATATCTGTCTAAATGCCTCTTAAATATTGCTATTGAATCTGCACCTAACACCTCCACAGGCAGCGCGTTCCAGACACCTACCACACTCTGCATAAAAAACTTGCCTCACGCATCTCTTTCAAACCTTTCACCCCTCACTTTAAATCTCTGTCCCCTAGTAGTTGACATTTCCACCCTGGGGACAAATGGTCTGACTGTCCACCCTATCTATGTCTCTCGTAATTTTATATACTTCTATCAGGTCACCCATCAGCCTCTGACGCTCTAACGAAAACACATTTCCCAATACCTTTCAGTTCTGAAAAAGTCACAGCAGACTCGAAATGTTCAATCTATTTCTCTCTCCACAAACGCTGCCTGACCTGCTAAGTATCACCAGCTTACTAGTGCTTGTTAACCACTTGGCCTAAATGCATTTTCTACATACTCAAGAATGTGGTCTTGACTTGGTTGCCATGTAGCAAGCATTGTGATGGCTTTGCTATTGTCACAGAAGGTCCTACATTAAATATCTCCTTCCGTGATTGAAAAGCTTCAGCATATTTCATCATGACTCAAACTCCTTGAACCAATGACTGCTCATCACCACTTACAGAAGCAAAAGAAAACATGCTTCACTTTCAACTGCTCCTTCCCAAGTTCCATTTGACTTCTACAACTGGGGGATTTCAGGGAAGGGTAGGTGGGGGATCTTAAAGAATAGCCCACTCATCTTGGATGGGTGAAGTCGCAATAGTCCTACCAGACCATTGGGCTGTTCTCCCATTAGGTAGAGATGGATGGTGATGGTTTAACCTGAGGCTTTCCACATCTCAGGTGAGGAGAGAGACTGAGATGGAGATTTCTTCATGGTATCATCAGCCAGTGTGGGAATGGAACTCACACTTTTGGCTCACAAATCAACTGTCTGATCAACAGAGCTAACCAGCCCCTGGTTGTCTTGGACAAAATGGTTCAGAAAGATAAATTATAATGGACAAAGAATACTTCAGAGATAGTAGGAACCTCAGATGCTGGAGAATCTGAGATAACAAGGTGTGGAGCTGGATGAACACAGCAGGCCAAGCAGCATCATAGGAGCAGGAAAGCTTGACGTTTCGGGCCTAGACCCTTCATCAGAATACTTCAGCTTTGCTTCTGCCCCAAACCTCATGTGACCAATGCTGTCCTTCCGAACAAACAATGCCACAATTCTCCAGATGTTCAAGATCAGGACACTGGCATCAGTTTCGCCCAATCGTCACCAGGCATGACTCCCTCAAAAATACTCTGAGCACACGTATCCATCAGCACAACTATTTAAAGCTCATTAACTCTCAAGGCATATTCCCTTTTGTTTAACTTGGCTGCTTTTCTGCTTCAAATCAAACAACATCAAACTCTTTCTTTTCTTTCAACCCTGATCTTCTTTCGGTAAACTATAATCTCCCTTTCCCTCACGCTCTAGCCTTCATTGGCTCAGTGTGCTGTGCTTTCGGAAGATAAGTAGCTGCCTAAAATGATGTGCTTGGAGATGAGTGTTTCTCCTTATTCTCACAAATCCTCCCACTGTCACCAATGGCAATAAAATTGCCTATTGCAATTACCTGTGGTGATATCAGCTTGGTTCCACGATAACTTATGAACATTTATTTTGAGCTTCCCCTTGTTCAGGTAAATCTGTAGGACCCCAGATGCTTCATGGAATTCATTGTACAGCAGCAGACCATCCTTGTTCCAGGAACGAAATTGAAAGCTCACAGAAAGTCCGTCCAGTTGAGGCTTCCCTGGTAGCAGTAAATAACAACTGGAAGTCATGAACGTGACTGGAACAATACGGGGCTCTGAGCAGGTAAAAGTCACATTTCCCTGGGAGAAAGGAGGAAAATAATATGCAATATAATATTTAACATGAAATAATATTCCGCATTATTCACATTCAGACTGCTTTGTTTCAAAGAATAATCACAGAATCCCTACAGTGTGGAAACAGGCCCTTTGGCCCAACAAGTCCACACTGACCCACAGAGCATTCTGCCCAGACCCATTCCCCTATAAACCCACCTAATCGAAGCATCCCTGAACACTATGGACAATTTAAGCACGGCCAATCCATGTAGTCTACACATCTTTGGACTATGGGAGGAAACTGGAACACCTGGAGGAAACCCACACAGACATGGGGAGAACATGCAAACTCCACACAGACAGTCACCCAAGGGTGGAATCAAACCCGGATCCCTGGCACCGTGAAGCAGCAGTGCTAACCACTGAGCCACCATGTCACTCAATGGGACTTGATTACATACCAGTCAAAACAGAAATATCATCTTGATGATACAGTTGGGCTTTTAATCCTGTTTACAAGGGAAATGCCATCATTTTTATCTCTCACAATGGCTGGAAGGTTTCTTCCCATTAAGCAAATACATTTTAATCAGAGACAGCTTTCAGAATTATTAAACAAAACACAACGATTTCAAAGTAAACACAAAGAAGAGTTATTTTAATTTTCAAACTAGACGAGTGATAAGGTATCATATCTGGTCCCCAATCTGTTAGCTTTCCTCCCTTTCACTCTTTGACATGAAAGATTTTCACAATGCAAACTGCTGGAGGCATCAGTGAGGAATGGTGAGAATATTAAGATATTCACAACATTGGTGAATGATAAAATCAACAGTCCATGACTTTATCTAAAGAAATCTAATGTTAGGTAAAGCAACAGAGGAATGACAGAGAGGGAAAATAGGTTAAATCACAGTCAATTTAATTAAATTACAGTAAATTACAAATCACTGCAGGTGGCAGTGCTGGTAGATAAGTAGTAAAAAAGGCCTATGGCATGTTTGCCTTCATTGGAAGGGCATTCAGTGTGAGGATAAGCAAGGTATGCTGCAGCTTTATAGCATTTTAGTTAGTCCACTCTTGGAATGTTGCATACAGTTCTGGTCATCACACTACCAGAAGGATGTGGATGTTTTGGAGAGGGTACAGAAAATGTTTACCAGGATGTTGTCTGGTGTGGGGGATTTTAGCTGTGAAGAAAGGTTGAATAGACTGGGTTTGTTTTCACTGGAACACAGGAATTTGAGGGGTGACCTGATAGAAGTTTATAAGGGTGTGAATAGCATGGATAGAGTGGAAAGTATGAGGCTTTTTCCCAGGGTGGAGTGGTCAATTACTAGGGGACACAGGTTCAAGGTGCAGCAGGAAAATGTAAAAAACATGTGTGAGGCATACTTTTCACACAAAGAGTGGTGAGTGCCTGGAACACGCTGCCAGAAGAGGGGGTGGAAGCAGACACAATAGCAGCATTCAAGAAACACCTGGACGAATAATGAATAGGAAGGGAATAGAGGGATAGGGATCTTGTACGTGAAAACAGTTTTAATATGGAGGGGCAAAATGTGTTGGCGCAAGCTAGAAGAGCCGAAGGGCCTGATCCTGTGCTGTAGTGTTCTTTGTTCTTTCTTTGATCTTTCAAATGAGACACAGAAAGCTAACTAAAAGAGGGTTATTTATACAGATTAACAATATGCACATTAAACTTGCTATTATATCACTTTCACATTCAGTGTCATTACAATTGCACCCTTCAAGTCAACGGGGTCTATTTTCAACTCTGGCTTCAATTGATACAGGCAATTTAATGCTTTAATGAAATGAAGTCATTGGTGTAGGAAAGACAGCAACCAAGTTGACACAGCAAGTTTCTACAATCAGCTATGTTGTGGTAATCAGACAATCTATGCTTTGTGATGACGTTGATGGAACAATAATTATCTGCTAGGACACAGGGGAAACTCCTCTGTACTGCATCAAAATAATGCTGCAGGATCTTTTACATCTATAGAGTTTTGGCTTCAAATCACATCAGAAAGTTGGCCTCTGACTGTGCAGCAGCTCCCCAGTGCTGCACTGAAGTGTCAGCTTTGATTCTTGCATTCAATGCCTAAAGCAGTATTTGGTGATGACTTGGACTCACAGAGCCAGGTTGATATCTATAATCTAGCTAAGGAGTAGCTCACAGAAAAATATATCATCTTCCCAAATGGTGGCTCAGTGTTTAGCACTACTGCCTCACAGTCCCAGGGACCTCAGTTCAATTCCATTTGGGTGACTGTCTGTTTGGAGTTTGTATGTTCTCATTGCGTCTGTGCGGCTTTCCACTGGATGCTCCGGTTTCCTCCCACAGTCTGAAGTGCGTAGGTTAAGTGGATTGGCCTTGTTAAATTTTCCCATAGTGTCCAGTAATGTGCAAGATAGGTGGATTAGCCATGGAATTTGCAGCGCTTTAGAGACGGGGTGAGTCTTGGCGGGATGCTCTTTGGAGGGTCGGTGTGGGCTTGATGGGCTGAAAGGCCTGCTTCCACACTGTAGGGATTCTATTCTGTGATGTCTGAGTGACCAGATTTGGTGATGTAAATCAATTCAAGAGGATTTGGAAGTGGGGTGAAAAATCCAGGCAGCCTGTTTCAGTTCCTGGCATTCACAAATAAAACCATGGCAACCATTCTATGTTGTCTTTTCCGTAAAAAAAAAGTGATTATCCATTTTACAACATTGCCTGATTTACACTGTCCCCAGAGAGTTGACAAAATGGGATAAATTACAAAACACTTGGAGAGACAAGAGTCATTTAAGGCCAGACAATGCTGACTTCTAGATTTTCGACCCACCACAGAACTCCTCAAAGCAATATCTGAGAATAAATAAAAGGAATGGATTTTTGAAGAGCATGATACAAAGTTACCATATGAATGATTTATGGAACAAAAGGGAATAGAGCATGCCAAAAGGAACGGATAGAGATAGCTGCGAGACTCAAAATAAAAGGCAAAGGCAGAATAAGGATTTAAAAAGCAAACACAGAAAATGTTAGCAACTCTCAACAGGGTAGGTTGCCCTTTCAAGTGTGCACTCATTGTAAGACTGAGAAGATATTGGAAATGGAACCATGAAAATCAGAGAACCTATAGCCAGCCAAAAGAAAAACGGCTAAGGATATAGACAGAAACAGGCACAAACAGAAATTGCTGAAGAAACTCAGCAGGTCAAGAGGTTGATGTTTGAAGTCCGTTGACCCTTCTACAGGTTCACAAGGCTTGAAATGTTAACTGTTTTCTCTCCACAGATGATGTCAGGCCAGCTGAGTTTCTCCAGTAATTTCTGTTTTTGTTTGATTGAGTTCTTCAGTTTCCACAGTTCTTCATTTTATTTTCTGGCTATAGACAGGTCTGCCTAACGGTTCCCAAACACCATGCACTAAGTCCAAGAAAGTCTGCATAAAGAGTGGGCATTGTAGTCATAGTCTGAAATCATTGAACTTTGTGAGACCAGAGGTGGACTTTCTTGTGCATCTTTGGGCATCTCATAACAGGAAAGAAATAGCTGATGGAGAGAGACTTGAGAAATTGTTTTTATGTCAAAGGTGAGAAAGCCCAATACAAACTCTCAAATGGTTCGAAAAGTTCTTGATGAGGTAATTTTTCGCAATTTGTTTACACGATCTAAGACAAGGCAAGCATTTATTGTCCATCATAAATGCCTTTGAGTAGAATGTTGTTGAGCTGTGTCGGACTGAGTGGCCTTCCAGGCCATTTCAGATGGCAGCTCAGGGCCAGCTTCATTGCTATGGGTCTGCAAGTTAGCTTATTTCCACTGATCAGTGAGATGGAGATAAGAACACAAGACAATTCCAGCGGAGGTCAGAAAATACTCTTCAGCAAAAGTTGGCTCAAATGTAGAATTCCCTGCCACAAATTTGATTTGTTGAAACATAAATTAGGCAGTCCATTGAACAAGGGAAACTAAAGATCAGAGATTGAGATACATGCAAGGAAAACACTTGCACTATCTCCAATAGACTGATTGCCTTTTCTTTGCTGTGCATAGTATTCTATTCTGTCATTCTTGTTGGTCATCTGGTGCAATTTTGTCACAGCAGTGCATGACATATGCAAGTCCAGAGCATTATCAAACTGAGGTTAATAATGCTCAAATATAAGGTAGCTCAGAAATTAAAATCAGTGGCTGAAATAGAAATACATTTTGCATTTCCAAAAGGGTCCTTTCGACTCTGAGTAATGACGTGGAATGGACAATAACAGATTGGATGACCCATGACAGATCTCTTCCCTTCTCATTGAAGTTAATTATAAGATAATGCAAAGCTGTTAGAATATAACCTGTGACCAACATTTGTTGGGAATTTAGTGTTTATTTATACTCTGATGCTGAACATTAACTGGGATTTCACTTGTGCTCACGTATATAGGAGCAAGCGTCTCCTACCTCTGGGTCAGAAGATCCACGTTGTTCCACCTGCCATGGAGGTGTGCCACAGCATAGAACCACGCAAAAGTAGGCCATTCAGCCCATCACGTTCATACTGACCCTCTGAAGAGCATCCTACTCAGACCCACCCATAAGACCATAAGATGTAGGAGCAGAAATTAGGCCATTCAGCCCATCGAGTCTGCTCTGCCATTCAATCATGGCTGATAAGTTTTTCAACCCCATTCTCCCACTTTCTCAAGTAACCCTTGATCCTCTTGACAATCAAGAACCTATCTATCTCCGTCTTAAATATATTTAATGGCCTAGCCTCTTCAGTCTTCTGTGGCAGTGAATTCCATCAATTCACCATTTTCTGGCTGAAGAGGTTTCTCTTTATCTCCGTTCTAAAAGGTCTTCCCTTTACTCGAAGGCTGTGCCGTCGGGTCCTAGTCTCTCCTACAATGGAAACATCGTTCCAACATTCACTCTGTCCAGCCTATTTAGTATTCTGTAAGTTTCAATTAGATCCCCCTGCATCCTTCATCCTTCCAAAGATCCCCTCAATCTCATCCCCATAAGACTGCACACCCTATGGCTAATTCACCTAGCCTGTATGTCCCTGGACAAATGGGCAATTTAGCATGGTCAATCCACCTAGCCTGCACATCCTTGGACTGTGGGAGGCAACCAGAGCACCCAGAGGAAACCCACGCAGCCACAGGGAGAATCTGCAAACTCCATACAGACAGTCACCCAAGGGTTGAATCGAACCTGGGTCCCTGGTGTGGTGAGACAGCAGTGCTAATCACTGAACCACCGTGCCCCAGAAACATGTCGAAATAGCTTCATTAAAAATAACTGAATAGGAGAAAGGAGGGTCCTGTGGCATAGTAGTAATGTCCCTACCTCTTTAAGTCAAAAGGCCCAAGTTCAAGTCCAACTTCAAGATGCAATATTCATGACATATGTCAAATAGTAACACATCAAGAAAAGGGTATATACAAATGAATTAGAGGAGGATAAAAGCTATTTTTATTAGGTAGACATTAGATTTAGAATGTTTATACCTCAACCAGTACCACAACAAATAAAACATGCAGTGATTATCACGCTGAAAAAAAATTGACTTTGTCTATCTGATTTCAAATCCTGAATGCTCACGTTTATTTTTCCCAACATGTTACAAAAAGTCAATAGATGTCTCTTTTCCCAACATTCTTATTTTATAGTTACAGAACAATCAATACCACAAATCAATTACTGCCTAGGACCAATATTACAAAGAAGTCCTCAGTCACACACATTGAATTACAGAAATAACTAGACAGCCTGAAGTATCATGTAATGAGACAAATTAATGTGCACTCAAACAGGCGATCCATGCACCTAAACAAGACAATAAATATTTATGACAGCATTCACCAGGGAGAGTAGGGGAGGGCGAGAATCAGGATAGGAGAGAGAAAGTAAATGAGAGAGAGAGTGGTGCAAACCAGGAATGAAGTGCATTAGAGAGAGGGGCATGTGAGAGACAGTGCAAGGGACAGAATGCATGAGTGAGCACAAGAAAGCAAACAGGCGAGCTATCAATCAAGCTATTATCCAGATGAGTCACTCATAAATAGGCTTGGAATATCAGACCACTGTGTCAACAATAGCAGTTCTCATATAAATCCTTAAAGAAAATGAGCTAGCAGGAGAGGTGAGGAGCTGGGAGGTAAGTGGGGAAACCTGTTAAGGTAGGCGGTTGAATTGATCAGGGTAACTATGATGTCCCTTTGGGGACGTAATCTTCAACAAGGGATTTGAACAGGTAAAGGGCATCTTATTTACATATCCCGCATATCTCACTCCTAGTTTTGGCAATAACCCGAGAGAACTATTTTTCCACCCTTTACTAATCTGTCGGGTAATACATTTTTGTCATATTCTGAGCATGCTTTTCCTGCCTATCATGTTGGATGCCTTAAAATTCTAGGCCTGTGCATTTGCAGTCCATTATGATTTGCAAGAAGATAATGATCAATTTAGCATTTCCTAGTGAAACGGGATCTTGTTGGAATAACAAAGCATCACTAAAAGATGCAATGTGATCTTCTTCTCATGTTTTTGCTCTGTGAATTCCTACACCATTCATGGGTCCATGAGCTTTCCAGTCCTGATTCCATCTGTCCTCTTGAACTGGCCACTAGAAGTAACCGGTATAAATTTGTTTCATCAAGGACATCCAGCTGCTCTTCTATTTTTATGCAGAAATGTCCATTTTCCAGGCTTCCTTGTCAGCAGACACCAATTCAGAAACTGCCTTGTCAGGAGTCGTGTGGATTAGTCTGCGTTATGACCAGTTTGCATTAAGACCATAAGACATAGGAGTGGAAGTAAGGCCATTCGGCCCATCGAGTCCACTCCGCCATTTAATCATGGCTGATGGGCATTTCAACTCCACTTACCCGCACTCTCCCCGTAGCCCTTGATTCCTTGCGAGATCAAGAATTTATCAATCTCTGCCTTGAAGACATTCAACGTCCCGGCCTCCACTGCGCTCCGTGGCAATGAATTCTACAGGCCCACCACTCTCTGGCGGAAGAAATGTCTCCTCATTTCCGTTCTAAATTGACCCCCTCTAATTCTAAGGCTGTGCCCCTGGGTCCTAGTATCCCCACCTAACGGAAACAACTTCCCAGCGTCCACCCTTTCTAAGCCATGCATTATCTTGTAAGTTTCTATTAGATCTCCCCTCAACCTTCTAAATTCTAATGAATACAATCCCAGGATCCTCAGCCGTTCATCATATGTTAGGCCTACCATTCCAGGGATCATCCGTGTGAATCTCCGCTGGATACGCTCCAGTGCCAGTATGTCCTTCCTGAGGTGTGGGGCCCAAAATTGGACACAGTATTCTAAATGGGGCCTAACTAGAGCTTTAGAAAGTCTCAGCAGCACATCACTGCTTTTCAAGGTTATCACACCAGTTTGATAAATTTCAGAATGCATCAGAATGTGACAGATTGGTTAGGGTCATAAGATTGTTGTCAAAATATCTGCAGCATATATTCAAATTCATGAAAGGCTTTTAATGTGTCATGGGTATACCTAAATCTGTGATGGACATGCCCATAATCCCAAACTGATCAGTGACCTCAGCAGGAATACAAAATTCTTGGCAGCACACTGATAATGTGACACTTACAAAGTGCACATTCAGCACGGAAGTGGAATAATATAATTTATACAACATAGCATGGCAACCGTTCATGACAAATATAACTAACAGTCACAAAATCAAACATAACTGATTAACATTTTAATGGGTGATCAATCATAATAATTAAATTCTGTTACAGCCCGCGATCATGTATAGCTGAAATCTTTGGTGACTGACATCTGGTCATCAATCATGGTAGGTACTGTCTAAAGACATGGGAGTGAAAAGAAGATAAAACTGATACAGAAGTAAAGTGTGCAAGGCTTAACAAGCAAATGACGGATTAATGGTGACAATCATTTACAGAATGAACAATTGCAACAGACTTACTCTTCACAGATGTGGAAATACAATCTGAATTTATGTAATGTATTTAAAGTGGTAAAAAAAATCCCATGGCATTTCACAGCAGTGTTATCAAATTTCACACTGAGCCACATTTAAAGATGATAGGAGAGTGCCATAAGCTTAGTCAAAGAGATAGATCATTAGGTGTGCTGTGAAATGTGGCAAGAGAGAAGTGGTGAACTTTCGAATGAGAATTCCACATCTCGGGCTCTGGGCACCTTACAAGCTCATAGCACATCAGGTCAATAGTGGAGTGATTAATATTGGCGTTGATCAGGATTATGCAGTTGGATAAATTCAGATGTCACTTATTAGCACACAAAATTCATGAATTAGTTACACACAGTGAATAGACGAGCTAGAAAGAAGATGCATGCATTTAGCATTGCCTTTGTTCTTCTGCCATGATGTATAGATGATTGATATATCCCTGACATAGTCATAAGCAAGTTGACTATTTATATCAAAAACAATAATCTTAGGATGTGGTCATTACTGACAAAGCCAGAATTCATTGCCCATCCCTAATAGCTCATAAATGTTGACACAAGGCTGTCATTTGGAGCTGCTCGAGTACGCCATTTGCTCCAGTTTGAATGGCTTGCCCCGCTACTTAAGTGCAGTTAAGGGTTAATTGCTTTTTAACCCATTTTGTGTTCAACAGAGTATCAGGGAGTGAAAATTGTTTCCCATTTCAGCTATCATCAAGCTCTTCCAACTCAGCTCTAGCATGGAGTTCAAGGTTTTCAATAAAGTGTTGCCAAAACATTCCAACTGCAGGAGACATATTTTTCTACGGAGTTCCAAGTTTTTAGATCAAGCAACACTGAAGGAACACTAATGTGGTCAGGATGGTGTGTGGCTTGGAGATGGTGTTCCCATGGCCTCGTCCTTCTCGGTTGAAGAGATCGCAGCTTTGGAAGGTACTGTCAAAGGAGCCTTGACAAGTTGTGCAGTGCTTCTTGCAAATGTTAGAGACTGCTGTCACAATGCCCAGCAGTAAAATTTAATGAGGTCGTGGCCAGAACACCAGTCAAGCAGACTGCTTTGTCCTGGATGGTGTTGAGTTTCTTGAGCATTGTTGGAGCTGCACTCATCCAGGCAAGTGGTGAGCATTCCACCACACTCCTGACCTAGCCGTAGATGCTGAACAGTTTTTAGGGGTTTAGGAAGTAGTTTACTGACCCAAGAATTCCCAGTCTTTGATCTGCCCTTACATTTATATGGTAGGTCTCAATGGCTTTCCTGTCAATCATAAACCCCAGTAAATTGACTGTGGAGAATTTAACAATGGTAATGCCATTGAACAACAAGAAGGACACGATCTCAGTGATTTTTATTTTGTCTTTCAGGAGCACACTAAGATCATTATCCTAGAACAACTCAGCTTTTTCCAAGCATTAATAGAGTGCCTAAGTATAAAGACACAAATGTTGTATTTCTAGGAATTAGCTAATTGGGATTATATGAAATAAAATGCATCCGTTTTTCACCAAACTCGATCAATAAACATCCAGCTATATCTGGTTTCACTATAATGAGCTCTGTTGGCCATACTTTTAATTTTTAATTGAATGTCACAGTTAAAAAGTTTCTCAGTTCTGCATTGAACAAATAGCTTACCACAATGTGTATCTGAGGTTTGCGTCTCTTTGCCAGGTCAATAATATTCACTCCATTGTAATAGAGATTCTCAATGCAGCCATGAAAGTTCTTCCTCAGGAAAGTGACTGACTTGCCTGGAACTGGGATCCCTCCAAAGCTGAGCTTTGATAGACAAGAGAATGGATAAAGAGATTACTACATTGTTCACTCATGATGAAGAAGACATTAAAAAAAAAAATGCTCTGGCAAGGAATCAAGATTTAAAAGTGTTCAAATCAATAGCAAACCTCTGTGCTATAAAGCATAATGATGTAAAGCAAACTGGTTCATGTATTTCACTTGTACTATTGCCAGAAGTTTGCAAACCAAAGGCCATTCTGAAGCAATATTCTTAAATGGCCCTACCGAGACAGTACCAAACCAAAATATACTTTAGCACTGCTTCAAAATTTCCATTTGTCTCTGAACATATAATGCTGCAAACATTTTGGGTCACATAACATTAAAGAGCAATCAATAGTAACAGCGACAAAGCTCATTTAGCTCTGCTTGTTCAGCAAACCAACTGAAAATTCTGCATTCCCCCAATTCTGGTCTCCAGTTATATCCTTTAGGGAAATGAATCTGCTGTCCTTACCTGGTTTGGCCTACACATGGATTCAGACCCACAGCAATATGGTTTACTCCTAAAAGTAATTAGCGATGGGTAATAAATGCTGGCCTACCCTACAATGCCCAAGTTCCATGAACAAATGCAGTAAAAACCCTTTCTCCTTCTCTGACCCCCTTCCAAATGTGGTTGGACTATCAATGTTTTCACTCTTAAATGTGAAATTCACTCCTTAAACCTCTTCAGCAGTCTTGCCTTGTTTTTGTAAAACCTACTTTTTGAAGAAACATTTAGTTTTAATACCCACACATCAGATTTTGCTTCATAATCTTTCCATGAAGCTTCCTGGGAAATTATACTGTGTTAAAGTGTTTACTCTCACCAGCAGGTATACTAGGTTTTTACATTTCCAAAAGCATTGGCGATTCTACTGTGACTAATTTTCCTATCACCTGAGACCCTGGGTGAACTTGATGAGGAACTGGTTGTTATGCATGTGTTTTCTGGAAAAAAAATGTGAGTGACTCAATTGGTTTCTGTTACACTTGTGGGCATGAATAATTCAAACAGTACACACTGAGAAATATACTTGCATCTGGATGTATCAAACTTAAAAGAAAGCTCCACCCCATCATGGTTGCACAATTGTGGCTATATGCTCTAAGTTAGTAGACTTTTATGTTAAAATTGCTGCAATAATGATAAAACATAAAACATAGAACAGTACAGCAATGGTTTAGGCCCTTTGGCCCATGAATTCGTACCAAACATGACACCAAGTTAAACTAATGTATTCTGCCCACCCACGGTCTATACCCTTCCACTCCTTTCTTAGTCATATGCTTACCTAAAAGACCCTTAAATGCCCCCATCGCATCTGCCTCCACCACCACCTCTGGCAGCACATTCCAGGCACCTACCACTCTCAGTGCGAAAAACCTGCCTCTCACATCTCCTTTGAACTTTCACTCTCTTACCTTAAATACATGCCTTCTAGTATTAGACATTTCAACTCTGGGAAAAAAATTCTGACTGTTAACCCTATCCACACCACATATAATCCAGTAAACAAAACTATTTATAACTAATACCCTTAGGATGTGGTTAACACTGGTAAGATAGTATTTATTGGCTGTTTCTTGTTGCTCTGAGGTTATTGAAACTGAACTATAATATGTATGACTCAAGTCATATCCAGGTAAGAGTGACCATCATTCAGCTTCCTTTCCTTTCCGAATCTTGAATTCCCCACTCATTGTTTTTTCTTACTTCTCCTTTACTCCATTTTTTATTTCCAAGTTTTGCATTTATCTCCTCTGACTCTCATGAAACTCATGTTGTCTGCACTTCTCCCTGACCCTACTCTGCTCAAGGTTTTAACCTTAACAACCCATTGCATTCCAACATCACAAGCTCTACCCTCTAGCATTATCTCTACCTACTCCAAAATTTAAGCAATCTTCCCTACATAAAGAAAAATGTTTAATTCAGCAATCTTCCACAATGATCCATTTCTCATAATGTGTTTATCATTAAAAGCTTTGAATGCATCATTTTCCAACTATATATTTGTCTGTCTTGTGAACCCAGTATGAGATTCTGCATTCACATATACCCTCACCAATATGTTTGTCAATGGCATCTTTGGTGACTGGGGTCTGGTTTATTTACCTCTGATCAACCCTCTTTAACTTTCCTCATTTTCATGATGTACTTGACCATTTTAGACACGTCTAATATCTGTCCTTGGCTATGTACCTTTGTGCCCCTTCTCTACACTCAATCTATTCATGGTTGGGAACCAGTGGAGCCCAGTCAGACCACATGGACACTCTCATAGAAAGACTATAATGTCTATCTTTTTAGCTTTATTTCTTAATTTCCTAATTTATACACCCTATATCTGTAATATAGTGTAACTGTTTTCCTTCATTTTCTCTATTTTTTATACCTAAGATTTGTACCTGGGTACTTGTATCTAAGATGGTGCAGCGTGTTGGTGACATTGTACACTTTTTTGCAACTTGAGTACACATGACAATCAACCTAATTCTAATTCTTATGCCAATCCCAATGAGAACACAAATCCTCCAACAGATTTTCCTTACATCCTGATAAAATAAGCCCTGGAATTCTGTACAATGATACCCTTTCTTTGGTGTGCCACAGGTCCTCATTCCAAAGTACAGCATCAGGGCTCATATGCATGTTGGTGACTCACACTGATGCCTCCCTATTTAATTTCAAAGCTCTGGCTTGCACCTCCAATGACTTTGTCTTGCACAAGTCAACATTTACTCAAAAATAACATAGAGGAAATTGAAACCATCCTTTTGGCTCCAATCAGCTCTATACCCTTTCTCTCAAGAGCATTAACTTGAATTTTTATTTTGAAAAACCAAAACGAACTGTGGAAGCTGGAAATCAGAAACAAAAACAGAAATTGCTGGAAAAGCTCAGCAAGTCTGGTAGCATCTGCAGAGAGAAAGCAGAGTTAACGTTTGGGGTCCAGAGACGGTTCTGAATTTATTTGAACCTTTTGAAATTTTTCTTGCTGTACAGTCAAACTTTACATTTCTAGTAAACTATCCTAAAAAGAACTGGATCCCGATGTCCATAAGGACATACTAGGATGGCTGACAAAATTTAATGAAGCAATTTTAAGGAGCATCTTAAAAGGGTGAGAAGATTTTAGACAAATGGAGATATGTTGGGAAGACATTCCAGAAGTGTGAGGTAAGATACTTATAAGCATGGTTATGAAGAGTGATTGAAATCAGGAATGTATAAGAGGCTAGAATTAGGGGAACGCAAGGATTTCAAAGAGTTGTAAGCTAAGATGTTGTGGCAACTTCTAACAGATGACCATCAGGGTTCTTGAGTGCAGGCTTTTGATCTTTCTCAGCTTAACACAGAGAAATGGAGAGATTTGGAAAGACAGAGAAGAATTTGGAAATGAAAGTGCTGTACAGCATGGATTCGAGGTAGGTTAGTGAGCAGTGGAATGATGAGTAAATGAACAATAATTTCGTGACAGTTGTTTCACCTCAGATAGAATTTAGCCTGGACATTTAGACTCAATAATGTTGAGTTGTATTCCTACCTAGATCTGTTCTTTGAATGGCAATTTTCTTCCAAATGTGCTCTCATTCGCCACAATCGTACAGATAATAATCTAGGTCTACTTTACCTCAAGACTGGATTTGCCTAATGCTCTTCTAGCTCATCACTATGTTCTCATGTGAAGGAGCTGTTACTCAATCAAATTCCAATGAGTTTGTTCTTTGTTGTTGGGAGCTCCTTTCCAATAGCTATCCCCCCTCCATCCTTCTCCTCATTTTCAAAAGACTATTAAACTCTTGTCTCTTCAAATACTCTCCACAAAATTAAATACATTTGTTTTCTTCCTTTTTGATGCCCAATTCAAATCTGTGAAGTGTTAGGAGATATCTTCTGATGTGTTCTTCTCTGTTCAAACCTCTTCACTTCCACAATATTAGCTTTCAAAAATGCCACTGGCTCAGTGTGTTTCTATAACTTATGGAATTAGAAAATGATACAGCACAGTAGGAGGCCATTTAGTCCATTGTGCATGTGATATTAGATTCATAGAATGATACAGCATAAAAACAGGCCCTTCATCCTACCATGTCTATGCCGACCAATAACACCAAACTATACTAATATCTTTTAGGTTCTTAGTCCAACACCTAGTTTGTCCCAGCATTTTAAGAACTCAGTATTACCATTATGCAATTAATCCCAACTTCCTTGTTCTTTTCCCAGGACCCTGAAAGTTATTTGCTGTTCAAGTACCCAATTCCTTTTACTGATTCCAGTTCCACCACAGTTCCAGCTAATTCTAGCGAACAGTATTTCAGTGTGCAAAATACATTCAGTTCTTTTGCCAATCACCAAATCTTGGTCTTTTAGCTCTGTCACTATAAAGTTTTTCACTCTTTATTGCAAGTAATTTTGAGCATTTCTAGCAAATTGCCTCTTAATCTTCTCTGATCTGAGCAGAACAACTCAGTTTTTTTCGGTCTCTCCACAAACCTGAACATTCCTCATCTCTGCTATCAAACTAGAAAATCTTTGCTGAAACCACTCAATGTCCTTGACATCCTTTCTAAAGTGTGATACTTTGTACACTTCAGCTGCCATACCACAGTTCATTTCACCTGCCTGTCAACATTCTCCTGAACATTGTTATTATTCTCACAATTTACTACCTTTTTAAGTTTCATATCATCTGCAGACTTTGATACGATGCCTCCTCTAAGCCATTGGAATAATTTAAAAAACATATGTTTCCACAGATGATTCCTCATCATAAGTCTACAGCCAGAAAACCACCTGGTTGCCCATTACTCCCTGCTCTCTGTCTTTTGGCCAATTATAGATGCATTCTACCAAAGGCCCTTTAATTCCATAAGCATCAATTTTTCTAACAAGTCTATTATGGGGTACTTTGTCAAATATTATTTGAAAATTCATATTATACACCAGCCCAATTATCCTCACAATTGTCTCACTCTACCCTTTAACCTTCTATCTCTGTTGACGTGCTTTGTTTGACTGATACAGGCTTATTCCTCACTTGGGTGCAACTCACTTGACTATTTTCGGCTGTTCCTTAAGTCACTACGTTCTGTCATCCAAAAGCATTGTCCTCCAGTTCAACCACCTCATGCATCCCTGATTTCCTTCACTGGTGGCCATAAATTCAGCTCAGTGGACCCTCAGCTCTGGAATTCCCGCACTAAACCTCTGCATCTTTCTCCATCTGTCTCCTCCTTTCCAACATCTACTAAACTTATGTCTCAAACCAAGTGATTTGGAATAAAATCTTGGTAACACTCCTGTCAGCATCTGTGGCATTTAACATGTCATGATGGTACATAAACGCACGTTGTAGTTGTTGGGAGCTCCTTTCCAATAGCTATCCCCCCCTCCATCCTTTTCCTGGTTTTCAAAACACTATTAAACTCTTGTCTCTTCAAATAGTTTTTAACTCAAATAAATACATTTGCTTTCTTCCTTTTGATGCCCAGTTCAAATCAGTGAAGTGTTAGGAGATATCTTCTGATGTGAAAATCAAAAGGTAAATGCAAATTGCTGCTTCAATTCTATAATTTCTGCAGCACCGCAAAGCAAGATCAAAGCAGTTCCTCACTCTAAGGTGTGCACAAAAAATAGAACGGCCAGGGGTGTACACAGCCTGACAAGGTGATCCAATTTGGACATGAGAAATTAAAACCCTGTCTCTCAATACATCACAAAACGTGATTTCACTGTACACACTCATTGTCAATGCTTTATGAATTAATTTACGCAGAATCACACCATCCACTTTCACACTTTCAGCTGTTCAATTCAACTAAATATTTGAGTTTTATGGAACCCAGAAGAAATATTTAAATGACTCGGATCTAAAACAAATAACTTCATTATATTTCAATAAACTTGTCAAAACAAATCAACATCATGTGTGGTGCCTTTTTAGCGTTTATATGCACAAGATAAAAATGTGTGCAGGTACAAATATTGCCAGGCTTATTAAAGATGTCTGTGGGAGCAAATTAATCAATTTAATCTCAGTGTCTTGACATTCTGAATTTACATTTAGTTTCTCTCCACTTTTGTAATTATTCCACATTAATGGAGCCTATAATTGTTAGTTATCTTTGTCATTCTAAATCACTTCAATATGTGTATCAGAAAAATAATGGAACAGCTTCTCAGCCATTCAGTTCCTCCATTTGATTAAACCATTTCTGATCTGAATGTCAGCTCTACTTAACTATCGTTGATTCATATCCCTCAACATCTTATCCCACAAGACATTATTCACCATATTTCTGAAAGTTTCCAAATGACCTAGCATCTACAGCCTTTAAAGAGAGAGTTTCTTTCTGTTCCCTTTATGTGAAAGAAAGTATCCTGAATAATCTAAGATTATGCTTCCTTGCTGGAGGAAATAGTTTCTCTCTGTCAACATCATAGAATCCTTTTTTATAACTTTCGTTTTAACTACTGGGACTATATCAACACTCGATCTTCTAAGCTCAAGTGAATAACAGCCAAGTTTATGCAAACTGTTCTCATAATCCAAACCATTGAGGTCTCTGGGTCTATACTCGATGGATTTTAGAAGGATGAGGGGGGATCTGACTGTAACTAATAGAATATTGAATGGCCTGGACGGAGTGGATGTTGGGGAGATGATTCCATTGGTAGGAGAGACCGGGACCTGAGGGCACAGCCTTAGAGTAAAGGGAAGACCTTTTAGAACACAGAACAGTAGAGGCTCTTTGGCCCACGATGTTGCGCCCACCTATTACCCTACTCTAAGATCAAACTACCCTGTATACCCTTCATTTTACTATCAACCATGTGCCTATGGAAGAGTTGGAGATAAGGAGAAACTTCTTCAGCCAGAGAGTGGTGAATCTATGGAACTTACTGCCACAGAAGGCTGGGGAGGCCAGGTCATTGAGTACATATAGGATGGAGGTAGATCAGTTCTTGATTGTCAAGAGGATCAAGGATTATGGGGAGAAAGCGAGACAATGGGGTTGAGAAACTTATCAGCCATGATTGATTATCAGATCAGACTTGATGGGATGAATGGCGTAATTTCTGCTCCTATGTCTTACGGTCTTATGGTCGTTCAGTCCTTGTATCAGTCTGTATCCCTCCAAAGAAAATAAACTGAGCTTCAATTATAATGCCCACATTAGAAGGGAATACAATAAGATGGAATCTCAGCAAGCCTCTGTTCAGCTATGTCATAACTCACACCCATTTGTACTCTCGACCCTTGAGAAAAAGGCCAAAATTTCACTAAATTTCCAGTGATTAAGCACTTCAGCTGTTAATTCCTCTGTGTAAGACATGTGTAGATCCTTGCCTTCATTGTTTTAAGACATTAACTTTGAATGAACCAAAGAATTTCGTAGAACTATAGGGCTGTACAGTGGCTCAGTGGTTAGCACTGCTGGGTAGCGTTCTATATAACAAGAGTTGGATAGAAAATATAGCTCCGGCCTTATCTCCTCATTTGGATGGAGGCACTAGATTTCATGACACATTTTGAAAGAAGAGCATGGAAATCTCCAAACATTACCCTCAGCATTTAACCCTTGATCAATACACCAGAACAGGTGAACAGCATTGACTAAACATGGAGGAGGTTGAACACTTGGCTGAGGAAGAAACAGCTGCTGTTAGTTAAAGAGGTTAAGTTGATGCCATTCAGAATGGACCTGAACTGTCTGGGTTCTCAGAATGTTTGGGCAATTTTGAGAAATCACTGGTTATATTAAATGAGGGGTTGATGAACAATCCATTCAAAGCCAAGCATCTAAGTAGGCACCTGGATACATATGAGAACGAATTATGGAGAGATACTGTGAATATAGAGTCACAGAGTCATACAACATGGAAACAGACCTTTTGGTCTGTGATTTAACCTTTATTTTCAGTTCAGAGTGATAATCAGCAGAACTTGCGCTTCTGATGCATGTTTAACATTGAAAAACATCTTGACTTTTTGTAGAGGCATAGGCAAATCAATGCAGTGGGGGAATGATAAAGAGCTTCTCTGGTGAATTTAGATATATTTTTAAAAGGAAACCAAGAAGGTGGAGATGGAAGGAATTCCAAATCCTGGAGAATGGACAGTAAATAGTGGATTGAGTGGTTTGGCTTAAAAGACCAACGAATGGGGGCATGGATTACTGCCAGGAGAGTACAGTTGAAGCTTTAAATGATTTGTCGTGGAGGAGCATTAATAGATGGGCAGAGGCAGGAACAGAGTTGGATGATATTGTAACATTATTCATGTACAAAAAACTACCAAAATCTCCAGGCAGAAATGATCAATGGCATCCATGATAAAGATGAACAAGGTAGGCCAAATAGGTAGACAAAGGAGGCTTATTTTATCTTTTCTAGTTATGCCCATCAGTATCAAACAATGAATGTCTTTGCCCTCTCAGGATTGTCAGATGTGGAAGAGGAGGGGTTGAAATAATACAGGATAAATTATCTGCTGGCTTTGTGTCTTTCCTTGGTAGAAATTGGGGAGCAGAGGGAAGTTGAAGGAAAGGAAATCTTGACTTCCACTTGGTATGTCTCAAATTGTCACAACACAAATGAATATTTTGGTCTGAACTGAAAGCATGGACATGACCTTGCACGCAAGTTATACTCCCAATGGCATGACACAGCATCACCTCATTTATAGAACAAACAGGGCCTTTTTTTCCCATTAAAATAACCATGGTCACAGAAGGAGAAAGTTGCATGTTGTAGCTACAGCAGAAAATCTCAAGGACCACAATCACTGCATATTCTAGAGTTAAGTATCATTGCTATAGTCTAAGATCTCGGCTATAAACTGTTTTCTGTATATTTAGCATTTATGATGCTAATTGCCTATTTCTGTAAATAAATTAAATTAATTGAAACTTTCCCTTCACAATTTAAGAAAAAAGAATACCATTATTGTGAAGCTGATCAGTCTTATTTCATTTGCTCAATTTAATGATGGAACTACAGTCTAATTACAGCAAAGACTTCCATTATTATGAAACCATAGATTCAGTATTTAGAAAGAAACTCAGCTGGCTACCTGCACTCTGGCAAGAACGATCAATCAATGAAAGTACTTTGACTCTTTGCACTGTGAATAAATTTGTTTTCTCTGTTAATACTATATCAAGTGACAATAAGTCTGTTCACTGTATCATGCAGACATGCTCTGACAGTTAACTTTCCTGACTTCCAAAGGTTCTTTTCAACTTGCAGTCAACAAAACATTTCGAAGCATGGAATATGCACATATATTGCATCTTTACAGCCTCAGGAAGATTCAAAACGTTTGTGAAGTGCACTTGCTGATACCACGGAAGAAATAACATTGATTTGCTAACAAATGGGATGAGCGTTCTCCTTCAAATTCAAGTAACAGCCATCCTGTAGTATTATGTGCCAATTTACTTTCCAGGTAAACCCAATCCACTAGCTTGAAAGACATACTATTTCTCACCTTTAAAACAGCAGTAGGTTCCGGCAATAGTACTGAAGATTCATGCTCCAGAACTTGCCGCTCCCTTTGCCAAGCTGCTCCAGAATAGCTACAACACCAACTTTTGCTCGGCAGTGTGGGAAATTGCCCAGGTATGTTCTGCACACAAAAGGCAGGATAAATCCAATCTGGCCAATTACCGCCCCATCAGTCCACTCTCGGTCATCAGCAAAGTGACGGAAGGTGTCATCAATAGCGCTATCAAGCAGCAGCTGCTCAGCAATAACCTGCTCAGTGATGCCAGAGCCACCCAGTATCTGACCTCATTACAGCTTTGGTTCGAACATAGATAAATGAGTTGAACACCAGGGGATGAGGTGAGAAAGATTCATCTTGACAAGTAGAAGGCTGCATTTGACCACAAATGGCATCAAGGAACTCTAACAAAACGGGGAGTCAATGAGAATCAGGGAGAAACTCTCTGCTAGAAATGAAAACAAAAAAAAACTGCAGATGCTGGAATCTAAGGCAGACAAATAGGAAGCTGGAAAAACACAGCAAGTCAGGCAGCATCTGGAGGAGGAGAAGTCAATGTTTCGGGTATTATCCTTCCTCAGGACTGGATGTGGCGGTAGGGGGAGCTGCTGTCTCTGCTGATTACAAGATGGGAATGCTTGTTGGAGGTCAGTCATATCAGGTCCAGGACATCTCTCCAGTTCATCAGGGGTAGTGCCTTAGGCCCAACTATCTTCAGTTGCTCCAACAAACCATCCCCTCCATCATAGAATCAGAGGTCGGAATGTTCGCCAATGACTGCACAATATTTATGAATCCTCAGACACAGATGCAGCCTCTGTCCAAATGCAGTAGGACCTAGACAATATCCAGTTTTGGGCTGAAAAGTGGAAAGTAATTCTTGCATCACACAAAAATGACTGCCTCTTGGTATTCAATGGCATTACAATAAGTGCATCATCCACTAACAATACCCTGAGGTTACCATTGACTAGAAACTGAACTGGACTTGCCAAATAAATATATTGGCTACAAGAGCAGGTCAGAGCCTTACAATCCTGCAGTGAGTAACTCATTTCCTGACTTCCCAAAATCTGTCCACCGTTTACAAGGCACAAGTCAGGAATGTAGTGGAATATTTCCCACTTACCTGGATGGGTGCAGCTCCAACAACACTCAAAAAGCTTGACACCATCCAGGACAAAGTGGCCCACTTGACTGGCACCACATCCACAAACATTCACTGCCTCCACCACTGTCTCTCAGTAGCAGCAGTGTGTACGATCTACAAGATGTACTGCAGAACTTCACCAAAGCTCCCCAGGTAGCACCTTCTGAATTTACGACCATTTCTATCTAGAAGGGCAAGGGTAGCAGATACATGGAAACAACACCACCTGCAAGTTCCCCTCCAAGCCACTTACCATCCTGTTTTGGAAATATATCACCATTTCTGACCCATCTCCCACATTTCTGTCCTTACCCCTTCCTCTCCTTCCCAAGACAATGATAGGGCTCCCCGTGTCCTATTTCCATCCTCCACCACTTCTACCATTTCCAACAGAGTGCCATCACTAAACATATCTGCCCCTTCCCTCCACTGTTAGCATCTCACATGGACCATTCTCTCCATGATATCTTGGGCCACTCTTCCATCAGTCCTAACACTTCCTGACTCCCATATGGCACATTCCACTGCAACCATAGAAGGTGTAACACTTGCCCATTCGCATCCTCCCTCCTCAATGTGCAAGGCCCCATACCCACCTTCCAGGTGAAGCAGAGTTCTACTTGCACTTCTTTCAGTCTAGTTTGCTGTATTTGTTGCTCACAATACATTGCACTGCTCCTTTACATTGGCAAGACCAAACAGATTGGATGCCCGCTTTGTAGAACGCCTCTGCTCTGACCTCCCAGTGGCTTGCCATTTCAATGAACCCCCAGGTCTCATGCTCATATTTCTGTCCTGGATCTGCTGTAATTTTCTAGCAAAGCATACTCAAGCTCAAGGAACAATATCTTATTTTCCACTCAGGCAACTTGCAGCCTTGATGTCTCAACATTGATATCCGTAACTTCAGAAACTGACTGCATCATTCTCTCTTCCCTACAACTCACACACCCCTCCACAGCCTTTTTTTTGTTTGTTAATAAACAATATCTCCCTCTTACATGACAATTCACAAACATTTTAGATCTTTCATTGTTCTTTCTCCACTATTAACAATCCATTTGTCTATTGTACTAGGCCTTTCCACCATCTGCTCCCTTGTTTCTCTGCTGCTTCTCCCAAATGCAGCAAACAACATTTCCTAACACTTTTCAATTCTGAAGGAGCGTCATATTGGAGTCAAAACATTAACTCTTTTACTCTCTCCACTGAAGCTGCCAGACCTGTTGAGTTTCTCCAGCATTTTCTATGTTTGTTTTGAGAATATACTCTCATTCCTTCACCGTCGCAGCGTCAAAATCCTGGAATTCTCTCCTTAAGGGCATTGTGGGTCTACCCACGGCATGTGGACTGCAGCAGTTCAAGAAGGCAGCTTACCACCAGGGTAACCAGTGATGGACCAAAAAGTTTGGCACAGCCGGGGATGCCTGCATCCCATTAGTGAATAATTAAAAAAAACACTTTGCCTTTCACTGAGACTCCCACAGAGAGTAATACATTGTTCTTGAATGCATTCTGACTGGTCAGCTGTACACAGATCTTGAGCAGGAGACCAAGAACCCCAGAGAGATGGAAATGTGATTGAAAAGAACAGGAGATTGAATGCAGGAAACTTGAGCACTGATGTGGAACCAAAAGAAAGAGAATTGGAACCAACCAGGAGCAGACAGTGCACTCTGTACAGCAAATTATTGTATTAACCTTCAAAAAAAATAATTTCCATCTACTTCTACAGTACAGCACCTTGTGTTCTATATTTCTACGCCACTATGGGAACATATACCAAGTAGGCAGATAGGAAATAACAACTAAAGAAATTATGGCCAGTACAAACACAAATTATAGTGTTGTCTTTAAACTCTGTTTGAGTTGGCTGTGGTTAAAATTGCCATTTTTTTTCTGTCAGGAACTGCTGGGATCAAATAAAGTGAATCTAATGGGTAGGAACACTCTAATGCAATCCAGACATAAATCCCAGGGTGTCACCAGGAGTTTTGAATTCAGACAAAAACACTCAAAGCATGAGCCTTCAGCATACAATAGCAATGTTGAACCTTTTAATAATCAGTTTGCTGCTTTGCACAGCAGACGTGTATTCTTTGATGTTCTTGTAAATGGATTTATTTTTCCTTTCATTCTGCTTGAGTTGTAACTTTTAAAACACTTTAGATCTTTAAGTAAACTGTTGCTTATCACCAATTAGACCATAAGACCTAAAATATGGAGCAGAATTAGGCCATTCGATTCATTAGGCCTGCTCCACCATTCAATCATGGCTAATATGCTTCTCAACCCCATTCTCCTGCCTTCTCCCCGTAACCCTTGATCAGTAATTATTACTAATAAACCATTCCAACATCGGAAGATCCCACAAACACACCCATTGGCAAAAAAGGCAAGTTCAGAAAAACAGATTGCCTCACATGCAATCCTATCAGCAAGAAAGAGATACATGCAGCAGGTCCCCAGAGAGAGTGTAGCAGCTGGGAGAGATTCACTGCTTTTCAACCCTGCTAAGATCCTAGCAATAGCTGTCAAAAGCTATCTAAAATTCTGGATCCATGAGAGTTTGACCACACCCATTCAGGCTGCTTCTATTGCTACAACTTTAAAAAAAAACACCAAGGCTTCACAAGTTGTTTATCTTCTCATAGACTGCTTGGAACAATCCCAATCCCTGTAACTTACGATTGGTTCGCAACAAACAACTGCACCTCCCAGTCACAAACCATTTCAACTCCCCCTCCCACTCCTTGAACGACATGGCCATCCTGGGCCTCCTGCAGTGCCAAAATGATGCCACCCAAAGGCTGCAGGAACAGCATCTCATATTTTGCTTGGGAACCCTGCAGCCCAGAGGTATCAATATGGATTTCACAAGCTTCAAAATCTCCCCTCCCCCGACCGCATCCCAAAACCAGCCCAGCTTGTCCCCGCCTCCCTAACCTGTCCTCCCACCTATCCATTCCTCTCACCTCAAGCCCCACTCCCATCTCCTACCTACTAGCCTCATCCCGCCTCCTTGAGATAACAAGGTGTAGAGCTGGCCAAACAGCATCAGAGGAGCAGGAAGGCTGACGTTTCGGGCCTAGACCCTTGTTCAGAAAATCCTTGACCTGTCCATCCTCCCTGGACCAACCTATTCCCTCCCTAACTCACTTTTACTGGCTCCAACCCTGCCTCCTTGACCTGTCTGTCTCTTCTCCACCTATCTTCTCCTTTATCCATCTTCTATCCACCTCCCCCTTTCTCCCAATTTATTTCAGAATCCCCTTCCCCTCCCCCATTTCTGAAGAAGGGTCTAGACCCGAAACGTCAGCTTTCCTGCTCCTCTGATGCTGCTTGGCCTGCTGTGTTCCTCCAGCTTTCCACCTTGTTATCTCAGATTCTCTAGCATTGGCAGTTCCTGCTATCTGCATATGGAAACATATGCCTGGGGTGGTGGTGGAGACAAGTACAATAGGGGAATGTAAGGGACTTTTAGATAAGCACATGAATATGTAAGGAATGGAAGGATATTGACCAAGGGCAGGCATACGGAATAAGTTTAATTTGGTATCATGTTCCTGTGCTGTATACTTCTACGTTCTATGTTGTGATGATGTTGTAATTTTAAGAGTCATGTTTTGCCCTGGTATCTTTTAGCGAGACATTGGGGAACCAGTTCCAAGCAGTCTATGAGAAGATAAACAACTTGTGAAGCCTTGGTGTTTATTTTTTAAAGTTGGAACAATAGAAGCAGCCTGAGTAGGTGTGGTCAAACTCTCATAGATCCAGAATTTTAGTTAACTTTCGATGGCTATTGCTAGGGTCTAAGCAGGGTTGAAAGGCAGTGAATCTCTCCCAGCTGCTACACTCTCTCTGGGGACCTGCTGCATGTATCTCTTTCTTGCTGATAGGATTGCATGTGAGGCAATCTGTTTTTCTGAATTTGCCTTTTTTGCCAATGGGTGTGTTTATGGGATCTTCCAATGTTGGAATGGTTAATTAGTAATATTTACTGTATCTACTACTCTGTTAGATTTTCTAATAGAATTAAGGTATTCCAAGTTCTTATTTCTTCTGTTGTATTTAAACAATAGTGCTTCAATAAATTGTGTTTTGTTTAATGTTGAGTAAATTGACCAATCAAATTGCATCTGGAACACAGCAACTAACATTTACATTTAAAGTAAGAAAAAGTTAGGGTCTAGGCTACCTTCTTAATATATATTTGAGGGGGGCTAGTCTTTTCCGGTCCATAATATTGTTCAATGGAACTGCACAGCCATGTTGCTGAGGACCCTTAACATGACAAGTTGAGTCAAATCCAATTGTTCTGCCCAGTACAGGTATGTCCTTTCTGTAACATTCTAATAATGAATTGTAATAGGTGTGGAATCATGCAGAATGAACTTTTCTTTTAAAATGGATACTGAAAGGGTGCAACAAATGCGGCCTCACTTGGAATATTGTGTACAGTTCTGGTCGCCCCATTACAGGAAGGATGTGGAAGCATTGGAAAAGGTACAGAGGAGATTTACCAGGATGTTGCCTGGTCTGGAGCGAAGGTCTTATGAGGAAAGACTGAGGGACTTGGGTCTGTTCTCATTGGAGAGAAGAAGGCTAAGAGGGGATTTAATAGAGACCTACAAAATGATCAGAGGATTAGATAGGGTGGACAGTGAGAGTCTTTTTGCTAGGATGGTGACGTCGGCTAGTACGAGGAGGCATAGCTGCAAATTGAGGGGTGATAGATTTAAGACAGATGTCAGAGGCAGGTTCTTTACTCAGAGAGTGGTAAGGGCGTGGAATGCCCTGCCTGCCTGTAGTTAACTCCGCCACATTAGGGGCATTTAAACAGTCCTTGGATAAGCATATGGATGATGATGGGATAGTGTCGGGGGATAGGCTTAGATTAGTTCACAGGTCGGCGCAACATCGAGGGCCGAAGGGCCTGTTCTGCGCTGTATTGTTCTATGTTCTATGTTCTAAATGGCAGTTGTGAGCCCAACTGACTCCCAATCCTGTGGATTCCAAAAAAAACCCGCCACATTGTAATATGCTTGCCTTCATCGGCTGGAGCATTGAATACAAAAGTTGACAAGTTATGTTACAGCTGTACAAAACTTTCGTTTGGACACATTTGGAATATCATGTGCAGTTCTGGTTGCCAAGCTATAGAAGGACGCGGCTGCTTTAGAGAGGGTGCAGAGAAGATTTACCAGGATGCTGCCTGGTCTGGAGGATTTTAGCTATGAGGACAGGTTGGATAAACTCATTTTGTTTTCATTGGAAAGATGGAGGCTGTGAGGTGATTTGATAGAGGTCTATAAAACCGAGAGGCATAGATAGGGTGGATAGTCAGAGGCTTTTTCCTAGAGTGAAAAGGTCAACTACAAGAGGGCACAGATTAAAGGTGTGAAGGGAAAAGTTTAGGGGAGAAGTCTGGGGAAAATTCTTCACATAGAGGCTGGTGGGTGCCTAGAACACACTGCCAGTGGAGATGGTGGAAAGCAGGCACGTTGGTAATGTTTAAGGCATATCATGATAGACACATGAAGAGGAGGCGTACAGAGGGATGGAAAGTGTGCATGGGCAATTTGGTAGCCGGTTTAAATAGGGATAGGAATTGGTGCAGTCTTGGTGGGTCAAAGGGCCTGTTCCTGTGCTGTTTTGAATTTTCTCATATTGCATTATCTGGAAGGAGAACAGAATACTCCAGAGTGAAGAGGTCCTTAACTTAGTCTATCTACACTACATCCCTGACTAGAATCGGTCACCCAGAAACCAAGAGATTGATTGTCTCAAATGCCTAGAGTGAAGATCTGCACAGCAGCAACACCTAAGTCTTTAAAAAGTACAGAATGTAGCATTGTAAGGTCTCCAGGCCTGTTCCTTTCCAAGTCCACCAACACAGAGAACTCACCATGGATATAAACAGCTAACTTCTCAACCTGTTGAAAAAGAACCCTTCTTCAAGGGAATGACTTTGATATACCACATCGGTTATTAAACACAACTAGCTACAGTTAAGGAATGGAAAACAATCCCTCCCTGTGTCTACACTGGGACAAGGCAGAGGATTAGGTTCCAGGCCAACACCATCAAGAGTCCAGGCACGGGCCCTACTGCCACTGCCAAGAGTGCTGGCTCTGGGCCTACAGCTACCAGGAGAAGTCCAGGATCCGGGCTTACCTCCGCCAGGAGAAGTCCAGGATCTGGGCCTACTGCCACCAGGAATCCCCAGTCCAGGCACTGCCGCCACCAAGAGCCCATGTTCTGGACCTACCACCACCAGGTGTCCCTGTCCTTGCTGTCCTGCCTACAACCTCCAGCCTCGAAGAGGAAGAAGAAAAGAGTAAAGACGAAAAGTACACACAGAATACAATGCTGCTGGCCTGGGGTGAACAGGCTCCGATGATCCCAAACATTACCTACTGTACCAATGCCCACCTTGGAAAGAGGGGCAAGAAAGTGGAGTTGACGCCTGGATGAGATCAGCAATGACCATATTAAGTGACAGATCAGGCTTGAGGGGCTGAATTGCCTGTTCTTATTGCCTGATGCTTATTGCCTGATGTCCTGCTTCAAGTTCCTACATTCTTAATTCCAACAATAGGGAAGAATTTTGAAATCCCTGTTCAGTATTTATGGGCTTGTGAAGAGGATGAGGTTCTTTCCTAGTTCTTAGTAAAGTAAAACATTTTGATCTTGACAGATTCATGAGTTGTACAAAGACTTCCAGATCGTATAAAGGATTTGTGAGTTCTCTTTGTAAAGTATGTTGTGTCTCAGTGGGTTTGGTGGTATGTGGCTTCAAGGGTTTGAGGGGAGTGAAGGAGCACTTGGGGAATGTTGCACGTGAGTGGGATGAAGGGGTAGTCAAGGGAATTTGGAGGGGTTGGGTATGGGAAATAAGGGGCTCAGCATGAGTGAGGATTTACACTGATCTGAAGAACTGGGGCAATTTTTCAGGGAATAAGGATGGAGATTTTAACCTAACACTTCGACATCAGTTTGCCTTTGTAAGTTCCTGCTCTTGCTAGGCCTCAAAAGTGAAAATATGTTTGGTAAAACCAAACTGCGTTCATTTGGTATCTCAGTGTGGTTGATAAGGTATATTAATATGATGCGACTATTGATTGTCATTCATATAGCAATAGCCTTTTATCTTTGTTTGTTAACAGGAAATTTTAAGTCAATTTAGGATATCACTGAAGTATTGAATGAACATTGACAAAGCAATTGTTAGTTTAGTCACTAATTACTGTATAGGACCATTCACTGCTTATGGTAGAGAACTTTAATTAGTTTAACAGCTGCCAGAATAAACTAGATAAAACTAGTTAGACTGGTATAGAATCATAACAAATAACTGATGACCTATAATTAAATGGCTCACTTGGTGGAATTAGAAACTACATGTGTGAATCTACTGATAATATGTCAAACTTGAAGGGTTTATGCTGCAAAACAGAAAATTAACTTGCTCAAACAAAAACAGCTGGTGAAGGGGCAGTCAATTAAATTCTCCCTCTATGACTTTGTATTAAGTAACTAAGAGAAAGCAGTGTTTTTTTTATCAAGAACTGAGTGAGAAAATTCTATAAAAATTGCCAATCAGTGCAAAAGCAATCTACTGCAGATGTTAGAAATATGAAATTAAAAAAAATACAGAAAATGCTGCAAATGCACTGAACAGATCCGGTAGTATCTGTAGAGACAGGATAACAGAGTTCTAGCAAATTTCCAGCAAACACATTGCCTGGAATTTTACAAAAGACCTCGTACAACTAAAGGCAGCAGCTCAGCTGCTCATCGACCGGAAATAGGCATCCAAACGAAACAGCTGTTGGGGCAGCTGCCCCAAGATGGCTGCCCATGGATTTTTAGTTGGCATAAATATGGCGGAAAAAGATTTTTAGCTGCAGTAACCGAATTGACTTGCTGAGTTCAGAATTAAAGTGAGATTATAAATTAGGACAATGGCAGCTTTGAGAATAAGTTAAACCCAAGGTAAGAGAAAAAACAAATGATCTTACAAATTAAAATACAGGAATTACTGTACAAAATCACAGTGACACATATCTGTAAGATACAGTCTGATAAGAGATGTTTGGATACAGACAGTCCAAAGTTTGTATCCCATCGGCAAGAGAGACTGAATGACAAATAGGCAAGCAGATGACCTCTAAGGGGCACTAGCTTGAATTTGAGAAAATTAACAAAGGCAGCTTCCCGACCTCAATAATCATTCTTACATCCAAGGATTAAGGGGAGGTGAGAAGGACAAAGATATGGTGCAAAATCTTAGGAAAAAGAAAACATTCTTAAGCTGGGAAAGTGATTGAGTTTCAGTCTTATTAATGGAATTTAAATAGATGGCGTCGCATTGAGTAAAAGAGTTAGTTTAGAAATACTTAGAGCAGGGATAGTAAATTTCATCTTAGAAATAATCTCCTGTTTAAAACACACTTACAGATAACATGTGAATAGGAAGAATTATAATTGCAGCTACAAGATATAGGGGCAATGTCTGTTTGACATTCAATGGTCAGGTGGGACAGAAGCTGCTCAGAACTCATTGTCTAAAGAATTCTAACATTAGGTGTAACTATGCAATTTTATATGTAACTAACCTGATATTAGAATTGACATTATGAATTTTATACCAATCAGTAGGAATTAGCATCTTTTTGTATCGCCTATGATTAGGGTAGTAGGAAATATAAGATGAGTAACAGAATTTAACAAGGAAAGCAATGAATACAATGAATAATAGAATTCAAACAAGTCCTTCGAGATAAGCAAGTCTGGCAAATGTTTGAAAGAAACTATAACCATTAACATTGCAATGCAAATTAATGGGGTACATCATAAAATCCCAAGGCCTGATGATAATGATGTCTGGTAAACATCATGAAATCATAAGAACCAAAGGCTGACCATGAAGTTGTTCACCATTGATAGTGCATTCACAGGATTGAATGTGAAGGTCAAAGGGGATGTGGCAAGCATTCACCAATGTTAATGCTGCATGTAACTACTGTTACTCAGGATGTATAGATATTCTGTACTTTATTCAGAAAGGCAGAGTGCGAGTGACCTCCGGTTTGAGCTGTATTTAAGAGGGCAATTGGGCCCCACGTGAAAGCCAGATTCAGAGCGGTCTCTGGCCTCCCCCATGCATGTGGTAAAAAAGCTCTGAGTAGAAATCGTTTGCACTGCTGAACACAAAACTTGAGACTCTTTGACATCTCTCCCCAACAGTAGCAAATTGGCTTAGTAATGACCATTTTACACCTCTTGGTGGCATCTCACTGGCATCGGAATGGACCCTTCCCAAATTAATAAATTTGCCCAAGGACACTTCCAAGTGGCTTCCCCATGAATTAGGGCCTTATTTTCTGAGACTGTTGCTTAATGCTTTCATCCCTCCAAATTACTGGAACACATTTGCCTGGTCCTGGTAGACAGAAACATTTTCTGTCAATATGGGGGCCTTGCAGCTTCAGCATAAGTGACCACTACACTTGTGTGGCCACGTCATGTAAGCTTCTATATTCAGTCCCATAACGGACCCGCATTCAGTCAATAAAATTCCACCTGTTTAACACTGTTTTTCTCTCCAAAGAACTGTTAGACCTGCTAAATATTTCCAGCTTTTATTTTCTACCTATAGAAAACAATCAGCTGTCAGTAATGACTAATTGGATTTGATCAAGGATGTTGCGAATTCCAGGCTTAAAATTACAATGCCTTTCAGTTGCTAAATCTGAGGTGCTTGTATTTTTTGTTAAGTACTGACTTAATGTCATTCATGTACTTGACACCAGTCTTCTGAAGCAACTGCTCTGCTCCAAATTCAGCCACAGAGGTCAGTGGAATGTTTTAGAGGCAATCTCAAAGCAGCCCTGAAGTCAGTCTGCTGAGTCAGAACAGCCCCTTTCTTGTGACCAATCAAAATGGGAAAAGTTCATTCTGGAGGGTGACAAATGCATTGACAGACTTCACTGGGAACTTGCAGAGGTGAAGGGATTGAACAGGATGGAAAAATCTCCAAATAACACATCTTGTACTGCGCTGTAATGTTCTATGTTCTATATTCAATTGCCACCTGCCCCACATATGACAGAGTCTGTGTGGGGGACTTTTCAGCCTTCTCAGAATCCACTCTGTCTGAACGGGAGCAAGTCATCCTCAATCCTGAGTGCCTACCTAGGAAGGAGTGGGTTTAATTACAGTAACCATTTACTGAATTTGGAACACTGGATATTCAGTGCTTTTTTTCAATTAACAGGATGAGGGCATTGCTGGCTGGGCAGCATTTATTGCCCATCCCTAATTGCCCAGAGGGCTGTGAAGAGTTAACCATTTTGCTGTGGGTCTGGAGTCACATGTAGGGCAGACAAGGTAAGGATGGCAATTTCCTTCCCTAAAGGACATTAGTGAATCAGATGGGTTTTTCCCGACAATCAACAATGGATTCATGATCATCATTAGATTCTTATTTCCAGATCTTTTTCCACATCTGCCGTGGCGGGATTTGAACCCAGGTCCCCGGAACATTATCTGGGTCTCTGGATTAACAGTACAGCGATAATACCACGAGGCCATCACCTCCCCACATGTTATTGTATCTTATTGATTTAAGGGGCAAATCACCTGCGTTTTGCCATACTGTCAGTGGCTCTTTAAAGCTGTGACTTCTTAGGAAAAGATACAGCTGAGGCTTATCATAAAGTCAAGGAGAAATCAAAACAAAAGTCAAATCAATTTGGCTCACTAGAGTCCAGGCAGTAGAGATGTTATACACAATTAAAGCAGCATTCTTAAAATACAACAAAAGGAGAAAAACTTGCATTCAGATAGTGCCTTTCATGAACTCATAGCAATACTTCAGAACACATCAAGTACTTTTGAAGCATAGTCACAGTTCATCTTATTGAATAGCAGAGCATGCTCAAGGGGCTGAATGGCCTACTCCCGGCCCCTGATTTGCATGTGGGAAATGTGGCAGCCAATTTGCACATATAAGCTTCCACAATTTTTTTTTGTTTTATATTCGCTTGTGGAACGTGGCATCACTGGCTGGTCAACATTCATTGTCCATCCCTACTTGCCCTTGAGAGAGTGGTGGTGCGCTGCCTTCTTGAACCGCTGCAGTCCACCTGCTGTAGGTTGACCCACAACGCCTTTAGCAAGGGAATTCCACGATATTGACCCAGCGACAGTGAACGAACGGTATTGTATTTCCAAGTCAGGATGGTGAGTGACTTGGAAGGGAAATTGCAGGTAGTGGTATCCTCCCATGCATCTGCTGCCCTTGTCATCCTCAAGGAAAGTGGTCATGGGTTTGGAATGTGTTGCCTAAGGATCTTTGGTGAATTTCCGCAGTGCATCTTGTAGATAGTACACACTGCAGCGACTGACCATTGCTGGTGGAGGGATGGATGCTTATGGATGTGGTGCCAATCAAGTGGGCTGCTTTTTCTTGGACGGTGTCAAGTTTCTAGAGTGATGTTGGAGCTGCACCGATCCAGGCAAGTTGGAATATTCACACTTCTGACTTGTGTTTTGTAGATGGTAGACAGGCTTTGCAGAGTCACAAGGTGAGTTACCTGCTGCAGTATTCCGAGCTTCTGACTGCTCTTGTATTTATATGCTCGACAGTGTTTGAGTTTCTGATCAATGGTAACCCTAGGGTGTTGTTGGTGGGGTCTTGAGTAGTAGTAACACCATTGAATGTCAAGGGGCAGTGGTTAGACTGTACCTTTTGGAGATGGTCATTGCCTGGCATTTGTGTGGCACGAATGTGACCTACCACTTTTCAACCCAAGACTGGATATCATGCAGATCATGTTGCATTTTGATAATGACCTTTTCTCTTATAGTAATGTGATGTTGGGTTAGGTACATTGTTGCCTAAGATTCTTGTGTTCATCTTTGAAGCCGCAATGAACATTCCCCAGAATGGGAGATAGGGCCTTGCTTTGACACCTCATGCAAACTGTGGCATCTCTGACAGCGCAGTACTCCCTCATTATCTGAGCCGGACTATGAACCTAGATTGGTCATGCACAAGTCCTGGAATGGGATTTGAACCTCTGACTTTCTGCCTCGAGGGTGTGAATGCTAAGTAAAGAGCTCTAAAGGAGAAGAAGGGTGACAGGAGGAAGAGTAATGAAAGAACTTCACAAAATAATTGTAATATCTTGGACTTGCCAATGGACAACATTTTCTGCATTTTAAAAATAGTTTTATTCGGAGCTATAAATCTGCTTTATTTCTTCCTGGAGTAATTGGTACTTTTAATGACTCCATGCTGAACGGCATTAAAATACATACCTAAGAGGTGGAATATGAACCTTCACAATTACAATTATAGTCAGCCCACAGAATATTACACCACTGGGAGGATTTGTTTTTCTTCTATCCCATTAAATATATGCATCTCACAATTGTAGGTTTTAGAGGCCAAAAGTAATTAGAAACAGAAAACAGTTAATTACTTTTCTTTCTACACTCAACGTACATGTAATTTTTAACCATGTCTTTGTGAAAAGCTCAAGTGTTTTTCTACAGCAACAGTGCACACATCACCATTATAAAGATATAAAATATTGTTGAATTCTCCACTGACTGTAAAGTTGTCGCTTCAGTTTTGCACACGCCTTTTGTGTCATGCCAATAGCAAATGACATACATAACCTTCTGAAATGGCCTAACAAGCCACTCAGTTGTATCAATTGCTATGAAGTCTCAGCAAAAAAATGAAACCAGACAGATCAGCAGGCATCGACCTAAGCACCAGAAACATCAACAGCAGAAATAGCCCCGTCGATGTTGCAAAGTCCCCCTTCCTAACATCTGGGAGCTAATGCCAAAATTGAGAGAGCTGTCTCACAGACTCCTCAAGCAACAGCCTGACATAATCATGCTCACAGAATCGTTGCTTCTCAGTCGCAGCAATGTGCACTACCAACAAGATGCACTGCAGAAATTCACCGAAGGTCATTAGACAGCTCCTTCCAAACCACAATCATTTCCATCTAGAAGGACAAGGGCAGCAGATACATGAGATCACCACTTCCACAGTCCTTTCCAAGCCACTCACCATCCTGACTTTGAAATATATTGCTATTCCTTCACTGTCGCTGTGTCAAAATCCTGGAATTCCCTCATTACAGGCATCATATGTCAACGGGATGCAGATTGCAGCAGTTCAAGAAGGCAGCTCATTTTCACCTTCTCAAGGGCAACTAGAGATGGGCAATAAACGCTGGCCATCCAACAATGCCCATAAATGAATTGTAAAAATGCTTAGGAAGGAAATTCCACAGCTCGGAACCCAGTGAGGCAGATGAAGCACAGCTAGTAATGATGCATGAAGGTCATCACGGCTCAACAGACAGCTACAGGTGCAGTTTTTGAGGGGTCATAGGAGGTTACAAAAATAGGGAGGTTCCTATTTAACTCATACGCAGTCATTGGCAAAACCAACATTCATTGACTCGAGAAGCTTTCTTTCATACACCCAACTGTCTCGTTAGACCTTTTCAGAAAGGAAGATATAACCATGTTACTGTGGGTCTGGAGTCACATGCAGTGATGGCAGTTTCCTTCCCTAAAGGACATCTAGTGAACTAAATGTTTTTTTTGACAGTCAACAATGGATTCATGGTCACCACTGGACTTTTAATTTCATATTTTTATTGAAATCAAATTCACATTCCTGGATTTGAACCTGGGTCTCAAGATTTGAATAGAAGGTTCTTATTTGCTACTTTCCAGAATCCATCAAATTTTGGAAAATTACAACAATGCATTTGCGACCTCAGTAGTTATTTTAAGACCGTAGGACGAAATCCTTTATCAGCCCACTGCTCCATCAGTTTGCTCAAAACTGCTTTACTAGTGATTATATTTTCAACAAGTCCCTTTACATTCCACATCCTGATTTACAACAAACAGAGGGAAAGCAGCATAGAGGATTAGGGAGTGAATTGTAGAGCTTAAGGCCCAAAGTAGCTGATGGCATGGCCACCAATTGTGCAGCCATTAACACCGAGGAAACTCAAGAGACCAGAAATTGAGGTGTACCACGAGTGGAACGGTTTTGGTATTCAGGGATGAGAAAGGAGTAAACCATGAAGGGATTTAAAGACAAAGGTAGAAATTTTAAAATAGTGCTATTGCTTAATGAGAACAATGTACACAGAAATTACTGGGATAATGCTGAATGGGAGGTATGGCGAGCGTAATCTATGTTAAGACACAAATCGATACATAAATGGCATTGATATTCCTGGAAAGTTGTCTTTGAATCATTTAGCCGCCACAGGAGCTCTCATGCCTCAAAGTCACGATACAACAACATATTGACTGTATCAAGAGCAAGGAACCAGAATTATGTCCTTCCCAATAAGAGATTTTCTACTAAATGCATAATTTCTTAGAACAGGTAAACTGGAACAAAAAGACGTATAACTTTTCTCTCAGGTGTCGCCATTCAAGGCACAGTTAGATTCTGTCATAGGAAAATAGTAGTTAACAGTTCCTAAGCTCTGTGTACCTCTTACCCTTGCCAGTGCAATTGATAAGAGAAACATATTAAGATGCATATGGGAATGGTGTACAGTCAAAACATTGCATCGAGTATCATGATAGATTATTAGTACCTCGTAATCAATGTCCAGATAATCAAATTCTCCTTTGGTTCGAAAGTGCTGTGTGTGCTTATCCACAGTGAAATTCACTTGCTTGTTGTAGCGTTCGATGGTAATGGAGTGCCAATGCTGATCATCTAGCAGACTCCCAAGTATCACTGAGGTGTGGCCATCAACAGATCGCAGTTTTGCATCACCTTGGGTGTAGCACACAAAACAAAGGAGAAGATCATGAAGTCCAGCTTTGAAAGATGATTATTTTGCATAAAAACTGAAAGCAAACTGACCTAGCAACCTCAGATTGTGTCTTTGCATAACCAGGCCAAAGACAGCCACTTCATATTAACGTATCAAATTTGTCAGAAGCTGAGGGGTGACCTTGTAGAAATTTAAAAACCATGAGGGGCTTGGATACGGTGAATAGGGAAGGTCTTTTCCCCAGAGTAGCTGAGTCCAAAACTAGAGGGTCTAGGTTTAACGTGAAAGGGGAAAGATTTAAAAAGGATCTAGGGGCATTTTTTTTCATGCAAAAGGTGGTGCATGTATGGAATGTGCTGCCAGAGGGTGAGGTGAACGCTGGTACAATTACACCATTTCAATGGCATCTGAGTGGGTATATGAATAGGAAGGATTTAGACGAATTTGGGACAAATGCTGGAAAATGGGACTGTATTAATTTAGGATATCTAGGCAGCCTGGACTGGTTGGATCGAAGGGTCTGTTTCCATGCTGCACATCTCTATGACTCTATGACTCTATTTATTGGACTATTAAAGAATTTAAGTGATGCTCTGTGTGAAAGCTGTTTGCAAATTTCAACATTTGGTCCCTGCGTAATTCTATCCTTTTGGATATTTTCTTAGGGATTCCCTCATGAGTTGTGATGTAGTGGCATTTCCAGCCAGTTGGTTTCAGTTCTAATGAAGAAACTAACCATAAGATCATTAAAAAACAGGAGCAGAAGTAGGAAATTCGGCACATTGAGTCTACTCTGCCATTCAATGAGATCCTGGCTTATCTGATAATCTTCAAATCCACTTTTCTGCTTTTTTCCATATAACCCTTGATTCCCTTACTGATGAAAACTGAAACAAAAAATGGCATCTCTCAGGTGAGTACGATTTTGTTGCAAAATCAGAAATGCTGTTGACAAACTGAGAAAATGGACTTCGAGCTAACTCACCGTATTTGACAAACCTTTTAATGGCAAAAGTCATGAACCCACACATTCTTTTCATGCCTTTCAAGCCCAGACTATCTTGTAGGGTCAACAGGACTTTTAACTTTACATAGCCATTAATATGTTTGAAGGTGGAAAGAATATTTAACTATTCCTCACATGTTCCCTAATTGAAGTGAATTAACATTTTCACCTATTTGCAACATGTGGAAATATTAGCACTTGAGGACTGGAAATTGTACTGAAGTTTATTAGAAATGCTAAAGCACTCTCAAGAAGAATTCTTACTTCTTTCTTGGAGGAGAGGAGTCACGGGGGGAGCCTGTTCTTGGGTTCAGCGTACACCTCAAAATATTCTGGTTCTTCAAACTCTTGAACTAACTGAGCAAAACTCATACCTAGATTGATCTGCAGTGAGAGTTTGCCTTTCTTCAGTTCCAGAGTGATGTAATCTCCCCTCTGTCCCTCTCCATGCAGAACCACTCCATCACTTTGTAAGGTTTTGAACTTCAGGGAGATCATGTCCTTCACAGTACTCATACTCTTTTGGTTGAATCTGTAGAGCAGTGAGCTTCTGCCATCAAAATCAGCCATGTCTGACTCTGTAAAACACAGAAGCACACAAGATAATGACTTCCACAGAATGTATCTCTCTTCCACCAACAACCTTCTCTCTAACCCTTAAGCCCTCCACCTTTCTACTGTTACATGTTATGGAGGAACTGCTGAAGTTTGATGAGGAATTGGGAATTGAATTCCAGTAATTCCACTGTGGTTCCTTATCTGTATATTGCATCATCAGGGATTTGACAGGTGGGGTTATAGTATGAAGTGACAGAGGAGGATTCTGGGAATATGGCATTGAGGTAGAGTATCGACTATGATTACACTGACTTGCAGAGCAGATTAAAAGGACCGAATGGTTTACTACTGCTCTTAGTTTCTAAGTCTCTAAGTTGTTTCTAATGGCAGCAGGAGGATTGGTATCTGAAGGACAAATTGAAAGAAACAAATATGAAATGTGTAAGCTGTTTAATAATATAAATAGCATATCATATTGATCTGCAATTTACTACTTGAAAGGTGGTGTTGGCAAATTCAACACTCACTTTCAAAAAGGAATCAGATAAATACATGAAGGGGGATACTGACCAAGCTGATCAGGCAGAGGAAGGAGAATGAGACTAATCAGTCAGGTTTTTCAAAGATCTGACATGAGGAATAGCCCCTGAATTTCTCTGAGATTCTTAATGGAGACTTTGTGTTAAAATATGACAGAAATTAAAATTTTGCAGATGTTACAGTGAATGTTCTGGGGATTTGAGTTGAAACCCCACCATAGCAGATAGAGAATCTCAATAAAAATCCGGAATTAAAAGCTCATCTAATTGTAATTAATTCCATAGCAGCTATTTAGTTTGGGGTGAATTATCAACATTCTAGTGGTGTTAATTTGATAGAGCAAAACATGCAACCACAGTAAAACCAGCTTTCAAAAATATGTTGGTGCTTGTCTCAGATGTATAGTATGGGGATTAAATGGGTCACTTCTATTAGTTCACGGGATTGGACCAGCATTTACTGCCCAACCCTACTAACTTTAGAACGGAGTGGGTTGCTCGGCCATTTCAGAGGAGAGATAACACAACATTGCTGTAAGTCTGGAGTTACCTGTAGGCCAGGCCAGATATGCATGTAAGATTTCCTTCCGTAAACAACACCAATGAAACAGATAAACATTTATGCCAACATTTTTCTTCTATTCATTTGTGGGACGTGGGTGTCCCTGGCTGGGCCAGTATTTCTTGCCCATCCGTAGTTGCCCTCGAGAAAGCGATGGTGAGCTGCCTTGTTGAACCACTGCAGTCCACCTGCTAAGGGTTGACCCACAATGCTATGAGAAAGGGAATTCCAGGCTTTTGACCCAGTGACAGTGAAGGAACGGCGATATATTTCCAAGTCAGGATGGTGAGTAGCTTGGAGGGGAACTTGAAGGTGGTGGTGTTCCCATATGTCTGCTGCCCTTGTCCATCTAGATGGAAGTGGTCATGGGTTTGGAAGACACTGTCCGAGGATCTTTGGTGAATTTGCTCTCAATTAGACTGGCTTTTATTCCCAGGTTTGTTTTTATTAAATTTCACCGTCTGCTTTAGTGGGACTTCAATCTGTAGCCCCAGAACGTTAAACTTTGGACTCTTAGTCCCGAAGGTTTTACAGCAGATTTGTCTATTGGCATTACCACTGACATAAAAAGAGAAATGGCTGGAAAAGTTCATCAGGTCTGCCAGCACCTGTGAAGAGAAATCAGAGTTAACATTTCGGGTTGAGTCACCCTTCCTCAGAACTCACTGTGACATTACCATTGTGTCACTTCCTTACCACCTTTTACTACTTATGTGCAATTAAAATTCACGTGCCTCAAAAGAAGCAACGGTATTAAACACGTAGGCTGCTGTTCTCTCTTGAAATTAAGAAATTATCCATGGCAATGTGAAACTCAAAGAGGGGCTAGTTAGTAACATGGAAATATTAGAAACCTGAATAATAATAGGACTATGAGAACATATGCTATATTTCTGCAGGGCTGTTATTAAAGCTGTTAATGGGCTGTGCTGGACAGCGGATGAAAATTATCTCGAGAATCCTTGCTAGATATATGAAGGTTCTTCTCGCTCAGAGACCTATGTGGCTCAGATGCCATAGGTGCACGAGAGAAAAGGTACACCTGAAGGCTGCAGTCTTAGAGTTGAAATCAGCACAACACAATTGTTGTTAATTAAGGCACGGTCATCAGGTAATATTATTTATCAAGCTGTAAATGACGTGATTAGGATTAATGAGACGATACCGAGTATAGTGAACTATCATTGGACCAAAACATGAAATGGCACAAGCAGTTTAAGACCAAATGAGAAAACCATACACTTAGGCGACAAACTTAATTTAAACACCGCGGTTTAATCATGAAAATCACATTTCATAGGAGTGGTTTCAAATTAAATTCACTCTCAGAATGGGGAGGCTCAGGAAATACATTCGAGAGCCTGGGTCTGGGACAATAAGCCACAGCCTTCAATGGTTGAGTGAAAAAATCTGAGGTTAAGCCAGAGCCCAGAATGTAGGGAGCACAGAGGTCTCCCAGTAGATTGAAAGGTCGAGAAGAAGACATGGGAAGAGGGCAGGTGGGATTCCAAAACAAGGAAGAAAATTTGAAAATTGAGGTGTTTTAGACCAGGAAGCACAGTAGGTTAGCGAGGACTGATATAAAATGGCTGAATAAACTTGTAAAAAAAGGAGTAAGGCAAAAGACAGAAAATTACAGGCCGACTAGCCTAACCTCAGTCGTGGGTAAGATTTTGGAGTCCATTGTAAAGGATGTGATTGCTGAATATTTGGAAGTGTAGAGTAAAATAGGGCAAAGTCAGCATGGTTTCATCGATGGAAGATCATGCCTGACAAATCTTCTGGAATTCTTTGAGGAAGTAATGAGCAGGGTAGACCAAGGAGACCAATGGATGTAATCTATCTGGACTTCAAGACAAGGTGCAACACAGGAGGCTGCTGAGGAAGATAAGGGCCCATGGTGTTAGAGGCAAGGTGCTAGCATGGATAGAAGATTGGCTATCTGGCAGAAAGGAGAGAGTAGGGATAAAGGGATCTTTCTCAGGATGGCAGCCGGTGGCAAGTGGTGTTTCGCAAGGGTCAGTGCTGGGACTACAGCTTTTCACTTTGTACATTAATGATCTAGATGAAGGGACTGTGGACATTCTGGCTAAGTTTGCAGATGATACAAAGATAGGTGGAGGGGCAGGTAGTATTGAGGAGGTGGCGAGGCTGCAGGAGGACTTGGACAGGTTAGGAGAGTGGGCAAAGAAGTGGCAGATGGAGTACAATGCGGGAAAGTGTGAGGCCATGCACTTCGGTAAGAATAATAAAAGCATGGACTATTTTCTAAATGGGGAGAAAATTCAGAAGTCTGAAGTGCAAAGAGACTTGGGAGCTCTAGTCCAGGATTCTCTCAAGGTAAACTTGCAGGTTCAGTCAGTAGTCAGAAAGGCAAATGCAGTGTTGGCATTTATTTTGAGAGGACTTGAATATAAAAGCAGGGATGTACTACCGAGGCTTTATAAGGCTCTGGTCAGGCCACATTTGGAGTAGTGTGTGCAGTTTTGGGCCCCATACCTCAGGAAGGATGTACTGGCCCTGGAGCGGGTTCAGAGGAGGTTCATGAGAATGGTCCCAGGAATGGAAAGCTTAACATATGAGGAACGTTTGAGGACTCTGGGACTATACTCATTGGACTTTAGACAGATGACGGGGGATCTAATTGAAACTTTCAGAATACTGAACAGAGTGGATGTTGGGAAGATGCTTCCATTGGCAGGAGAGTCTAGGACCTGAGAGCACAGCCTTAGAGTAAAGGGAAGACCTATTAGAACGGAGATAAGGAGAAACTACTTCAGCCAGAGAGTGGTGAATCTATGGAATTCACTGCCACAGAAGGCTGTGGAGGCCAGGTCATTGAGTACATTTAATACTGAGATAGATAGATTTTTGATTATCAAGGCAATCAAGGGCTCTGGGGAAAAAGCAGGAGAATGGGGTTGAGGAACTTATCAGCCATGATTGAATGGCTGAGCAGACTCGATGGGCCGAATGGCCTAATTTCTCCTCCTATGTCTTATGGTCTTATGGTTCCAAGCAATGATAGAGATAAAGTGTTTTGGGTCATTTCAAATTTACAAAGAGTGCAAAATGGGAGGACGGTCAGGAGCACCAGCAACTTGGGAACGTCATAAGATTGAATTCTATAGTTTAATGGCTTTAGGGTCATGCAGCAATCTTGCAGTGATGTCACAGACATGTTTCTTATTGGGTATAAACAGCACATTGTGGGGCTGAGTTTGTTCGAGAGATAGAGAGATTTTAGAGAATACTCCTTTAACAGTGTGACAATAGGTTTAGGGTCTGGTATATTTCAGATTACTGTGTGAAATTGTATTTTGTATGAATATGTAATAAACAGAGCTCTACAGAAGCCTACACCTGAAGACCTTGCCTTCTCATTGACCAAGCTGTCTTGAACCGAGATGGAGGTACAAACCACCTGACCGAAGAGATACAGACACTGGTACTAATGCACAATTTAAAACCGACATGGCGGCAAGATGACTGTGCTCCTAGGTTATAATTAGTCTGGCATTTAACCATGTGCCAAGGCAGGTGAGCAATAATGGAGATTCACCCTTCGAAGTTTCCCTGTCTAATTTGACTCTATCCCACTGGAACCTTGGATTAATAACCCATGACCTCATAGTCATTGATGATACTACATTTTGAACAGAAATTGCATTAGAGAAACATACCAGCAAGAATCACAGCATCATTACATTTTACAGGATAGAAGGAGGCCATTCGGCCTGTTGTGGCTGTACCAGCTCCCCAAAGAGGTGCCTAATGTGTCCCAATTTCCAGCCATATCTCCATAGCTCTCTAACTTCATCACTTTCAAATATGCATCCAGCTCTCTTTTGAAACCTCCCATGGAATCTGCCTCTACTACTCTCCAAGGCAGCACATTCCAAGTCCTAACAACTCTCTGAGAAAATCAGTTTCTCCTTCTCTCACTTATAAGTCTCTTGCTGACAATCTTCAAATTGTGGCGCCTAGTCATTGATATACTTACTAGTCGAAACAGAATGTTCTTCTTTTCCCTGTCAAAATTGTTCATAATTTTGAACACCTCAATAAGGTCACCCGTTAATCTTCACTGTTCCAAGGAGAATAAGCCCAGTCTCTCTAATTTTTCCTTGTATCTAAAATCCTGGTGTCATTCCTTGTCCCTTTGAAATCTCTTCAGGGCTTTCACATCCTTTCTTAAATAAGGTGCCCAAAGAATTTTTATTTTTGCCAAGAGTAAATTTAAGTGGTTTGTTTCATGTAGCCATGATTTACCTGTGAAAATTCCTTTCTCTAAAATTCATGTTAGATCTCTCTAGCGTTGTCATGAATATTAATGAAGGTGCCATGAAAGGTTTGGAGCATTTTTATTTAAGACAGAACATGTTTTAAATGTTATACAGTACAATGCATTATGATAGCTCTAGGTTGGAACTGGCCAGAAAAATCAGACACTATTTCAATTCTATCATAACCATAGCTAATATCCATATAACCAGTTATCTCAAATTTAAGTGGAATAATATGGATAAAATGAACTGGAGGGTGAAGCAGCAGATGTATTGTTGTGTCTTTGAAGTAAATTGTTTTACACATGCAACTGATAGCAAAATGTATATGATACAGTAAAATCAGGGAACAAGATGTGCTCTTGAAACAGGTTAAATCCAAATCTGATCAGTGGAACAAAGCAGACAATGACTGAGCTGTTAATCTATGGAAGAAGTTCTTAGGAAGATGATGTGAAGCATTAAGCACTGGTTCATCCAAATACACAATAAATAAGACTCTTCCAGAAAATAATGTTATAGGATACGGTATGTAAGTAATTTACATAAAAACATACAAATTAGGAGGAGTACACTACTCATTTCATTGCTTCCAACATTTAATAAGACCCTGGCTGATCCAGTTGTGGCCTCAACTCCACATTCCCACCTTCTTCTGATAACTGTCAACTCCCCTGTTATTGAAGATTGTGTACGCACTGCCTCAAAAGTTTTCAATGCCTCCTACTCCACTGCTCCTACAGCTATCTTTTTGTCACCAGCAAATTTAGCAAGCAATCCTTTGATCCTTTATTCAAGTCAATGCAAAAGGTTAGTGTGCAGCGAGTGCCTGTAAATGGGAAAGCTGGTTGAATGGTATTGTTTTAGTGAGAAGAGCTGAATACAAAAAGGAGGGTTATGCTTCAGTTACATAGAGCGTTGCTGAGATCACATGTACTATTGATTTACTTACTTAAGTAAAGTTGTTGGAAACAGCTCGGAATTTTTCTTAACACACTTGCAGGATGTGAGTAAAAACAAAATGTAGACTAACATCTGGAATTGGAAGGGGTCATCTCATGAGGACAGATTGAGCTATGCTTGTACCCACTGGAGTTTAGAACAGGAAAAGAAATTGATTTTGACTGAAACATGTAGGATCTTGTGGGATCTTGAAAGGGTAGACATGGAGAAGATGTTTCTACTCCAGGAGGATCTCAAGAGAATCCTCTGTCCATTCCAATATGTTATCCCCTAAGTCATGAAATTTTGTTTTTTCTGTTTATTGGCGCAGGCTTGGACGGCCAAAGGGCCTGTTCCTGTGCTGTAATTTTCTTTGTTCTTTGAATCACTGGGGATTGCCTTGCCCATGATTATTGTAGACTGGTTGATGTAGATTGTCATGATTTGTCATCAACTCTGCATTGTTGTACCATGTAGAATCACAGAATCCCTACAGTGTGGAAGAAGACCATTTAGCCCATCAGGTCTACATCAACTCTCTAAAAAATATTCTACCCAGATCCATCCCAAGCCTGTAACCCTGCATTTCCCATGGCTAACCAACCTAGCCTGTGCATCTTTGGATTGTGGGAGGAAACCGGAGCACCTGGAGGAAACCTACACAGACATGGGAAACTCCATGCAGACAGTCGCCCGAAGGTGGAATTGGACACGGGTGCTTGGCGCTGTGCAAACCACCAACGCACCCTACACCCCAAAACGTACCCACTAAAATTATAGAAGACAAACTAATTGGAGTTTGGTCAATTGAACTGAGCAATTCTATTTTTACTCTGGTTGCAGTAACAACGACTGCAAACTATAACATAATATCCCACCAACTGAAGCATTAGTGGGAAGGCATGAAGTCACTATTGTTGTGTTATTGCATAGACTCCAGACGAGACCGGCCACGACCAGCCAATTCCGTGATGTTAAGAACATGTAATGTTTTGCTATCAAGGTATCCCTCCTGCCTTAACATGGACTTAACATGGAGTTTGATACAGTTTAATCTGCTGCGTGCAGATTCACTGCTTCAGCAGGGCCATGGTGGAGCAAACAATAGAGCTATGGAATATAAATTTCTGTTGCATGGATCAGCCTGGGTGAGGGACCCTCCAGGCCAGTCTGGTTAGAATGTGCTGCACCATCCTGGTGTGCTGTGCTCTGCACAACAGGAGCTGGCCATGAGGTTGAGGAAGCTGGGGAATGGGAACAGTCTTCCACGGAAATGTGCTAGAAAACTGGGGAAGAGGAAGCTGACATTGTCCATCAGAAAGCATGGTTCCACGAGATGGGGGTTGCGTGCAACAGACCATCACGCAATCTGTATAAGTCATTGGTCAGAATGCCAGCACCCTTTTGTTTGCATTGTGAAAACATAGAACATAGAACATAGAACATTACAGCGCAGTACAGGCCCTTCGGCCCTCGATGTTGCGTCAACCTGTGAAACCAATCTGAAGCCCATCTAACCTACACTATTCCATTATCATCCATATGTTTATCCAACAACCATTTAAATGCCCTTAAAGTTGGCGAGTCTACAACTGCTGCAGGCAAGGCATTCCATGCCCTTACTGCTCTCTGAGTAAAGAATCTACTGAGGGTGAACGTCAGCCAGTGTTCATTCTGTTTTCATTTCCGTTTTGAAAAATAAAAGCTTATGTTCAGAACTGTCCAATTGCTTGCCTGTCTGTGATGTTCTCCAAATTGACAATGACAAGATGCAGATCAATCGTGAGCATTGAGGACAGAGTAGTGATGACTTTGAGGCAGCATCAGATGGGAAATATAGCTACAGAGAGATAAAGTATCGTATGGTGGTTCAACAGTGACAAGAGTGAGGGAAAATGGAGTTATGTGTGTGAGGGAGTGTCAACATGTGGCCATCATGGCTTTGAGCCTGTTGGGCTATGATATTGTCACTGAGGAACAATGCCTGATCACCAATGCTTATCTCAGTGCACAAGAACGGTGCGTATCCAAGGGAGGCTCGGTTTTCAACAGATATCTGCTGAGTAGAGGTAGTTTCAGAATGGTGCACAGTACACTGGGACTGTAATCAGACCTGAGGTACACCACAGCAGCATGGAAGATTGTTAATGGGCAAGTCTGGTAAGTTGTGGTGAGAAAACTCACTTTGTCTCAAGGGAAAACATAACCCCCAAAAATTCAATGTGACTAGCACTTGCCATAAGCTTATATGACTCAGCCCTACATGTAAATCTGTGATACTATAGCAATTTAAATGAATTGTGTTGCTAATAAACTTCAAGATACCTGTCTCAACAAGAACCCAGTCTTTGTGGTATATTGTGCAACATTCAGACCCGATCATACTATTAGCAGTGTTTGAACAAATAAACTATGTCAATTACATCGAAGGCAGATGAAAAAGGAAAAGGAAGTGGAGCAGCATTGCTGGTTAAAAAGGAAGCTAATGTAATACTGAGGGAGCAGATTATCACTGGTGAAGTGCAATTTGTATACACAGAGCCAAGAAATTGATGCAATGGGGAGACAATGGCCTAGTTTACTATCGCTGATCTGTTAATCCAGAGACAAAGACAACATTCTGGGGACCCAGGTTCGAAACCCTTCAGATGGTGGAATTTGAATTCAATAAATATCTGGAATTAAGAGTCGAATGATGACCATGAATCCGTTGTTGATTGTTGGAAAAACCCATCTGGTTCACTAATGTTGTTTAGGGAAGGAAACTGCCATCCTTACCTGGTCTGGCCTGCATGTGACTCCAGACCCACAGCAATGTGGTTGACTCTTAACTACCCTCTGGGCAATTAGGGATGGGCAATAAATGCTGCCTGGCCAGTGATGCTCTCATCCCATGAATGAATAAAGGAAACCCCAAGGGGCAGAGAACAATAGCGGGGGTTGTATAAATAGCCCCAAGACTGCAGTGGTAATGTTAGGGAAGGCATTAAACAGGAAATTGGAGATGCAAACAATGAAGTACAGCTGTAATTATGAGTGACTTTAATCTGTTAAGACTGAGCAACACGAATCAGTAACAAAGACGCAGTGGAGGAATTCCTAGAGTATGGATGGGATGATTTTGTGGGTCAAACTTGTTGAAGGACTAAACTGAGAACAGGCTATACTAGATTGGGTGTTGCGTAATAAGAAATGAATAATTGGTAATCGAGCTGTCTAAGGCCATTTTGGGAAGTGTGAGCAACATACGAAAGCATTGTTCACAATGATGGACAATGACATAGTTGATGTTGAGATTCGGGTCGTCAATCTTTGGTTTTGCCTTTGCAAAGCAGGACACATCTGAAAAATATTAGGGAACACATGGCCCAGAGAGAGGGAGGGACTGAAAGAAATCAATATTAGTTGAGACACAACAAGGTGTAGAGCTGGATGAACACAGCAGGCCAAGCAGCATCAGAGGAGCAGTAAGGCTGACGTTTCGGGCCTAGACCCTTCTTCAGGAATGGGGGATGGGAAGGGGGTTCTGAAATAAATGGGGAGGGGGGAGGCGGATAGAAGATGGATAGAGGAGAAGATAGGTGGAGAGGAGACAGACAGGTCAAAGAAGTAGGGTTGGAGCCAGTAAAGGTGAGTGTAGGTGGGGAGTTAGGGAGGAGATAGGTCAGTCCAGGGAGGACGGACAGGTCAAGGGGGCGGGATGAGGTTAGTAGGTAGGAGATGGGGGTGGGGCTTGAGGTGGGAGGAGGGGATATCTGGTAGGAAGGACAGGTTGGGGAGGAGGGGACGAGCTGGGCTGGTTTTGGGATGCGGTAGGGGGAGGGGAGATTTTGAAGCTTGTGAACCCCACATTGATACCATTAGGCTGCAGGGTTCCGAAGTGGAATATGAGTTGCTGTTCCTGCAACCTTCGGGTGCCATCGTAGTAGCACTGCGGGAGGCCCAGGATGGACATGAGATAAAAGGTACTGCAGATGCTGGAGAATCCGAGATAACAAGCATGGGGCTGGATGAACACAGCAGGTCAAGCAGCATCATAGGAGCAGGAAAACTTGATGTTTCGGGCCTAAACCC
>JAHRHZ010000145.1:83366139-83449400 GCA_024137785.1 Ginglymostoma cirratum | reverse complement strand
AGGTAGCTGTGGGAGTCGGTGGGCTTGAAATGGATATCGGTTTCTAGGTGGTTGCCAGAGATGGAGACAGAGAGGACCAGGAAAGAGAGAGATGTATTAGAGATGGTCCAGGTGAACTTAAGGTTGGGGTAAAGGTGTTGGTGAAGTGGATGAACTATTCGAGCGCCTGATGGGAGCATGAGGCAGCGCTGATACAGTCAACAATGTAACGGAGGAAGAGGTGGGGTTTCGGTCCAGTGTCGGTACGGAAGAGGGATTGTTCCACGTAACCTACAAAGAGGCAGGCATAACTTGGGCCCATGCGGGTACCCATGGCCACCCCCTTTGTCTGTAGGAAGTGGGAGGAATTGAAAGAGAAGTTGTTGAGGGTGAGGGCGAGTTTGGCTAAGCGGATGAGGGTGTCAGTGGAGGGGGACTGGTCGGGCCTGCTGGACAGGAAGAAGCGGAGGGCCTTTAGGACATCTGTATGGGGAATGGAGGTGTATAGGGACTGGACGTCCATGGTTCGCACTAAACAACTGCACCTCGCAGTCACGAACCTTTTCAACTTCTCCTCCCATTCCTCAGACGACATGTCCATCCTGCAATTGCCTCCTGCAATCCACAACAATGCTACCCGAAGGTTGCAGGAACAGCAACTCATATTCCCCTTGGGAACCCTGCAGCCCAATGGTATCAATGTGGACTTCACAAGCTTCAAAATCTCCCCTCCCCCCACTGCATCCCAAAACCAGCCCAGCTCATCCCCGCCTCCCTAACCTGTCCTTCCTCCCACCTATCCCCTTCTCCCCCCTCAAGCCCCACCCACATCTCTTACCTACTAACCTCTTCCCGCCCCCTTGACCTGTCCGTCTTCCCTGGACTGACCTATCTCCTCCCTAACTCCCCTCCTACACTCACCTTTACTGGCTCCATCCCCACCTCTTTGACCTGTCTGTCTCCTCTCCACCTACCTTCTCCTCTATCCATCTACTATCCGCCTCCCCTTCTCTCCCTATTTATTTCAGAACCCCCTTACCCTCCCCCATTTCTGAAGAAGGGTCTAGGCCCGAAACGTCAGCTTTCCTTCTCCTCTGATGCTGCTTGGCCTGCTGTGTTCATCCAGCTCTACACCTTGTTATCCCAGATTTTCCAGCATCTGCAGTTCCTGCTATCTCTGAAACAATATTAGTTGAGAAATAGTGTTGGGGAAATTGATGGGATTAAATGCGGATAAACACTCATGGTCTAATAATCTGCAACCCAGAGTACTTAAGGAACTGACCCGAGAAATAGTGGATGCATTGCTGGCCATTTTTCAAGATTGTATAGATTTAAGACCAGTTTCTGTGAATTGGAGGAGTGGTAACGTAACTCTCTTACAAAAAAAAAAGAGGTAGAGAGAAAACAGGGAATTATAAATTGGATAGCCTGACATGGGCAGTGTGGAAATTGCTGGAGTCCAACATAAAAGTTTAAAGCTGAGTGCATAGAAAACAACGACTTTATTCCCTGGAGCATCAGACACTGAGGAGCGACCTTATAATGGTCTATAAAATCACGACAGGCGTGGACGGGTGAATAGTCAAGGTCTTTTCCCCAGGACAGGGGAATCCAAAACTCGATAGCGTATGGTTAAAGTGAGAGGGGAGAGATTTGAAAGGGACTTAAGGGGCACGTTTTTCGTGCAGTGGGTGGTGCGTGTATGGAATGAGCTGCCAGAGGACGTGGTGGAGGCTGGTACAATTACAACATTTGAAAGGCATCTGGATGGGTACATGAATAAGAAGGGTTTAGCGGGATATGGGCCAAATGCTGGTAAATGAGACTAGATTAATTTAGGACATCTGGTCGGCATGGACAAGTTGGACCGAAGGGTCCATTATACATGCTGTACATCTCTATGACTGGATCAGATAGAATCGGCATGAAGTTATCAAAGTGAAAATGTGACTGACATAGGCCCGAAACGTCAAGTTTTCCTGCTCCTATGATGCTGCTTGACCTGCTGTGTTCATCCAGCCCCATGCTTGTTAACTGACAGGAATCTACTTGTTTTTCCAGATAGTTGTGGGGCAAAGTTAAGGGCAACCTGTTGGAAGCAGTGACTGAAATCTCCTGTTTGGATTTTGGTGATGGGTGTCTCAGTGCCAAGTGACCCAACAGTGATCAATAATTCATTTTCATAAACATGTCTTTGCTTTTAAATGGGTGGCACAAAATAATGCATGAATTTGCTGTGGTAAAACTGAGTGTTTTGAAGATATAACAGATGCAGTTGATAAGGCAGAGTCAGTGGATGTCGTTTACTTAGACTTTCAGAAGACATTTGATAAGATCCCACAGAAGAGACTAGCAAGTAAAATTAAAGCATACGGGATGGGAGTTAGTGTACTGACATGGATAGAAAACTGTTTGGCCGATAAAGAAGAAATCGACCGGACTTTTTCCATGTGGCAGGCATTGGCTTGTAAGGTACCGCAGAGATCAGTGCACAGGCCACAGCTATTCACAATATATATTTATGATTTAGATGAGGGGACAAACTTTAATATCTCCAAGTTTGCAAATGACACAAAGCTGGGTGGGTCAGTGAACTATGAGGAGGATGCAGAGATGTTTCAGTGTGATTTGGACATGTTGAGTGAGTGGGGCAAATGCATAGCAGATACAGTATAACGTGGATAAATATGAGGTTATCCACTTTGGTAGCAGTAACAGGATGGCAGACTATTATCTGAATGGCAATAGATTGTGAAAGGGAGACATGCAATGACATGTGTCCATAAACACAGCTGTTGAAAGCAAGAATGAGGTACAGCAGAGAGTGATGAATGCAAATGGTCTGTTGGCTTTCATAGCGAGAGGATTTGAGTACAGGAGCAGTTGAACAGGGCATTGCTGAGACAACACTGGAGTACTGTGTGAAATTTTGATCTTCACATTTGAGGAAGGATGTTTTGACTATGAAGAGAATGCAACTAACATTTACCAGACTGATTCATGGGAATTACAGGGCTGATGTACAAAGGGAACCGGATTGGTTAGGACAGGGAAAACTGGAGGAACAACATCTCATCTTCATACTGGACACAGTGCAATCTCTTGAGCTTTAAAAATATTAGGGTTCGACACCTCCAAATTGTGAACCCACTGCCATTCCTTCCCTTTCTTTTAATTTTACTTGTTACATTCTCTGTCACCATGTCTATTCTCCCCTCCTCCTACCCCAGTGGGGCTGTCTGTTCTTTCCAGTCTGACAGTTAGACACACCATTGTTTTGCCATTCCCATATTCCAATCACTTAATCTGGACAATGAGCAGATTTTCATCCCTAGCAAAATATCCCCCATCCCCACTGTTGCATAAATGCTGCCCTCTCCACACATCATATCAGCTCTGATGGAGAATCATCTGGACTCGAAACATTAGTTTGCTCTCTCTCCACGGATGCTGCCTGACCCACTGTGACTTCCAGCATTTTTTGTTTCCAGTGGTGGTGGAGGCCTGTGACCAGCATGTGCCACAGGATCGGTGCGGGATCCACTGCATTTCATCATTTATGTCAATCATTTGGATGTGAATACAGGCGGTATGGTTAGTAAGTTTGCAGATGACACCAAAATGGTGGTGTAGTGGACAGTGAAGGAGGGTATCTCAGAGTGCAACAGGATGTCGATCAGATGGGCCAATGGGCTGAGGAGTGGCAGATGAAATGTAATTTAGACAAAGGTGAGGCATTTTGGAAAGACAAAATCAGGGCAGGACTTATACACTTAATGGTAAGGCCTTGGGGTGTGTTGCCGAACAAAGGGACCTAAGGGTGCAGATGCACAGTTCCTTGAAAATGGAGTCAGAGGTAGACAGGATAGTAAAGAAGGCGTCTGGCACGCTCGCCTTCATTGGTCAGTGCATTGAGTGTAGGAGCTGGGATATCATGTTGTGGCTCTGCAGGACATTGGTTAGACCACTTTTGGAAAACTGCATTCCGTTCTGGACTCCCTGCTGTAGGAAGGATGATGTTAAACTTGAAAGGTCTCAGGAAATATTGACAAGGACGTTGCTGGGACTGGAGTGTTTGAGCTATAGAAAGAGGTTGCGTAGGCTGGGGCTCATTTCCCTCAAGCATCGGAGGCTAAGGGGTGACCTTGTAGAAGTTTATAAAATCATGAAGGCATAGATAGGGTGAATGGTCAAAGTCTTTTTCCTTGGGTAGGAGAGTCCAAAATGAGAGAACATAGGTTTAAGGTGTGAGAGAATAATTTAAAAGGGACCTAAGGGGCAACTTTTTCACACAGAGTGCTGTGCGTGTATGGAGCAAGCTGCCAGAGGAAGTAGTGGAGATGGGTACAATTACAACATGTAAAAGGCATCTGGATGAGTTCAAGAAGAGGCAGGGTTTAAAGGGGTATGGGCCAAATGCTAACAAATGAGACTAGATCAGTTTAGAATATCTGGTTGGCATGGATGCGCTGGACCAAAAGGTCTGTTTCCATGCTGTATGACTCTATGATTCTACATTCAATGCAGTTGAGAAGAATTAGGGGGGGGATCTCATAGAAACCCATTAAATTCTAATAGGACTAGACAGGGTAGACACAGGAAGAATATTCCTGATGACTAGGGAGTCCAGAACCAGAAGCTCAAACTGAGGATACAGCATAGGCATTTAGTAATTAGTTGAGGAAGAAATTTCTTCATCCAGAGAATAGTGAGCCTGTGGAACGCTCTGTCACAGAAAGCATTTGAAGTAAAAACATTGAATGTTTTCAAGGGCAATATAGATAGAGTTCTTCAGGCTAAAAGGGTCAAAGGAGAGAAAGAAAGAAAGAAGAAGGTACTGAGTTGGACAATCAACCATGATCATACTGAATGGTGGAGCAGGCTTGAAGGACCAAATTTTCTATGTTTCTGTTTTTCTAATTAACTTATTCCCATGCTAGCAACTCTATTCTCTCGCTGTATACCCTATTGTCATTATTGGCTATTGTCTGACGCTGAACTGGCCTGTTCAAATCTCGGCACCCAATTAGATCCAGAGCTGAGCTTCTGACCCCATATAAACTTCTCCCCAAGAACATCTAGTTCTACCTCTGTAACAATGTCCATCTTCACCCCTCCACTAAGTCATCTGCAGCAAGATCTTTTATTTGTATCCTTTGTTATTTTTAGACTGATTATTCCAATGTTATCCTGACTGGCCTCCCAACCTCCACCTTTCTTAAACGTGACCTCATCTAAACCTCTGTTGCTCACACCATAATTCACATCAAGTCAGGCATCTCCTCTATGCCGACTGACCTACATGAACTCTCAGTCTGGTAGTACCTCAAGTTATAAAACAAAATAGGACCCTGAGGAACAGAAGGAGAGATTTGCATGGATAACCAATAATTTGGTTGACATGGTAAGTTTTGAGAAGCATTCTAAAGTGGAGTAGAGGGTTAAGGAAGCAAAGACTTTTAGTGGAAAGATTCCAGAGTTGATGGGGTAGGCAGCTAAATGAATGCCCCCCCAAATACTGGAGCAGTGAAACTGGAGGTGAGTCAGGTGCCAGAACTGCAGGAACAAAGGCACAGATCCGTATTATATGTGATATCAACAAAGAACAGAATTGGGGGAGGATGTTGTGCCAACTGCTGTAAAGAGATACAGAAAGTTGGAGAAGAGATATCCACTGCATCCCTACGAACACAGCAGTGTCTCTATACCAAACAGAAGTTTCAGCTAAGGTTACACATTCAAGTGTCTGGAGTACAACATTAACTCATAACCTTCTGACAAAGGGAAGTGTGGTACCATGAGCAAAGACAGTCGCTTAACTCACCAGCAAAAGTCATTTACTTAATTGTAGTATTAAATCCAACAGAGAATTCTAAATCTTTAATAAAGAAGAAGGATTAACTGGGAGATAGGTAATCTCTCTTTATAGAAAGCTACGTAGATAAGCTTGCAAACTGTGGAGGGTTCTCAACTGAGTAGCATGTTAATTAAATTCCATAAAACTCAAAAGTAGGTTGTTAACTTGACAGTTCTCCCTCTTGCTAACATCAGCTCATAATTCTTTTCAGAGCTTCTACTAAATTAATACCTTATTCTGGTTGTTTGATGTAAAATTCCAGAGGAAACAAAAACGAGACCGCAAAGTGTTAAGAATGTTTATAAGGTAATCCTGAGTGTGGGGAAAATGTGAACATGGGGACCGAGTAGGCATAGGCTAATTTTTTGCATTCATAAATGTGAAATGATGTGTCATGTGTGAATTTAATTAAATTGAAGATGACATCGAGGGAGCTGCTGAAGGCAAGTTATCAATATACCCTGTAACATATTTAGATTAATTTTGATACTCTGCATTTCCTTTATTACAGCAGATCACCATGGTGTCACTTCATTAGTTATAGCATATCATTTTCAGTGCAATATTTCTGAGGTATTGAAACAAGGTATTAAACTTCATAGCTGCAGTACATGGATCAAGGATAAGTTGCTTTCATTGATGGCTTTGCTTCAGAAGTTAATGTATTTTACGCAACAGATAAAATATAAATGATGTTACCATCTAGCTTTTGCACACGGGAAGCTTGCCAGGAGAGAATTGGAATGTCTCCCATTCCATGTAATACACATTATCAAAAAGCCCCAGTCAATCATCTCCCTGTTATGACCGTTCTGGATCTCTGTCCACAGCACTACAAACTTAGAAATCTCATCTTGCACTTAAATCCCTTGATGGCCTCACAACAGACTCCCCAGTCTCCCCAATCAGCTCTAATGAAGAGTCATCTAGACTGAAAATGTTAACTTGTTCTTTCTCCGTGGATGCTGCCTCACTCTGTCAAAGCACCACATGATCTGTATGTCTTTGTTTGCTATGATTTGTCTGTACTGCTCACAAAACAAAGCTTTTCACTGCACTTAGGTACAGTAACTACAATGAATCAAACCATTCCTAAATTATTCCAAAATCTGCCGTCCTCACTTGATCTGGCCTATTGGTGACTCCAGACCCACAGCAATGTGGCTGACTCTCAACTGCCCTCTAAAATGGTCTAGCAAGCCACTGAGTTCAAGGGCAGCTAAGAACGTGCAATAAATGCTGGCCAGCCAGCGATGCCCACATCCCACAAGTGAATTAAAAAAAGCACAAACGGGCCTCAGTTCTAATGCTTACCCTAGTCACATACTCCTTGTTAAGTCATTGTCCATACAATGCATAGAGTTTGTATAAAACAGCCAGAATAAGGACCTTAAGGAAGGTCTTTTGAAAACATTAACAGTGTGCGAGAGCTATACGTCCAAGTTAGTTCTAATGATTTTCACAGAAGTGACAGATTCTTGTACTGGACTAAACATGGTCTGATTTTCAATTTATTCCACTAGTTTGCTTTTAAACTGGAACTCTTCATGTGATGCACGCCATTAAGGTATAATTAATTAGACCTAGTAACCATTTCTATATTTGCTTCAGTTAATTATCATGATCTGGGGATGAGGAATTATCAGTAAAGCTTTTAGAGCAAAGATAAATTCTGCACTTTCAATTCAGCTTGAGCTTCATGCATTTTCATGAGTGGAGTTAATCCAACACAGACTTTGGATCGAACCTGTGGATTAGTTCCACATTAAGTCAGGGACTTATCAACTGAGCCATCGGGGAGCCGAAAGTGGCTTTTAGGAAGAGAGTGTCCGTGCATTTTAAAAGGAGTTAAAAAGAGATAGCAGAGAAACTATTACATTATACATAACAAATCATTAGAAAGGGGCACAGTGCCAGAGAGCTGACAGGCAGCCAATGACATGTCTATATTTGAAGAAGAAAGATAGGTATCTGAAATAAAAGGTACTGCAGATGCTGGAGAATCCGAGATAACAAGCATGGGGCTGGATGAACACAGCAGGACAAGCAGCATCATAGGAGCAGGAAAACTTGACGTTTCGGGCCTAAACCCTTCATCAGAAAAAAAGTTTAGTTAGCTTAATGCTTGTGGTAGAAAAGATAATGTGATCCTTATTCAATAGCAAAACGTCCAAAAACTGAAAATGCGATGAGTAGTCAGTTCAGATTTCAACAGGTTAGTTTAGATTTGACCAAAGTTATTGAATTCTTTGTAGAAGTAAAGAAACAGTTGGTAGTGTGCAAGATGTTCTGCAGTTAGATTTTCAAAAGGTTGGATAAGGTGCCATAAAATGGACTTGCGACTAATATTAGAGCATTTGGAGTCAGGGAACAAGTAACAGAGGAGATAGTGAGTTGCCTATAAAACCATAAAGGAATGCTAGCGATTTAAGGGAGCAAACTGACAGAAGGTGGGCACATGGAAATGATGCTTGAATCATTGTTTCTCACAATGAGCAAGAAAAACTTCTGACTTCTAATTGTTGAAATTGAATTCTTTTGGAATACATTAATTATAACATTTATATAGTGCATTTTATGCCTTAAAACATTTCACCAGCCTTGACAGGAGATAATATTTGGCCAGAAGCAATGTCAGAACCAACTAAGAAAGGTATCAAAAAACACGATGAACTTCAAAGAAATGTCTTAAACATTGATCAGTTTAGGGAGAGAATTTCGGAACTCAGGGCCAATGCAAACTGAAGGCACAGCTGCCAGTGGTGGATTAATTAAAACTCGGGAAATCAAGGGACCCAAGATGAGGAAGCAGAGAAAGATAACTATGTGTCGGTTAGGATGTAAGGATTTAAAAGCATGGGTAGGGATTTTAAATAAAAGCAAAAAAAAGGATGAGAAACTCAGCAGATCTGGCAGCCTCTGTGGAAATAGCGAAAAATTGTGTTAACATTTTGTGTCCAGTATGGCTCTTCCACAGAACTGAAGAGATATGTGGTAAAAGTTTCAAATTTATGTTGTAAGAAAGGACACTGTCTCCTGACACGAGTGATTACTGGCGACCATGCATACACACACATCTGGAAATGCACACACGACGATTCCATGATTATGACTACATCAGGCTGATGCTTGATTGGCTCATGGGACAACTCATCCAAATCTGGCACGAGGGCCCAGACAGTAGAACTACAGGTGGTTGACAGTGCTGTGTTTGCTGTTGTCACTTCTCGTACCTTAGTGTCAAATGGTCCATCCAATTTCATTCCATGAACTGAATTGCAATGGAATTGCATGCCAGGCCATGTCAGAGGGTAGTTAAGAGTCAACGATATTGTTGAGAATCTTGAGTCATACTTAGGCCAGACCAGCTAAGGCCGGATGTTTCCTTCTCTAAAGGACATTCGTGAGTCACATGGGTTTTAAATGGCAATGGACAGTGGTTATCTTTAGCCTTCAATTCCAGATTTTTATTGAAGGCAAATTCTGCCATCAGGAGCGGTTGAGGAAGGACTAGCTCCCATCACCTCCCCTCTCACTCTCACTGACACCGTGCTTGAACAGGGACGATGTTTCTTTAATGTTTCTCCTGTTCGCCTCTCAACATCACACACGAAGCAGGCCTCAAGCAGACACAACAATCGAAACGGTTCGGGATTCAAGATAACAAGGTGTGGAGCTGGATGAACACTGCAGGCCAAGCAGCATCATAGGAGCAGAAAAGCTTGACGTTTCGGGCCTAGACCCTTCATCAGATATGGGCGAGGGGAAGAGGGTTCTGAAATAAATAGGGAGAGAGGGGGAGGCGGATAGAGGATGGATAGAGGAGAGGATAGGTGGAGAGGAGGCAGACAAGTCGAAGAGGTGGGGATGGAGCCAGTAAAGGTGAGTGTAGGTGGGGAGGTAGGGAGGAGATAGGACGGACAGGTCAAGGGGGCGGGATGAGCTTGGTAGATAGGAGAAGGGGGTGTGGCTTGAGGTGGGAGGAGGGGATAGGTGAGAGGAAGAACAAGTTAGGGAGGCGGGGACGAGCTGGGCTGGTTTTGGGATGCGATTCAGGGAGGGGAGATTTTGAAGCTTGTGAAATCCACATTGATACCATTGGGGTGCAGGATATGAATATGAGTTGCTGTTCCTGCAGCCTTTGGGTGGCATCATTGTGGCACTGCAGGTGGCCCAGGATGGACATGTCGTCTGAGGAATGGTAGGGGGAGTTGAAATGGTTCGCGACTGGGAGGTGCAATTGTTTGTTGCGAACCGAGCACAGGTGTTCTGCAAAGTGGTCCCCAAGCCTCCACTTGGTTTCCCCGATGTAGAGGAGGCCACAACGGGTACAGCGGATGCAGTATACCACATTGGCAGATGTGCAGGTGAACATCTGCCTGATGTGGAAAGTCTTCTTGGGGCCTGGGATTGGGGTGAGGGAGGAGGTGTGGGGGCAGGTGTAGCACTTCCTGCAGTTGCAGGGAAAAGTGCCGGGTGTGGTGGGGCTGGAGGGGAGTGTGGAGCGGACAAGGGAGTCACGGAGAGAGTGGTCCCTCCAGAAAGCAGACAAGGGTGGGGAGGGAAAGACGTCTTTGGTGGTGGGGTCGGATTGCAGATGGCGGAAGTGTCGGAGGATGATGCCCCATCTCCTATCTATCAACCTCATCCCACCCGCTTGACCTGTCCGTCCTATCTCCTCCCTACCTCCCCACCTACACTCACCTTTACTGGCTCCATCCCCACCTCTTTGACTTGTCTGTCTCCTCTCCACCTATCCTCTCCTCTATCCATCTTCTATCCGCCTCCCCCTCTCTCCCTATTTATTTCAGAACCCTCTTCCCCTCGCCCATATCTGATGAAGGGTCTAGGCCCGAAACGTCAAGCTTTCCTGCTCCTATGATCCTGCTTGGCCTGCTGTGTTCATCCAGTTCCACACCTTGTTATCTCGGATTCTCCAGCATCCTTCAGTACCTATTATCTCTGGTTCGGGATTCAAGGCGTTTTTTTCAAATTTAACAAACAAGTGCCAGATGGGTGGCTCTGGGTCCTGGTGCATGCAGGTGACAGGAGGTCAGAGTGTTGCAGGGAGTTTAATCAGGCAGCACCACAGGGTCAGAGGTCAGCAGCAGGCAGCAACTGGGGTCAGGGGTCAGCACCAGGCAGCATCTAGGATCAGGAGTCAGCACCAGAAGGTCAGAGTGTTGCAGAGACTTTCATCAGGTAGCACCAGGGAATCAGGGGTCAGCAGCAGGCAGCACTTGTGAGGTCAAAGGTCAGTGCCAGTTTGCCAATGTACATAAATGCATTTATGGCCCGTCAATGGCTGGAGACACCGAAAAGATGAACCTGTCTTTACACACAAGTCAGGCATCAGCCTTGTTTTTAATTGGAAGCTGTCCTCATTCTTCACTATTCGAAAGTCAAAATAAATGATTGAGTCACATAACTCAAATGTGACTCTCTTTCCTTTTATTTCATCCTTACATCTGATTCAGAAGAATTCAGGTTAAAATCCCACAACAGGGGTGGCTATACAGGACATTGGTTAGGCCACTTCTTGGAATACTGTGTTCAATTCTAGTCTCTCTGCTGTGAGAGATGAAACTTGAAGGGGCTCATAAAAGATTTATGAGGATGTCGCCAGGGTTGAAAAGTTTGAGTTATAGGGATACACTGAATAGGCTCTGCAGCGTCAGAGGTCAAAAGGCACCCTCGTAGAAGTTGAGAAAGTCACAAGGGGCATGGATTGGGTGAATAAAAAAGGTCTTTTCCCCAGGGCAGTAGGGTCGAAAACTAAAGGGCATAGGTTTAAGGTGAGATGGGAAGGGCTTAAAAGGGACCTGAGGGGCAACTTTTTCATGTAGAGGATGGTGCGTATATGGAATGAGCTGCTAATTACGACAATAAAAAGGCATCTGGATGGGTACATGAAGGGTTTGGAGAGATATGAGCCAAATGCTGACAAACTGGACTGAATTAATTTAGGATATTTGATCGGAATGGACGAGTTGGGCCGAAGGATCTGTTTCCACGCTGTACATCTCTATGACACTCTATGCCTCTACCATCTGTTGTGGTGGGATTCAAACTCAGGTCTCCAGAACATTAGCTGGGTCTCTGGATTATTAGGCCATTGCCTCCTTTGCATGCTATCCAGAATTCCTGCAGGTTGCACAGTTTCTTAAAAAAAACTATCCTTGAACATTACGCTTAGCAGTCTGCACACTGGTGTAAACTGCTGCATACCACAGCAGGAACATATTTCACCATGCATTCAAACACAGATAGTTTGGTTATAAATTACATATGCAACTGGAGAAGTGAGGCTTTATTTTTGGATCCAAGATGTAATTAAAACTATGCAGTTACCGTACGTTAGACAGAAATTCCATTCTTTACTTTTTTTTCCAAACAAAATCAATTTAGTATTGGCTGACCTCCTGTTCACTCAAATTAACATTTGTAACTGAGGAACAATTTCTATTCATGAGAGCTATTGTTTCATTATCTATGCTTATTACAGAAGAATTTTAAAAAGAACAATACTCAGGAATTTGTCACCACTTGTTAAAGGTTATTGCTCTGTTCCCTGTCAATTTGGCATCATAAAAATGCTAAAGAATCCAGGATGTCTTATAACTGCATCCTTGCTGACAATGTACGACTTGCCGAAGATGAATGATCTACAGCTCAATGAAGAACATAAGAATGTAAAGAAATAGGTACAGGAGGATACACACCAGCAAGCCATGTTCGCCATTCAATACAACCATCATTGATCTTACGTTTCAACTCTGCCTTCATATCCATTCCATATATACCTTGAGAATTGGAGGTGGTGCAATATTTGTAATATAGTGGACTTTTATTTATTCATTCACAGGATGAGGGCATCGCTGGCTAGGCTAACATTAATTGCCCAGAGGGCAGTTAAGAGTAAAACAAAACAAAGAACTGTGGATGCTGGAAATCAGAAACAGAAATTGCTGGAGGCCATTCTGAAGAAGGGTCACTGGACGCAAAATGTTAAATCTTCTTTCTCTCCACAGATGCTGCCGAGCCTGCTGTCTTTTTCCAGCAAATTCTGTTTTTGTTGGCAGTTAAAAGTCAACCACATTGCTGTGGGTCTGGAGTCACATGTAGGCCAGACCAGGTAAGGATGGCAGTTTCCTTCCTTAAAGAACAGTAGTGAACCAGATGGGTTTTTCCTGACAATCAGCAATGGTTTTATGGTTATCATCAGACTCTTAATTCCAAACTTCTTTTTCTATTGAATTCAAATTCCACCATCTGCCATGGCAGGACTTGAACCTGGGTCCCTAGAACATTACCAAGATCCCTGGATTAACCATCCAATGACAATACCACGATACCATTACCTCCCCTACATAAAGGCAGACTGGGTGCAGGTTGGGGCACAGATAACATGGCTTGAAATCTAACTATGTTAGCGAGAGGAATTTGAATTCAAACAACAAAGCTGAACTATTATAAGTTGGTCCATGTCACATTATCAAGGAACTATCTTTGATTGCAAAAAAAATGGTGTACAAATAACCTATAGGAAACGAAATCTGCCTTCTCTCATGCTTAGGCCTACGTATGACTGCAGACCTGTAGCAATAAGACTGATCCCTATTAATCACCGTGCAAATCACTCAGCTCAGGCACAATTAAGGATGGGTAGTACAAGCCGACTGTGCCATGAGTGTCTACTTCCCAGGAAAAATGAAAAAGAACAAAATTCCCTCCAAGACCAAAAATCTGCCATCTCAGCCCTCAATGTATTCAAGGATGCAGTATTCACAGTCCACTGAGGTACAGAGTTCCAAAAACATTTCACTTCATCTCAATTTTAAACAAATGGTCCCTTATCTTCAAAATGGATCATTAATGTTACTTATTCACACCAATGGGGAACAGCGTGCCAATAACCACACCTCATTCATAAAATCATAGAATCATAAAATCCCTAAATCTTCCACATTCTTACACAAAGGTGTAAATACCTAATTAAACCATCACAGTGAACAATTTACTTGACGGACTTCTGTTCAATCCAAGAGCAATTCACACCTGATTAAACCATTTACAGGAAAATATTTCTGTTCATTTGAAATAAACCTGTGCTTTAAAAAAAATTAAAGAGAACAAGGTAGGGGCTATTAACCTGCTACAATGTGATTTAAAATATGGCCCTTTAAATCTTAAACACACGCACAAACGTTCGTAAATGAGACAGACAAAAGACAGACTGCCGCAGATATTGGAGGTAAAAAAATATAGATGAGGAAAACAAAATTCTGAACATTACAAGTCCCAGATCACAAGGGTGGATTTAAGATGTCAGTCAAAACACTTTTGATTTAACACTGACAACAGGCAATAGAGCAATGGTCATTCTTCAATTTGACAGTCGATCATAGGTCTTTTCTTGTACTCGAATTATTTCTTTCAAATTTCATGGGTTTTCTGTCTTATCACTTAAATCAAAAGAACAGAATAAGATATTTTCTGTTTACCAGCTCTGAAAAGTTTGGTTGCATTTTCTGTAGCAAATTACAGCTTGACCAATCCAAGGTTTGTTGTCAAGAAGTTTTTCCTTAACTCAAAAATTTCTGCATATTGAATTATGCAAGTTTTTCAGGGGCAAGAACAGAAAATGCTTGAAAGCATCAAAAGGTCTGGCAGCATCTGTGGAGAGAAATCAGAGTTAACATTTCGGGTCAAATGATGCTTCCTCAGAACTCTTCCGTTCTGAAGAAGGGTCTCTGGACCCAAAACATTAACTTTGATTTCTCCCCACAGATGCTGCCAGACCTGCTGAATTTTTCCAGCAACTTCTGTTTTTGTTTCTGATTTCCAGCATCTGCATTTCTTTTGGTTTTTGTTGAAGCTTTTTAGAGGGCTTGACAAGGTAGATGCTGAAAAGCTGCTTCCCCTTGTGTGCAGGATGTATCTGTGGTGGGGTGTAAATATGTGGAATTCTTTACTGCATGGGACTGTTAAGATTAAATCATTTGTGTAGTTAAGTCTGAGAAAGATAGGTTTTAATCAGTTAGGCAATGAAAGGTCATGGCAATCAGGTAGGAAAGTGAAGCTGAGAATTATCAGATGAGCCATTAAACACTCTGACAGGAACATGTTAAATGTTTTTACACGTTCAAATGTCACTATTAGATGCTGCAGTTAAATGTTGGTGTACTTTTAATGCAGTGATTGATGATAGGGCTGTACTGCAATACCAACCATTTTATTGACTAGCATTTCATATGTGTTGACACTTATTTAATTGAGTTTATCCTACACACCCCTTCCTAAATGATATTGTCACTGTTAACACTGCAGTACCTTACATCCTTTAGAAAGAACTGACCTCATAGGGAATAAGGAACATGGAGAAAGAACATAAAGAAACCTGTTCATCACCCTCTAAGTCGGAGGGAAATCCAATGTGATCACTGGGAATCAGATAGGTCACTCAGTGGTCGTACTGACAGATCACAAGCTCCCATGAACTACAAATGGTCAAATTAAAATCAGTGATTGGAATAACAGGTATTGTTAAAGTCAACAGATTTTTACTGCCAAGTGATCGAACACAGCCATTTATTTCTTTGCTACGCTTTCCTTCTAAGAACTGGAAACCAACAGGTAAGGACTTCAATCAAAGGCAATACTCAATATCACTAATTGCTGTCCTCCAGTGAGCATCACAGTACTAGTTACCAGAGAGATAATGTCAAAAAGAATGGAAAAATGTGTTGGGAAATATTCCTGCCATGTTTTGGAAGGCGAGTCAAAACCCAAAGGTCATTTTAATTTTTGGGAAATAAATTCCTACTCTTAAAGGTGGTAAGAAAAACATTGGCTTCACTCAGTTGATTCTGTGCTTTTAAAAACCTCTTTCAATGGAAGTCAGTGGCCAGCAGTAAGAGTGGGAGAGATTCCTGGATAGCTGTATGATGGACAGAAATTAAATGAAACTCCTGTTACAACTAGGGCGTGTGGTATTTTCCCAACAATGTCTGCTTGTGGTGTTTTACCACCTGAACCAGTATGTGGTACTGGCTAAGGGTTGTTTGGGGCAGTCCACGGTCAACAATCCTCTTATGGCTCACCTTAGAGAGACAGACATCTGCAGTGGAGAAAAAAGGCCCTTCAGCCCAAGAAGTCTGTGCTGGTCAAAAACAACAAACCAGTTAGTCCATTCCCATTTTCTAGTATTTAGTCCTGAACAAGGGCAGCAGATACATGGGAACACCAGCACTAGCAAGTTGTCCTCCAAGTCACTCTCCATCCAAATTTTGGAAATATATTGCAATTCCTTTAGTGTTGCCGGCTAAAAATCCTGGAATTCCCTCCCTAACGTCATTGTGTGTCTACTAGAGCATACGCAGCAATTGACAATGTCAGCTCAACACCTTCTCAAGGATAACTACTAATGGATAATAAATGCAGGCCCAGCCAGAGACACCCACATACCATGAATGAATAAAGAACCAAAGCCTGCCTGGTGATTCTTATTAGAGGATATATCATGATGGAAGGTTTACAAAGATGCAGTGTTCTTAGATAGCAACAAGTTTTACCGCAGGATAGCAATACGTACGAGCACATTTGGTCAGGCATAAATATTAGGAACTTTAGAAGTTGGCACAGATACACCAACTCCCTCCAAAAGCTAGAGGAGAATGCATTATCTCCACCCATAGACTGTGCACCATCAATAGAATGGGTGGAGCCAATGTAGTGTGAACATTCACCCCTTCTGAATGATGGCCTCCTCCAAGAAGGTGGATCTGGGAGCTGATTCCTTGTCCTACCCATGGTGAATGTTGTGGTGCTCTGGGTTAGGCCTACCCTTGCGGACAGAGCTCAAGAAGGAGAGGTGCATGAAAACAGCAAATTAGAATTAGATTTACACCAGTATCATGCATTCCTTCAACCAAACTATTAAATGTATTCCACTGTAGAATTATCAGAATATAGCAGTTCAGTAGAGTGTGCACAGCTTTCCATTAAATCTATTATCTCTTAGGGGTGGCAATCAACCAGTTTAATGTTAAAATGAGCAGCCAGCAAATTTGATGGTAAATTTGGTTGGCATTACTCTCCTTTGCTCAATGCCAACAAGTTCAGGTGTCATTTAACTTGTTGAGAGGTTTGTCTGCTTTCAGATTAATGTCAGTGTTCAGTGCCATGTTACAACAGCGATGTCAACCCCTTGGCCCTGATTAATTCAAGTCTTCAAGCAGAGACAATTAATTCCTCTGAGACTTACATCGCTTGGATGAGAGCATGGAAAAAAGGTTTGATTTTAGAGCTTTCATCTCATTAATAGCGAATGAGAACGCCAAGATCTGTAACCGTTAGTAACTGGAGATATATTGGAGCCTGAATTTCTATCCTAATGACATCGTAGATCTACCTACTGCAGCGGTTCCAGTAGGCAGTTCACCACCACCTTCTCAAAGGCAATAAGGATTGGGCAATAACTGCTAGCTCAGCCAGCGATGCCCACATCCCATCAATGGATGAAAAAGATATTCACCAATGTAGCTCCCAAGTGTCCATTGAACAGATTCAGCCTCTTCCCATTTCCCAGTGGATTGAGGAGAAAGGAATGTAAAGGAACAACATTCTGGTCCCAGCTCTCATTCATGGAAATTTTTCTATCACTTTCTACCATTTATCTGATCATCCATGATATTAGCCATTATTGCCCAACATGAGTTGAGATGTGTGGTTTCTCATACAGCTGTGGTCGCATTATAGGAAGGATTTGATTGGGCTAGATAGGGTACAGTGGAGATTTATTAGAATACTGCTGGGCTGGAGGGACTGACCTATGAGCAAAGACAGTAAATATGGAGCTGGAAAAGCATGGCATCCGAGGAGCAGGAAAGTCAATGTTTGGGCTGTTGCCAGAGGTGGGGAGCCCAGAAGTAAATAGAGGAAGGCGGTAGGGCTGTGGAGAGGGTTCAGTGAGATGGACATAAGTAGACGCAGGTTGGGGTTTACTGTGGTTGGTCAGTGGGAAGGGTGGAGTGGATAGATGAGTAGGAAGATGGACAGGTTAAGGGTGGAGAGATTTTGAAGCTGGTGATGCAAGTAGGACGTGATGTGACCAATGAGCAAAGTCTGGATGTTTTTCTTGGAGCAGCGAAAGTTGAGAGTTATAGAATCAGAGATATACAGCACGGAAACAGACCCCTCAGTCCAACTCATCCATGCTGACCAGGTACCTTAAACTAATCTCGTCCCATTTGCCAGCATTTGTCCCATATCCCTCTAAACCCTTCCTACTCATATACCCATCCTGATAGCTTTTAAATATTGTAATTGTAGGTACATATGAGATTATTATGGACATAGATAGGGCGAAATAGGAAGTCATTTTAATAGTGACGCCGGTCAATAGTCACATGACAGCAATTTAAGGTAAGAGGTAGAAAGCTTAAAGGAGAGTTAAAGAAAAATGATTTCACTGAGAGGCTGGTGGAAGCTTGCACCTCACTCCATCAAAGAATGGTTGAGTCAGAATCCCTTACATGGTTTAAGCAGTATTTAGATATTCACTTGTGTTGGCATAGTCTCCAAGATTATGGCCAAGAGCTGGAAAATGGGATTACAGTAGTCAGATCTTTGATGACCTGTGTGGACATGATGGGCCAAATGCCCTATTTCTGTGTGATAAATATCTCTGAGTTTATGTGAGACACGACTAATCACCCCCAGGAAACTTATTCTGAAGAAATGTCCACAGAGTACCTTTTCTGAAGAAGAGAGTAACACCAGAAGAAGGAAGAGAAATGAGCTGAGTTTCTGTGTTGTGCAGGTGTCTGAAAGCAGGAAGAAAAGTTGATCAATTCTTTTTTAAAGATTGCACACAGAGTAACTTCCAATGAGAGCTAAAATAAAGAGGCTAAGGATATCTGTATTCAAAACTGTTCAGATTTTATACTCAAACACTGTACACTCGCCCCACCCTGCCTGTGTTAAATGATCTCTGGAGCTTTGGTGCTATTTGACCATCTGGGTAGCAGGTGGGTTCGGATCACTCACTGAATCATTTTGATGATCAGGCTTCATTTGACATGCAGTGTGCTTTAAAAAAAAGGCAGGTATGATCTCCAAATTGGTTGATGCTTATTTAAAGTGAAGCTGCAATTGTAATTGAGCTGCAGCTTTTGTTCTGCTTTGTATATTCCTGTGGTTATTGCTGCCAGACATCTGTAATGTCACAAGACTCAAAACCTTTAAGGACAATGGGTTTTTAGCTGTGTTGGTGTCAGGTTTTTGCAATCAATGGTATAGGGTTGTCAGTAACTCTACTGAAGCAAAATGACTTGAAACATTGAGTCCTATTAAACTGCAGATGTATCATCGTTGGTGTATATATCTTATTGGGGACTATGTATGTCTTTTCACACCGTTCTTTTCACCTTGGGTCCTCTAGATCCATGGTCATGAAGCATGATTCTGCTATTCTTCCTCTTCTAACTAGAAAAGATTAGTCCAAAACACTCACTAGATCATGATGAGAGTCTAAATTGTTTCAGTTGTTTATGCCCAGTTCTGGTTGCCCAGTTATAGGAAAGATATTATTAAGCTGGAGAGGGTTCAGAAGAGATTTACCAGGATGTTGCCAGGAATGGAAGATTTGAGTTTTAACGGAAGGCTGGGACTTTTTTCACTGGAGGGTAGGAGGTTGAGAGGTGACCTTGCAGAAGTTTATAAAATACTGAGAGATACGAACAGAGTTAATGGTCGTTGTCTTTTCCCTAGGATGGGGGATTTCAAGATGAGAGGGCATATCTTTAAGGTGAGAGAAGAGAGGTTTAAAAAAGACATGAAGGGTAATTTTTTTATACAGAGGGTGGTTTGCCTGTGGAAGGAACTTCCTGAGCAAGTGGGTACAATTACAAGATTTGAAATCCATCTGGGTAGGTACATGGATAGGAAAGGTTTGGAGGGAAATTGGCTAGGAGTAGGCAAGTGGGATGAGTTTAGCTTGGGATTATGTTCAGCATGGACTGGTTGGACCGAAAAGTCTGTTTCCACGCTGTATGAATGTATGACTCTCTATGTACATCTACAACTTTCACCTTCAGATCAGTCATTAGCAGCAATCTTAATAGCATAGATAGAAGCACAAATTAACTATTCACTAGTGTTTCATACTGTCATAAATATTTAATTTTCACTTCTCCCTTAATACCACTGGACCATTTTATAATCCTGCCTTGTGAAAGTTGACAGCTATTTAATTGAGAGAAGCGAAACTATTGAGACCAGAGATAGTACCTTTTGCAGAGTACACACTGAGATGGAGTGGTGGCACAAGGAAAGGAATGGGATAGGGACAACAAGGTGCACTAAGCTCTGAGATTTGTTTGCTTGGAAGATAGATTTAATGCTAGCATTTAATACTTCCACATCATTGGGGAAAAGAACAAACAGAAAATTATCCATGAACCAGTTTTATATTTACACTTGCAAAACATTCCTTTCTGCAGATCATCTTAGTTCATCAATTAGGCAAATCCACAGCAGCAGTGGAAGGATCAGAAGTTTCAATGATGACCAAGGGTTGGACAATGAGAAGAAACCAGTGAGGAGTGAGAATGGTCAACAGCAGCAGTGAGTGCTGTAAAAGTAAGTCACACCATTCATAGTGGGAATAAATCTCTGGCAGAAAGGTTGATAATCAACATTACGGAGGTAGGTTTCAATGGATGTGCATAGGAGCCTCTGGGGTATTCTGTAATGTAACAGTGGCATCAAAGTCATGTAAAGGGATTCTGATAGAAGGGTAGAACTAGGATTGCTTAGGACTGAGATATCCACTATGAGATCACGGAATCATAGACTTCCTACAGTGTGGAAGCAGGCCAGTCAGCCCACCATGTCCACACCAACTCTCTGAAGAGCATCCCACTCTACTCTATCCCTGTAACCCTGCAATTCCCATGGCTAGTCCACCCAGCCTGCCGATCCCAGGACACTCTGGACAATTTGGCATGGTCAATCCACCTAACCTGTACAGCTGTGGACTGTGGGAGGAAACTGAAACACCCGGAGGAAATCCACACAGACACGAAAAGAACATGCACACGCCACACAGCTAATACTGTGTGAAGAAGCACCTTAAGGCTTCTGTACAGACAAACCCAGAATACAAGCAGAAGAGCTGGGAGAAGTAATCCAATAAAACTGACCAAAAGAGATCATTTCAATTTTAATGATGTTAACAAAACCTTTCTGATATAAAAACATTTAATTCCAACTCGATGAACTATGCTGATTATAAATAATGTCATTGTAAAAGATTAACATTTGTTAAGTTCTGTAAAATAAACTGAATGATTGTAATTTGACAACTGCTCAGTGAGGAGCTGAAGTATCAATCTCTCCATTCAAGACATCCTGTGAATTTGATGAGTTAAAACTATATTGTGGCCATATAAACCTGCAATGCAGTTCAAAGCTGGTGTGCTTTAAGGTGCAAGCTTTTATCTGGTTAAGTTCTATGACAGCCCCCAGACTCATTTGGATGTTTTCAAAGCTTGATTTTTGTCAAACTGCCGCAGGACATGTTTTTCCTCTACCTACATGAATTTTGAAGTAGATTAATTTGTTAAGCTCTTATCCCTAATGCCGGTCCCCAAGCCAATCAAATAAAAGAAGTAAAATACACATATAGTCCCAGGAACCAACAACTTTCTCCCACACTGGCACCACCCTCTGCCATCACCGCTCGCCCCAACACTGCTGTACTTCACTGTAAAGACCGTTGTTCCTTTATTTTTGATTGCCCATGAAAATGGGAACAGGACTGTTTAGAAACCAAAGACTGGGGAAGGAAATGCTGCCCGTTTAAAACAAAATTGATGAGAACTCATTGTCAATGGTGTTTACATTGTTGCTTTGCAAGCAGTGGGAGAGGAGGGATGAGATTGCACGGAAACAGGGTGTTGTGTGCCAACTGAGACTTGTCCAGCAACCAACTCTATGATTAGCTCATGGGCATCTCAACAAACAGTGTGCGTGGACAATACAGGGACAAAAGGTTTCCACTTGCTATAAACTGTTGTCTCCAGCCACTGAAAATGAACAACTAAGTGTAAATGAGATAACAAGCATGGGGCTGGATGAACACAGCAGGTCAAGCAGCATCATAGGAGCAGGAAAACTTGACGTTTCAGGAGGGTGGGTGGGAGGACTGAGGCTGCAGGAACAGCAAATCATAAGGCTGCAGGAACAGCAAATCATATCCTCCCACCCACCTTCCTGCAAAAAATGCCATCCCCTATTCCCAATTCCTTCGCCTCCGCCGCATCTGCTCCCAGGATGAGACATTCCACTCCCGTACATCTCAAATGTCCTCATTCTTCAAGGACCGCAACTTCCCCCCGACAGTGGTCGAGAACGCCCTCGACCGTGTCTCCCGCATTTCCCAGAACACATCCCTCACACCCCGTCCCCGCAATAATAACCAAAAAAGAATCCCCCTCGTCCTCACATACCACCCCACCAACCTCCGGATCCAACGCATCATCCTCCGACACTTCCGCCATCTGCAATCAGACCCCACCACCAAAGACATTTTTCCCTCCCCACCCTTATCTGCCTTCCGGAGGGACCGCTCCATCCGCGACTCCCTTGTCCGCTCCACACTCCCCTCCAGCCCCACCACACCCGGCACTTTTCCCTGAAACCGCAGGAAGTGCTACACCTGCCCCCACACCTCCTCCCTCACCCCAATCCCAGGCCCCAAGAAGACTTTCCACATCAGGCAGATGTTCACCTGCACATCTGCCAATGTGGTATACTGCATCTGCTGTACCCGTTGTGGCTGCCTCTACATCGGGGCAACCAAGCGGAGGCTTGGGGACCGCTTTGCAGAACACCTGCGCTCAGTTCGCAACAAACAACTGCACCTCCCAGTCGCGAACCATTTCAACGCCCCCTCCCATTCCTCAGATGACATGTCCATCCTGGGGCTCCTGCAATGCCACAGTGATGCCACCCGAAGGCTGCAGGAACAGCAAATCATACTAGGCCCGAAACGTCAAGTTTTCCTGCTCCTATGATGCTGCTTGACCTGCTGTGTTCATCCAGCCCCATGCTTGTTATCTCGGATTCTCCAGCATCTGCAGTACCTTTTATCGCTGAACTAAGTGTAAATCCCCTGTATCGATGGCAAATAATTGAAAGAATTTGAAAAGAAGAAGATCAAAGAACTGAAGATTCAAGGTACAAAAAACCTCATTGAAGCCTATCGGTTGGTGTTAGTGAACTGTTATTTCTTTCCTGACTCATACCATTTTGTTTTGTACTCTGTCATGTCTTTGGATTTTTTAAAGGGAGTTAGAGTTTTAACTAAAAATCAAAAGAACTGCACATGCTGTAAATCAGGAACTCTCCCATGTCCCAGCCTCCCACCCCACCCACCAGGCCTTGTTACCACGTAGCCTGCCATTACACACCCCCTGTTGTTAGTCACTAACAGTCCCCATTAACAACTATTCACCCTCCCAGCCTGATCATTAGCAACTTCTTTGTCTGTCCAACTGTCTTTCTCTCTCTTTGGGCTCTATCCTATCGTTTACTCCCTACTCCACCCACCTCCCTATTTTCTGCATATAAACTGACGTTTTCCCAGCCACCATCAGTTCTGAAGAAAGGACACCGGACCCGAAACATTAATTCTGTTTTCTCCTTCACAGATGCTGCCAGACCTGCTGAGCTTTTCCAGCAACTTTGTTTTTGTTACAGTTTTAACTAGCAATGTTACAGTTGCTAGTTCATACTTGTATTTATTGGAGACATGAATTAATTTGTGTGCAATAAATAATAGCTCTTGTTAGTTACAGAAACATCTTCAATCATTTCCATTAACCAGAGTCCTTCAGACAGGTAAACTGGGGACTTTAAGGAGTTTGATTAATTCTTTAACTTTTATAACAATTCTAGGAATAGTGGGGCTTGTATATTAGAACACTTTACTAAACGAGTCATCACAGCATACAAATCCCACAAATAAAAAGAAAGTTTGGTCAACTGGGAGTTAGAGTTGAGTCATTCAAAGATGATGTCAAAAAGCATCTCATGCAAAGACATAATACCTACAAAGAAACAAGACACTTCAAAGTGTTTTCCGGAAGAGTTATCCAGCAAAATCTGACTAAGGGAGGAAATATTAGGACTGACTGATGGTTGAAATTTTGATCAAAGGGGTATCTTTTGACAAGCACCTTAAAGATGAAAGAGAGGTACAGAAGCAAAGAGGATTAGAGAGAGAATTTCAGAGCTAAGGCCATGGTAGATAAACAGCAAAGCCACCAATGGTGGAGTGATGTTCAAGAAGCCAGAATAAGAGGAATACGAATATCTTTGTTGTTTACGGGGCTGGTTGAAGTTATAGAGTTCGGAAGAGCGGGGCCAAGGAGGGATTTGAAAACAAGCATGAGAATTTTGGGGGCCACTGTAAGTCAGCAAGTACACTGAAGTAGATGAATGGGACGCAGTTCAAATGATGAAACAGGTAGTAGATGTTTGGATCAGTGCAATGTTATCAAAGACATGTAAGGCAACATTTAAGAAGGGTCTAGGAAGAAGGGTCTAGGCCTGAAACGTCAGCTTTCCTGCTCCTCTGATGCTGCTTGGCCTGCTGTGTTCATCCAGCTCTACACCTTGTTATCTCTAACATTACAGAAGTATTTAAATGTACAATTGCAATGCCAAGGTATACAAGGCTAAGGCCAAATGCAGGAAATCGGGATTAGAGTAATGAGGCGTGTGTTTTTGAATGGTACAGATTCAATTGGGGATGGCATGGTGGCACAATGATTAGCATTACTGCCTCACAGCGCTAGGACCTGGATCCGATTTCAGCCCTAGGCAACTGTCTGTATGAAGTTTTAATGTTCTCCCTGTGTCTGTGGGTTTCTGCCCGTGCTTCAGTTTCCTCCCACAGTCCAAAGATGTGCAGGTTAGTTGGACTGGCCATACTAAACTGCCCTGTAATGTTCAAGGATGTGTAGATTAGGCAGGTTAGCCATGGGAAATGCAGGGTTACAGGGATTGTGGGGAGGGGTTGTGAGCACGGGTGGGATGTTCTTCAGAGGGTTGATGCAGACTCAATAGCCGAAAGGCCTCTTTCCGCACTGTAGGGATTTTAAGACTCGATAGGTACAAAATTGTATTTGAAAACTATCTAATGTATTTAAATACAAACCTACCAATATATTTTCCGATAAAATGTGCAGAAATCAAAAATTACACAAATTAATTTGGATCAATATTCAGATTGCTTCACAAATGCAAAAATACAATGAAAAGGGGAGATAGCCTAATGGTCTGGTGATATGAGTTCGAATCAAGGGGGGGGGAGGTGCAGGGAGGTGGCATGGTGGCTCAGTGGGTAGCATGCAGTCTTGCAGCGACAACCTCAGGCAACTGTCTGTGGGGAGAGAGATAGTAGGAACTGCAGATGCTGGAGAATCCGAGATAACAAGGTGTATAGCTGGATGAACACAGCAGGCCAAGCAGCATCGTAGGAGCAGGACAGCTTGACATTTCGGGCCTAGGCCCTTTTTTGCACATTGTCCCCATGTCTGCATGGGTTTTCTCTGGGTGCTCTGGTTTCCTCCCACTGTCCAAAGATGTGAAGGCTAGGTGGATTGGCCATGCTAAATTGCCCATAGCATTCAGGGATGTGTAGATTAGGTGGATTATGAGGGATGGGTCTGGGTGAGATGCTCTGAGGGTTGGTGTGGACTTGTTGGGCCAAAGGGCCTGTTTCCACACTGTAGGGATTCTATGAAATCTCCCCACAGAGCTGGGGGAATTTAACTTCAGTTAATTCTGAAACACAAAACAGGTATCATTTATTGTTCACTGATGTGTTTTTAGGGAGGGAAACCTGCCATCCTTATTTGCTCTAACCCACTTGTGACTCCAAACCCTCAGCAATGTGGTTGACTTTAAAACAGTTCTCTGGAGTGTGAAAGTAAACCGGTTAGTTTATGGGCAATTGGAGGCACAGTGATAAGAGTTGCACAGCATGGAAACAGACCCTTCGGTCCAACTCGTCCATGCTGACCAGACATCCTAAATTAATGCAGAAACGAAAACAGAAGTTGTTGGAAAAGCTCAGCAGGTCTGGCAGCATCTGTGAACAGAAATCAGAGTTCATGCTTTGGGTCTGGTGACCCTTCCTCAGAACCAGACTAATTTAATCTAGTTCCATCTGCCAGCATTTGGCCCCTATCACTCTAAAACCTTCCTATTTATGTACCCGCCCAGATGCCTTTCAAATGTTGTAATTGTATCAGCATCTTCCTCTGACAGTGCATTCCATACACGCACCACCCTCTGCATGAAAAATTTGTCCCTTAGCTCCCTTTTAAATTTTTCTCCTCTCACCTTAAACCGATGCTTTCTCGTTTTGGATTCCCCTAACCTGGGATAAAGACCTTGACTATTCATTCTATCTGTGCTCCTTATGATTTTATAAACCTCAATAAGGTCACCTCCTCAACCTCTGATAATCCAGGGAGAATAGCTCCAGCCAATTCAGCCTCTCCCTATAGCACAAACCCTCCAACCCTGGCAACATCCTTGTAAATCTGTTATGTGCTGTTTCAAGTTAGATAATAAACACTTGGTCTGCCAGGGATGAAGAATAAACGTGTTTTTGCTTAATTTTATGATGATTATAGAATCCCTACAGTGTAGAAACAGGCCCTTTGGCCCAACAAGTCCACACCGACCCTCAGAGTATCCCACCCAGATATACCACCCTATAACCCACCTCCTCTACATATCCCTGAACACTACAGGCAATTTAGCATGGCCAATCCACCTAGGCTGCACATCTTTAGACTGTGAGAGGAAACTTGAGCACCTGGAGGAAATCCATGTAGACATGGGGAGAACATGCAAACTCCACACAGACAGTCACCTGAAGGTGGAATCAAACCTGGGTTCCTGGTACTGTGAGGCAACAGTGCTAACCACTGAGCCACCATTCCACCCCATTTTCTGAAATGAAAGAGAAAAAGAGAAATTATGTCATCTGAACATTTCGCATTTCTTCAACATAAAAGAAATGCCAAATTCCAAGGTGTTAAGAGTCATGAAACCAAAGGTGAAGCTAACATAGAAATCGGCAAAGATCAAACTGATTGGCAATGGGCCAAGGGACTGAATGACTTACTCCTGTTCCTATACTATGTGAATTGACAAGTAAGAAGAAGCATAGAAAAATCATCTGCTGAAAATAAGGAAACAATAGACCACACAAAATGTTCCCAAGCCTTTAACAAAATGATGACTGGAAATAAAATGATTAGAGAGGTTCCTCCTACAGAAGAATAATTATATCTTGACTTAATACAATCAACCATTGATATTAAAAGGAAAAGCACAAAGAAACAGGGGTCAGCCAATCTTGCAAAAATGGAGCATCCCAGGATCCGACACAAGAAGATAGATCATATAAGACAGGAATGACAATGTTTGTGGAAACTTAAATTGGCATCATAAATAGTGTAGAGCACAGGAGAATGGTGCTCAGTTGGAAACTCATGACACACGATCTGTGCATCATTCAAAATGAAGCACCAGTAGTTTTATTGAAATAAAGATTTGCAATTTGCACTGACTTTCAGACAGGTAGCTGACATTATGTCATGACAGAATCAATTGAACTCATCATCCAAGCTCCCAACTTGAAGATCGCACAATTAAATCCACTTGCCAAACCAAATTTGTCCTGTATTAAAAAAAAACTGGGAGGCATTTCTGCAAGGTTACCTGTTTGAACCATGATAATAAATTGCACAAATACAAATTGAAATTTTATCAGAACTGTAAGGATTGAAATTTGTAAGGGATACAAGAGCCAGAGACTCACACTACACTCCTTCCATCGATCAATGTCCTTCCACATTCATCTAAATCCGGCTGTTTCTTTCCAATCAGGTAGAAAGCTGAAGGAATAAGAGTAATGTGCACGAACATACTTGAAAAGCTCTTACAAATCTCTTCATTGAAGCTGAACCTGCTTCATAATACCTCTTCAATCCTCATTGTATTTGCAGATCCTCTTTCAATATGTACAAGATCACTGTTAACATTATTAACAGTTGACAGAATTGTGTAGGGTCTGACTGTAATGGCTGTGGTAATATTTGTGGCAGAATCAGACAAAAATTCTGAAGGGGCCAGCTTGACATTGCGAGCATCTCATTCCATCTTTTATTCAGAAGCAGCTTTCTCGCTAGGCAGCAGTGAGTTACCAGTTAAGATCTTAAGACCATAAAATGTAGGAGCAGAAGTAGGCTATTCTGCCCATCAAGTCTGGTCCACCATTCAATTAGGTCATGGCCGATTTGATAATCCTTAACTCCACTTTCCTGGCCTTTCCTCATAATCCTTGATTTCCTTACTGGTTAAAAATCTGTTTATCTCAGCCTTGAATATACTTAATGGCCCAGCCTCAACAATCCTCTATGAAAAAGATTAATACAGATCGGCTACTCTCTCAGAGAAAACATTTTGCCTCAACTCTATCTTAAATGAGTGATCCCTACGTACAAGATTAATCCCTCTGTTCCAGACTTTCTCAGAAGGGGAAACAACCTTTCTACTTCTACCCTGTCAAATCCCCCAAGAATCATGTGTTTCAAAAAGATTGCCACTCATTCTTCTAAACTCCAATAAGTATAGGCTCAACTCACACAACCTAAGCTCATAAGGTCCATTCAACTGTCCCTCTGTGCTCAGAGATAACTTCATGAAATTTTTCATGAAAGACTCCAGTGCTGCTATATCTTTCCTCAGGTAACTGAACCAAAACTGTTCATGGTATTCCATCTGTGACCCAACTAGTGACTTGCATAGCAAGTCACTTTAGCAAGACTTCACTATTTTTATACATTATTCCCTTTATTTCAAAGGTCACCATTCCATTTACCTATTTGCTGCTGAAATTGGGTGCTAACTTTTTCCTGATTTAGGCACAAGGATTAGAGTGGTACAATGGCTCAGTGGTTAGCACTGCTGCCTCACAGTGCCAGGGAGCTGAGTTCAGTTCCAGCCTCAGGTGAATGCCTGGAGTTTGCACATTGTCCCTGTCCCTGTGTCTGTGTGGGTTTCCTGTGGGTGCTCTGGTTTCTTCCCACAGTCCATAGATGAGCAGGTTAGGTGAATTAGCCATGCTAAATTGCTCATAGTGTCCAGTGATGTGTAGGTTAGGTGAATTAGCTGCAGGAAATAGAGGGGGATGCTGCTCAGAGAGTTGGTGTGGGCTTGTTGAGCCAACTAACCTGTTTCCACAGTGTAAGGGTTCTATGATTCCCAAATCCTTCTGTGTTGTAGCTTTCTGCAGCCATTCATAATTTAACTAATATTCAACACATTTTCTTACATTATATTCCATCTACCTATTTTTCTCCCCAGTTACTCAACCTGTTTATTCCTGCTCCTATGATGCTGCTTGACCTGCTGTGTTCATCCAGCCCCACGCTTGTTATATCCTTCTACAGGCTCTTTGTGTCATATTCACCACTTGGCTTCACACCTATTCTAATGTCATTCATAATCCTATTCATTCGTTTTCCTCATCCAAGTCATGAGCATATATTGTAAATAATTGCGGCCTCAGCACTTATCCCTGTGGCACTCCACTGCTTACAGGTTACCATCGTGAAAGTAGACCAGTTATCTCAACTTTCTGTCTTCTATTAGTTATCCAGTCTCTCTCCATGCTGTATGCTATCCCCAACACAATGGGCTGTCATCTTATTAAGTAACATGACACATACTACCTCATTCAAATGCCTGCTAGAAATCTAAATATATTATGTCTACTGTTTCAGCTTTATTTTTTGTGTTTGTTTGCTAAATGGCTTATATTTAAGGGATATTTGCTTGTTAAACACCTTGTTGAAAGCCCAAGTCACTTCATTAATATTCTTCTTTCGATCTCACCAAACTCATTAAACTTGCTAGATGCTGAGAAAATGCAACATGTAAACCAGAGTGGGTACCGATAGAATTCAGTTCTCAGCTTGGTCAAGAATGCCCCCATGTTGGGCACCACGTGCCAACATCTCAGGACCTCTTCATTGTCACCAGCCACACACATGGTCACTGGCAATCAATGTGTGCCAAGAATCTTCATGGCACACAGGCAGCATGGTGACTCAGTGGCTGGCACTGCTAACCGACAGTGCCAGGGACCTGGGTTCGATTCCACCCTTGGGTGACTTTCTGTGTGGAGTTTGCACATTCTTCCCGTGTCTGCGTGGGTTTCCTCTGGGTGCTCACAGTCCAAAGATTTGCAAGTTAGATGGATCAGCCATACTAGATTGTCTCAGAGATAAAAGGTACTGCAGATGCTGGAGAATCCGAGATAACAAGGTGTGGAGCTGGATGAACACAGCAGGCCAAGCAGCATCTCTTGTGTCTAGGGATGTGCGGGCTGGGTGGATTAGCCATGGGAAATGCAGGGTTACAGGGAAAGGGTAGGAACGTGGGTCTAAGTCGGATGCTTTTGGAGGGTCGATGTGGACTCGACGGGTCAAATGGCCTAATTCCACACTGCGAGGATTCTGATTCTGCATCTCTGATCCACTTACTGGTCACTTCTGCACTTCAACCTGCACCTGAGGCTGCCCTGGCAACTCCCATTGCAATGCTGCAGCAGGGATACTGTGTGCTCATGGTCACACGCCCCCCCCCCGGCCCACACACACACACACACCAGCTCATCAACTGGACATGGCTGCATCTCCAACACTGCAAACACAAAGGAAGGATGTTTGTCATGGTTGTCAGTGGGCCTTAGTCAAGTCTAGAGAAATAGCCTTCGCTCAGGGGGTTGTGGCACACAGTCAGTAAACATCTGCCTTCAATATCAGTTGGAAACTGTTGGTCAGCCACTCGGGGCAGTCAAAGTCAGGATGCTATCCACATAAGGGGTAAGGGGCTGAATGTCAGAGAACACATCACCAATCTTGGGTCTTTCTGTCCTTATGTGGGCTGTTTTCACTCCCTCCTTCCCTGGAATAAGAGAAAGTCAGGTACTGTAAGAGTTAGCGGTGTTAGGCATTAAAGTTGATGGTACAACGGTTACTTTCAGAGTAGGTGGGGAGGTACCCCAAGTGAATATGCAGGCAGCACAGAAAGCATGCAGGGTTAGTTGGGTGGGTGACAGGGAATGATGGAAGATGCTTCATGCAATGGTGACAGTGATAGATCATGAGCCTTGTTGGACGGTGTGTACAAGATCAGACATAGAGTGATTGAGAGGTGTCTGCGAGAAGACGATTGGTGCTAGTTAGGCTGGCGCAGAGAAGAAGAACAGTGACCTCAAGTATTGGACATTCCTCTGGATGGCTGAGAAGGATGAGACTGCTTTAACCTGGGTGAGAACCTCAGACTAGCCTGATATGGTGTTGTGAGATAACAAGGTGCAGAGCTGGATGAACACAGCAGGCCAAGCAGCATCAGAGGAGCAGGAAGGCTGACATTTTGGGCCTAGATCCTTCTTCAGAAAATGAAGAAGGGTCTAGGCCCGAAACGTCAAGGTCTCCTGCTCCTATGATGCTGCTTGGCCTGCTTTGTTCATCCAGCTCTACACCTTGTTATCTCAGATTCTCCAGCATCTGCAGTTCCTACTATCTCTGACATGGTGTAGTGTTGTATAATCCACTGCTGGGAGAATGAAGGAGGATCTCATAGAAACATATAAAATCCTGATGGGACTGGACAGGCCAAGATGTGGGGAGAGTGTTCCCGATGTTGAGGGAGTCCAGAACTAGGGGTCATAGTCTAAGAGTAAGGCATAAAGCATTCAGGACTGAGATGAGGAACAATTTTCTACACTTAGAGAGTTATGAACCTGTGGAACACTCTACCACAGAAAGCTATTGGGGTCAGTTTGTTAGATATACTCAAGAGGGAGCTGGACATGGCCATTGCGGCTAAAGGGACCAAGGGGTATGGAGAGAAAGTGGGAGTGGGATAATGAAATTGCATGATCAGCCATGATCATAATGAATGGTGCTGTAGGCTCAAAGGACTGAATGGCCTACTCCTGCCCCTATTTTTGATGTTTCTATGTTGCAATGGTGCTGGGGCAAGAGGAAATCCCACTTGTACCCCACCCTGAACAGCAGGACCTCCAGGTCCCTTCTCACACAGTGGGGTCCAGATTTCCCGTGTCCAGGGCAAACATTAGGAACCTTGCAGGACAGGTCTAGACACACAGTCTAGGTCCTCGTCTGGGTGCACAATGTACTGTAAAGGATGGCATAGTCGTAAGGGATGTTGGTGAATTTTAGGACACCTGCTGAGTTATTCTGGGAAAAGTGCGTGGTAAGATGGGGTGGAAATTGGATGTGACGGACACCATGAGAGCAAGGTAGGTTGAAGATATGGCAAGAAAGCACTAGGGCTCACAGTAGAAATACTTCCAAAGGACTCAGCATAATTCAAATGCAACCAAAAATAGATGAGATTCGCCTCAATATATTTGTAGTGTAGCATTATTGCACATATAAAACATGCACCTCTCTTATTAAGCTAAATGCAGGTATGTTTATGCATTTGCAGAAACACATTGACTGATTAAATAGGTAATTTTACTACATAACGATCTAACAATGCTTGGGGTGTTGGACACGTTAGATTCACTAGAAATCAGCACTCTATTTTCGGCTAGCTGAACAAAATCTACAAAGACCTGTGTATCTCCAAGTGATTGTGGAATATCACTTTTGGGTGATCTACCAAATATACAGACTAATAGGTGTGCCAGCGACAAGATTCAACACTTGAACAAGTGCTGATCCCCATGAAAACTAAATAAATGGTTGGATTGATGTTTTTCAGCTTCACCTCATTAACTTCCCCTGAATGAGTTGAAAACAGTATTTGACAGAATAGATTTCAAGCAGTCTGTAGAAGAACGGAGTCAGGGCTTTCTTACATTCTTTCTTTGGAAAAAAAATACTGTTCACTGTTGCTGGTCCAGAACAAGTAGTTAGTAAATCCTGAAAGGATGACAGCAAGATAATCATAGCACCACCATCACCTCCTACTCCGCTCCTGGCTCTTTCCATGTCTTTTCTTTTGGAATTACTGTCTTGAACACAATTTGGAAATAAACTACTTGCTTCTCAATTGCTGCACTATATATTTTGCCAATCCTGAGTTATCTGCTCTGTCCCACTTTGTTACCAATAACAAACTCTCTGTATATCAATGAGATTGTTACTGTTTATTGTAAAGGAGAAAAAGCAGGCAGAAACAGTTAAACAAAATGTGATGATCAACCACTCTGTTCGGTTCAATCCTCTATCAGGAATTATTGCTACTTTTCCACCAACTGCTCAATACCAGTAATATTAAACACAAATATAAATCTTGCTTAACTATTTGCATGGAAACAATCCCTTCATAACAGCCACTTCTTGTAAATGGAACTCCAATGCTTCATCAGGTTATACTTTTGTAAATAATGGTTTGGTGACTTTAATAGATTTAAGGACTCAATATTTAAAATGCTGAACAAGGTCAGAAAGCCAAAGTAGTCAAATTGGACACTTATAGTCGGGACAAAAAAAGAACGTGGATTAGAGATCAATTGGAGCATTGTCCATGAATGGGTACAAAATGTTAACTCTCATGTTTTCCTTCATAGATGCTGCCAGACCTGCTGAGCTTTTCCAGCAACTTCTGTTTTTGTTCCTGATTTACAGCATCTGCAGTTCTTTCTGTCCATGAATGGGAGTTGCAAATGGAAACCCTTCAGAATCCTCAAGGTAGCAGACCTCAAAGGCATTTTCTAAGAATTTCAAGACATAACTGGGCATTTCCCTACTCCTGGAACCCTCCAAAAGTTTCCATTTACGTCAGAGGGTTTGAAAGACATTAAGATAATAGTTACTCATGAATTAGTCTGTGAAATACATAGTCTAAGTCCTGAATGACCCCGTAATTTACCTTGCATACATCCGAAATACTCCCCCAAGAATACTTACACCCCATCCCTTCCCTACCCCCAATATACACTGACCTGGGGGTGGCCAAAAACCAACCCCCTCCAACACCCCTGCTCTGAGACACATGGGGTCAAAGTGCCCCCATTCTCCCATTTCAGATTGGTCCCTCATTTCCCCACTATGGACTTGACAGCTCTTTCCCTGCTTCAGACTCAATTCACCCTCACTCACTCTGGATGCACTCCTCCCCTTCTCCTGCTCCCAATCCAACTCCCCTTCCCTCGCTCTTTAACAAAACCAGCCTTCACCTACTCTGGGCCTGACACCCCTTACCCCTGTTCAGACCCAACCCCCAGTCATCTATTCACCTTCAGTCAAAAGAAAGGAAGTCCAGCGTGGAGAAGGAATGCTGTAACTGCAAGAAGATGAATCACCTTACAGGCAAGTGGGTCATCAGAAAGAAGCAAGAAAAAAAAACCTTTAAAGATGACTGTTGGAGAGATATCGCCACGAGTCTGAAAAAACACTTTATTCCAATTGTACTGAAAACACAGAAGGTAATCAATCCAAAGTCTAATGTCACGCCCAAACTACACTTCCAATAATGGAAAGAAACAATTGAAACCCAAGTAGAAACAGGTATGAGAAACAAAATCAAAATGAAATGACAGGAAACCATATTTCACTTTGAGAAACACTTTTGGACCTTACCTTTGGGGAGTGAGTTTGAATGCAAACGTTTAACGCTCTCAACAAAATTCTTCCCATGTGGCAAATTCAGAACTGTGTCATTTCTATCATGCAAGGTGAACATGAATTACCAGGTATATTGCTAATACCACAGACATCTACATACAGCTAGAGGAGCTGCTCCTTTACTGCATGCAGTAGATGAAAAAGATGTCATCTCACTGTTATACATAGTGCAGAAGCAGTTCTAGAGATCCACCATTCAAAAGCAATGGAAATGGATTAGGGACAACACATACCAATGCACTAACACTGATCAAAGAATGACACAAACTAGAAAGGGAACATCACTCTGGGTTCAACAAATACAAGCCAAACAGCCAACAGCAACATGCATGCACGTGATTAGGAGATTTGCACAATTTAAATACCTTGTATGCAATGCCTGTGCAAAGACTGATGGAAGTGGAACTGACTAGGGTTAATACAGACTCCTGAACATGAATAGTACTTTTTTTCTTGTGACTACGTATATTGGCTAAAATGTGTGACTTGAAATGAAAGTGCATTTTTTTTCTATGAAGAGGGAGTTATTTGGAGAAATTCAATTGCAGTTGAAGTGGACTAGCTGTCTTGCCAGAGACATGTGACCTTTATCTCTGCTCTCTGTGTGTAATCTGTAGCTGAGAGTGTCCAATCTTCTTTTATTTTGTCATTCTTCCAATTCTTCATGCTGCTCTCCCCAGCAATGCACTCCTGCCTTCAGTCTCTTTTCTTTACACAGAGTAGCAGGAACAAATGTACAAATGCTTTGTAGATTATGAATAGCTGAAGATCAGGTGAATCTGGTAAAAATAATTCCAAGCACTAGGGCAATTAGAGTAAATTAGAGAGATGAAAGAGGGGAGCTTGGAGAAAGGAAGAAATTGCTTCAATCAGGTCAGTTTTTGGCCAACCTGAACCTGGTTTAATTGGGTACAGGCTTGCTCCATCACATTTATGTGGGGCCATGGTAATACAAGCATTAGTTGAAGTTAATGGGAGGTGATGGCCTAGCGGTAACAGCACTCAACTTTAAATCTGGAGACACAGGTAACTTTATGGTGATGTGGGTTTGAATCCTGCTATGGCAGATGATGAAATTTAGATTCAGTAAAAATTTGGAATTAAGACTTGAATGATGACCATAAAACCAATTGTTAGGAAAAAAATCTATCTGGACACCAATGTCCATTAGGAAAGGAAATCTGCTGTCCCTACCTAGTCTTTGACTGCAGACCCACAGCAATGTGGTTGCCTCTTCACTGACTCTGGACAACGATAGAAGGGAAAAAAACAGCGACACCTAATTCTTATGAACTTAAGGAAAAGTACAGAAAAATGGCAAAGTGAGCAGCCATTTGGTGAAGGCAGTGAGATTTGTAAATCCTCTTGGGTAACACAGCAGAGCTCTACAGACATAAACAGATAGAGCGTATGAAGTGCTGAAAACTCACGGAATGACAAAGTGAAGATGAAGAGAAATAATGAGAGAAAGCTGAGGAAACAAAAGTTAGTAAAACTGTGACAACTTTAGTGCCTGGGTAGTATCTTGTCGATAGATAGCTACTGCCAAAAAGAAATCAGAGTTGGAACAGCAAAAGGAAAAAATACATCCCACAATAAAGAAAATAATTTGCTCACCAGTGAAGTACCTTGTATGGGGTTGAAATGCAAACCCCGAGAGAAGTGGGTCTCCAGAGATGGGAAGGTGATGGCTGAGTGGTAGTATTGCTGGACTCTTAATCCAGAGATGCAGATTATGCTCTGGGGACCTGAGTTCAAATGCTGGAATTTGAATTCAATTTTAAAAAAATCTGGCATTAATAGACTTATGATGACCATGAATCAATTGTCACTTGTCAGGAAAAACCCATCCAGTTCACTAATGTCCTTTAGGGAAGGAAACTGTCATCTTTATATGTGACCCCAGATCCACAGCAATGTGGTTGGCCCTTAACTACAACAATAAATACTGGCCTGGCCAGTGGTGTCCTCACCCTGTGAGTGAATTTTTTAAAAAAGAGAAAATTGTGGACTGTGCTTCTGGAGAGGGATGGAGTGTTTCAGTTGAAGAGAACAGGAGGGCATTAATAAAGTCCTGAGGATAGTGGAGGAGAACACCTTTTTGATGAAGCTCATCATGAGAAGGTTTGGATTAGATATGTGTGAACCTACTGAAAGAACTGATCAAAGAACGATGAGAGGGATATAGACCAAAGTGTAGAAAGAGAATGATGCCCGGTAAGTTGAACTCGAAAATGGGAACATGCTAAGAACAACTCAGGAGTAAAATTCAAGATCACGAGGCATTGAGAATTGATCTAAGGACCTACACATAGGTAGATATTTATGACTAAGATAGATTTCATTTTCAGAGGTGCAGCTTAGAACACATTCAATATGCCAACTATTTCAGACAACCCAATCCACTTTATTACATCTCATTAAAGTGTCATTAGGTACTGTTAGCGATTTACCAGAGGAACGGAGCACATCGGCATCCTGCTCAATCTTACCCACCCAACCCCCTTTTATTCACTTTCAACACACCAGAAAAGTTCTTAAAGCTGGTCCCAAAGTCTCCACTTTGCAGTAGCATTCCTCGATTGTTTTCAGTTGATAGCAAATTTAGACAGCTCCAATCAGCTGTTCCCTAAATCTAGGTGATCTGTCAATCTCAATTTCAAAACAGCATGCAGTGACGACTCAGCCTTATTCAACATAATCTGGACAATAGTTCATGAGCCAAAGGATTTTGATTTTTATCTCTTCGAATTCCAGGCACTCGAGAATCTGATGGATTCAGCACACGTAGCGTGCAGCATGAGAATCATGTTCACACGGTTGTCCCTGCCATAAGCCACATGCGGCTGGAGAAGCCTTTTAAACCTTCAGTTCAATAGCAACAGTGATACTGTGCAGATTCTAAAAGCAAGTTATTACCACCCTGTAAAATGTTAATTCGTTCTGCAAGTCACTTTGAGATGAATCAATGAGACAAGTAGACTTCACTCAAATGATATTTTTTTCTTCCTTTGACACTTGTGGGCTGCATAACTTCCTCCGTGGATATTACACACAATCAATCGATTCTCTTTATTTTATTCACAGTTCTGAACAATCCACTGGTGTTGAATTGATGAGGATTACTTCAAGATTTTATAGAATTGCTCCACAGCCAAAAGCAAGTTCTACTTTAAAAGAGAGTTAAATAGAAATTCAATTGATTGAGCAGCAACAAATTGCATTGAAATAGTACCTTGAACACAACAGAACAGCCCAAAGCGCTTCACATACATGTTATCAGACTGATTTTAACACAGAGGACATATTGAGACAGGTGACTGATCTGAAAGAAGTTTGAAGGAATTCAATGATTCACAGAAAGGGGAGGCAATGGCCTAGTGGTATTATCGCTGGACTGTTACTCCAGAGAGCCAGATAATGTCCTGGGGACCTGGGTTTGAATCCTGCAGTGGCAGATGGTGGAATTTGAATTCAATAAATATCTGTAATTAACAGTCTAATGATAACCGTGAGTCCATTATCCATTGTTGGGGAAAAACCCATCTGGTTCACCAATGCCCTTTAGGGAAGGAAACTGCCATCCTTACCTGGTCTGGCCTACATGTGACTCCAGACCCACAGCAATATGGTTGACTCTGAACTGCCTTCTGGGCAACTAGGGATGGGCAACAAACGCTGCCTAACCTGCAACGCCCTCATCCCGTGAATGAATATAGAAAAAAAAATCCATGGACAGGCAGAGATAAAGTTAAACATAAAGGCTACGGGAGGGAATTATGGAGCATGGAGTCTGAGCTTGTTGTGGAGGCCAAACAGACTTTGCAGAATATTGAGCTGGAGGAGAATATAAAGAGCTAATCATTGACTTCAGGAAGAAAGAAAGAGGACATGGCCCTGTCTACATCATTGGAGCTGAGGTGGAGATGGTTGAGAATGCCAAATTCCTGGAAGTGACGATCACCAACAGTCTGTCCTGGTTCACGCACGTTGATGCAACGATCAAGAAGACACAACAACATTTCTTCTTCCTGAGGAGGCTAAGGAAATTCGGCATGACTATAAAGACCCTCACCAGCTTCTACAGATGCATCACAGAAAGCATTCTATCTGGGTGCAATCACGGCTCGGTATGGCAACTGCTCTGCCCAGGACCGTAAGAAACTACTGAGAGTTGTGAACATGGCCCAGCCCATTATGCAAGCCAACCTTCTATCCTTTGACTTCGTCTACATTTCTCACTGCCTCACTGCTAACATCATCAAAGACCCAGTTACAGTCTCTTCTAACCTCTTCCGTCAGACAGAAGATACAAAAGCTTAAGCACACGTACCAAAAGGTTCAAGAACAGCTTTTTCCCTGCTGCTATTAGACTGCTGAATGGACCTTTCAAATTTCAAATCTAATGTTGATCTTGCTTTTTGCACACCTTCACTTCAGCTGTACCTTTGTATTCCTTGTTCTGTTCAATCACCCTATGTTCCTTAAATGGTATGATCTGCCCGCACTGCACGCAAAACAAAACTTTGTTTTGACAATATCAAATCAAAGATAGAGAGATGGAACCATGTTTGGATTTGAAGACGAGATATAAGCATGACACTTTTCAAGATATATCAGGAGAGTTATATATTTGAGGTATTGCCTTCTGTTAAGACTAGAAACATGATTAAAAGTAGGTATTACACATACAAAATATCCCTGATGGGATCTGCTCCTCATTTAACCTACAGTAGCAATCTTGATCATTTATTTGCAGCGTTCTAAGACACTCCATATTTCAGTCTAGGTAAATGGCTGACTGCCTAGAGTGAGGTTGACTATCCTTGACATCAAGGCTATATTTGACCCAATGTGGTAACAAGGATCCTCAGCACAACTGGAGTCAGTAGGAATCAGGAGGAAAACTCTCTGCTGATTGGAGTCACACCTAGCACAAAGGAAGATGATTGTCATTGTTGGAGGTCAGTCACCGCAGCTCCAGAACATTACTGCAGGAGTTCTTCGGAATTCTTCACTTTCCCTCAATCATACAATCAGAAGTGGGATGTTCACTGATAACTGCGCAATGTACAATGTCTGTAACTCCTCTGACACTGAAGCCATCCATACTCAGACACTGAAAGTCCCGGCTAAAATCCAGGCTTGGACTAACAATGAAAAATAACATTCATGCCACAGGAATACCAGGAAATGATCATTTCTGACAAGAGAATCAAACCATTGCCCCTTGATATTCTGTATTATTAGCTTTACTGAATACTCCGCAATCATCATGAGGGTTATCATTGAACAGGCACTAAACTGGACTAACTATATAAGTACTTTAGCCACAAGAGCCAACCAACTCAGAGGGAAGTGAGTAGCTCATCTTGTGTCTTCACAAAGTCTTTCCACCATCTGGAAGATACCAGTCAGGAGTATGATGGAATACTTCCAAAATGCCTGGATGAACATAGCTTCAACAAGACTCAAGAAGCTTGACACCATCCAGAACAAAGTATCCAGCTTGATTGGCACCACATCCATAGACATTTACTCTCTCGACCACTGACACTGAGTAGCAGCAGTGTGTACTGTCTACAAGATACATCGCAGAAATTCACTAAGGTTCCTTTCCGGCACTTTCCCAAACCACAATGAATGATCTCCAGAAGGGCAAGGGCAACAGTTAGATGGACACTCCACCACCTACAAGCTCCACTCCAAGCCATTCAACCACCTGATTTGGAAATATATTGCCGTTCCTTCAGTGTTGCTGGATCAAATCCTGGAATTCTCTCCGTAAGGGCAATGTGGTGCTACCTACAGGAAATGGGGTGCAGAAGTTCAGGAAGGCAGCTCACCACCACCTTCTCTATAGCGGCCATTGTTGGGAAATAAGTGTTGCACAGTCAGTGATACCCACCCTCAACGAATGACATTTTTTAAAAAAGAACCTGGTTGCTGAAGCAGAGAAACACCCTGGACGTAATGGAAGAATTCCTCTGTTCACTGATTCTACTGATGATGTTGGCATTCTGAGATGATGGGTATGATGACATTGCCATTAAATTATTATTTTAGCAATTCAGAGGACTGATCCAACCATCCAGAAATTGGAAAAAAAAACCCCAAAGAACTGCTGATGCTGGAAATCAAAACCAAAAACAGAAATTGCGGGAAAATCACAGCAGGTCTGGCAGCATCTGTGGAGCGAAATCATACTTAACTGTTTCTGGTCCAGTGACCCTTCCTCAGAACAGTCTTCAGACCTGCTGAGTTTTCCCAGCAACTTCTGTTTTTGAACCAGAGTTAGAAGCTGAAACTGCACGATATCAGCTGGGGAATTTAAGCTAAGTTAGTTCAATCATTCTGGAATAAACAACTAGTCTCTCTCATGAAGACCATGAAACAGCTGGATTCTTGAAAAAACTCATTTAACCCACTAATGTGCTTTATCCAGCCAGGCCTACTTTGGCCTCCAGCCCCACAATCATGTTGTTGACCCTGAATTACCCTCTGAAAAAGCAGCAAGCCACTCAGTTATCTCAAAGGTAAATAAAGATGGACAATTAATACTTGTTTTGTTCACCAAGTCTATATCCTCTGAATAAAGTAACAAAAAAGTGACCTGTTGACCAAAGGAAATATTTAAGCTCCATTTATACAATTGTTATGGCAATCAAGTAGAGTTGACAAAATCACTATAGTGCACAATGAAGCCATTCAGCCCACTGAGTCTGCACCAACACATCACCCCACCCAACCCTTGTAACCATTTCCCATGGTTAATCCATCTAGCCTGCACACCCATAGTCACTATGGACAATTTAGCAAGTCAAATCTACTTAACCCACACATCTTTGGGCTGTGGAAGGAAACCAGAGCACCTAGAGAAACCCACAGATACACTGGGAGAGCATGCAAACTCCACACAGACAGTCACCTGAGGCTGGAACCGAACCTAGGTCCCTGGCACTGTGAGGTAGCAGTGCTAACCACTGATCCACTAAGCCACCTGGGTGAGGGAAGATCTCCTTCTCCATGTGACTACATTTGTTGCTTTTAATAGGTTCTGTTCTCCTGTGGTGCTGCTCACCAGTAATCTGATGTCAAGAATGCCATTGTGATATTTTGCTTATAAATTTGCCTCTCCTTTAAAGCAGCTGTGTCAAGTCAACAAATTGAACTAAAATGGCTGAAATTAATCACTGTTTAAGAGAAGATTCCAGGATAAGAACAAAACAACTGAAATGCAAATCTGTGTAACAGAAATTGACATTTCAAAATGATGACAAAGCAAATTTGAGATTTACAGGGAGTTCCCGATTTACGAACTTCTGACTTACGGTCCCTTGTACGTACGAACACAATCGTGCACAGAGGTGTAATTTTAAACTTTTCTGTGCTTTCCTGTGCTTTACAAAGAGCTGCTTTACACTGTCATGCCTTGTGTTCCTATTGCATTCAAATCAATTTGCAAAAGGACTTCAGAATGAGAACTGTCTTCCAGGGTCTGTCTGTAATAGGACATTGCATTCTCTCGGAATGCCAAGAGGTCCAAAATTTCTTCATGATCAATCAATTATTAATGAAGTGCATCACGAACACAATAAAAAGGAATCTGGCAGCCAATCTGTATGTAGCATGATCCCACATACGTGATGAAATGAATATCCAAATGGATGTTATAATGAGCTGTTTGGAGTATAAATATTGGCCAACACATCAAGAGAAATCTCTTGCTCCTCATCAGATAATACCGGGGGATCTATACACTCTTCCTGAGATGGCTTGGCTGAATATCCCACAGAGCAGCTCTGCTCACTAATGTTTCTCCTTCAATTAAGATCAATATAATAAACTATCCAGGTATTATTTCAGGGTTCTTTGTCATTTAAAAACAAAAATCACTGGATGTTGCTGTAGGTATGTAGGCCAGCATTTATTGTCCATCCCTAACTGTCCAGATGCAGAGTCCAGAATCAACCACATTGTTGTGGGTCTGGAGTCATATATAAGCCACACCAGGTAAGGATAGCAGATTTCCTTTTCCCTAAAGGGTATTAGTGAACAACATAGGTTTATTTTACAATGGTTGTTAGACAAGTTTTTAATTCCAGATTTTAATTCAATTCTAATTTCATCATCTGCCATGATGGGATTCAAATCCTTGCCCCTAGAATATTAGCCTGTGGTTCTGGATTGCTAGTCCAGTGACATTATCACTCAGTATTACCTCTCCCAATCTTACATCTATCTCAATACGCACTGATTAATTACCATCTTACTTTCATTAACACAGTGACGACTTTTTGAAAAGTACTTATAGAGACATAGAGTCATATAGCGTGGAAATAGACCCTTTGGTCTGACTCATTCAACCCAACAAGATATCCTAAACTGATCCAGTCCCATATGTAAGAATTTGGCCCAGATCCCTCTAAACCCTTCTTATTCATATACCCATCCAGAAGCCTTTTAAATGTTGTAATTGTACCAGCCTTCACCACCTCCTCTGGCAGCTCATTCCATACATGCACCACTCTCTGCATGAAAAAGTTGCCCCTCAGGTCCCTTTTCAATCTTTCCCATCTCACCTTAAACCTATGCCCTCTAGTTTTGGACTCCCCTACCCTATGAAAAAGACCTATTCATGCTATCCATGCCCCTCATTATTTTATAAACCTCTATTAGGTCACCCCTCAGCTTCCGATGTCTCAGGGAAAATAGCCCCAATCTGTTCACGAACAAAAACAGAAGTCACTGGAAAAGCTCAGCAGGTCTGGCAGCATCTATGAAGAAAAATCAGAGTTAACATCTCACATCCGGTGACCTTTCCTCAGAACTATTCCTTCCCCAGCCTATTCTGCCTCTCCGTATAGTTCAAACCCTGCAACCCTGGTAACATTGTAAATCTTTTCTGAACCCTTTCAAGTTTAACAACATCTCTCCTGTAGCAACAAGACCAGAATTGAACACAGTATTCTAAAAGTGGCCTTTCCAATGTCCCATTCAGCCAAAAAATGATGTCCCAACTCCTATACTCAGCGCACTGACCAATGAAGGCAAGCATGCCAAATGCCTTTTTCACCACCCTGTCTATCTGTGACTCCACTTTCAAGGAACTATGCACCTGCACCGAGGTCTTTTGTTTGGCAACACTCCCCAGGTTAAGTATATAAGTCCTGCCCTGGTTTGGGTTACCAAAACGCAACACCTCACATTTATCTAAATTAAACTTCGTCTGCCACTCCTTGGTCCATTGGCTCATCTGATCAAGGTCCTGTTTCACTCTGATAAAACCTTCTTCATTGTCCATTGCATCACCAATTTTGGCGTCATCTGCAATATTACTAACCATACCTCCTATACTCATGTCCAAATCATTTATATAAATGACAAAAAGCAGTGTACTCAGCACTAATCGCTTCATTGACTGTGAGATCTTTATGGATTTTTTTTTCTGATTCATTCAAGCCATATGAGCACTGCTGGAAAGGGCAGCATTTATTGTCAATTTATTCCCCGGATAAGATAGTGATAAGCCATCTCCTTAAACTGCTCAGTCCATCTGCAGGGACATCTACAGTGCTGCTGGGAAAGGACTTCCAGAATTTTTCCGATAACAACGAATGAAGGACAACGTAGTTCAAACACAGAATGGTGTCTGATTTGGAAGGGTGTGTGCATATAGGGATACTCCTAGGTATTTACCAGTCTGGTCTTTCAAAGTACTGGATGTGATGGGCTTGGAAGGAATGGTTGAGGGAGCCTTATTGAGTTGCTCCTGTGTATCTTGTACACTCTTTTCAGGTGTGTGGAGGGACCAAGAGTTTAAGTTGGTAGATAGGGTGCTGATCAAGTGGGCTCCTTTGACCTGAAACTGTGATGGTACCACTCTTGCTTTCCTCTTTTCTACATTAAGCTATTTTAAAGTGTATGATTGCTCTTCAGAAACAAATAGCATTGACTATTGGCTTATGATCTCAATAGATTTCTAACTCGAACAAACTATCACATTTGGCATGAATATCACCAACTTTACTATATTCCCAGTGTATTTCCTGCAATGCCACTTCTGCGAAATTTAAGGGCTTAAATCACTATTAATAAATTTTAGCCATAATTTAGGACATTTGGAGCTCCTCAGAGAACTGAGGTGGATTAATTGAAGCAAGAATCAAGCTACACGAATCATGAACAGCATGAAAATTAGGAAACAAAAAAATCTCTATTTGTGGAAGTGTGAATATTAGCATGATATCAGCCTGACACTCAATAACACAATAGTATGCAAGGTGTACATTTTCTTGTAATTTCGCAAGCAATATTCCCCTGCTAGCATGGATGATAATTGCACAAAAATGCCGTTTCATAGTAAGGAAAATAAACCATGTAATTTGCTATGCGTTATCAAAAAAAAGTGATTTACAGTCATTGAATGTCAAATTCTGAATTCATTACATGTTATAAAGGAATGTTACTGGTGATGTGCTTGTCAAATATCATGATTCTCTCTGTCTTTCTGTGTAAACTACAACCGATAGGAATTAATCATGTCTTTTTATTCATTTCTCAACTTGCGTGTGTCAAAAACAAGACCAGTATTTATTACCATCCTCAGTTTTGCTGACAGCATGGTGGTAGAACTGAGTGGTTTGGCAGCCCAGTTCAGACACAAACACGTGAACTCAGAATGATGGTCAGATATGGTAGCAACAGGAGATATTTTTCCTGCAAGCGATATTGGTGAACAGTTTGATTTTCCTGAAAGTGGAACAGCTGCGTGGGTAAGTTTTACTGATATCAGGTTTTATTTTATAAATAAGTAGAATCTGAATATTCAAGAAATGTCATTAAGATTTAAATGTACATTTTATTTTTGGATTATCTGTCCAGAATGCCAAATGACTAATCCACGCTAATCAGGATGATGACAGACAACATGGAACATTCCTGTAGTAGGCAGCTAAAATTAGTCTGGCAACAAATTCATTTATATATTTCCTTTACCATAGTAAAACATCCCAATATGCTTCACAAGAGTATTATCAAACAAAGTTAGACCCAGAAAGGAACCTTGTTCTTTTTCGGATCCTGGATAGGCCAGCATCTACTGCCCACAGGCAATTAAATTCAACTACATTACTGTGGGCCTGCAGTCACACTGAGGCCAGACCAGGTAAGGAGGGCAGTTACACAGAACATAGAACATAGAACAGTACAGCACAGTACAGGCCTTTCGGCCCACAATGCTGTGCTGAACTTTTAGCCTAATCCTAAGGTCTATCTAACCTCCACTCCTACCTTATATTATCATCCATCTGCCTGTCTAATAGCCGCTTAAATGCCCCTAATGAGGCCGACTCCACTACCCTCTCTGGCAATGCATTCCACGCCCCGACCACTCTCTGAGTAAAGAACGTACCTCTGACATCTCCCCTATATTTACCTCCACTCGCTTTAAAACTATGCCCCCTCGTAATATCTACCTCCACCCTAGGAAAAAGTCTCTGGCTGTCCACTCTATCGATACCTCTAATCATACCTTCCCTAAATGACATTAGTGAACCAGGTAGGTTTCTTTCCCCCACAACAATGGTTCCAGAAAATTCCAGAATTTTACTGAAATAAAATCTCTCATGGTAGGATTTGAACCCAAGTCCCGAGAACAATCCATGGGCCTCAGGATTAATTGCCTACTGCTACTGCCACAATGCCATCACCTCCCCATAATGCTGCTGCATTTCAATAATACAGCTCAGGCTGACTTTTCCTGCTTTTGGAATGTGTATGCAGGGATACGCACCCAGCTCATGAACTGGACCATAATGTTTCTCTAGGCCCTTCGTTCGATGTCATGGCACTCACCCACTATGACTCTACCTAGAGTTTCCTGTACTCTGCTAGTTCCCCTTGAAATCACACAAAATCCTGACGTGGAACTATATTGGTGCTCCTCCACTGTCACTGGATCAAAACCCTGGAACTACCTTCCTAACAGCACTGCCTGTATACCTACTGCAAAGACTGCAGCAGTTCAAGATGGTGGCTTATCACCGCCTTCTCAAGAACGCACAGTAAATGGTGGCCCAGCCAGCAGTGTGCACATCCCATGTTTCAATTTTTAAAATCTAGCGCAAAGCAGTGGGTGTCTCTTATGTCCCTGTTGACTGCTTAATCCCTTGCACTCAGTCGTAGAGTCAGAGGGTCATACAGCATGGAGACAGTCGTAAGAGACTGGTAAGCAACCATGCAACTGTGGGACAAAAAGCTGAGGCTGACTATTGATGTGAATACAGCGTGTTCTAGCTGATAATCAATCAATATCCCGACTGTGGGCAAAAAGCATCGGAGAAATGGAGTCCCATGATATGCCAGGTCAACACAGCATGAAATTTGGATTGAGCAAAGTTGTACAGGTTAAAAGATAGAAAGGAGTGGGTCTCTGAGACATTCAGAGGTTCAAATTATATATGCAGCAAATATTAGTTCTGCTATTTTATCATGGTTATCGTGACTTTCTAACTAGTTTTATATTTATGATATTAAAAACAGAATTGTGCATATAGGGGCAAATCATCCATCCAGCTCCTCAAGCCTACTCAGCCATTCGATTAGACCATGACTATAATATGATACCAAAATGTCGGTACATACATCAGCATGTGAATAAAAAGAAAATGGTTGTTTTGGGTCAAATATGTGAAATATATGCTTTATTGGACTGATCAGAATATACAGGGAAGGGAGAATAATCATAACACCTCAAGTCAAAGAGAATCCAATTTTAGCAAAGGTATAATTAATGTGTTCAAAAGCCCCTGAACAAATCTTTACAAAGAAGGGAAGTGCAGTTTCAGAAGGTTGATTTTAGTCAATTAGTGAGGAAGACAGAACGTGTAAAGGGTCCGAAACATCAGCCTTTCCGCTTCTCTGATGCTGCTTGGCCTGCTGTGTTCATCCAGCTCTACGCCTTGTTATCTCAGAATGTGTAAATCTTTGGCAGAATAGAAGACAGCGGACAGAAAGGGGGAAATGAGTAGTGGAAACTCAGGCTTTGTTGTATATACAGATTGTTTCCATACCTGAGGTGCCATGAACAATGTCAAACATTATGCAACCATTGGCGAATATTCACATTTCTAACGTTATGGCAGAGGGGAAAATCAATTATGAAGGAGCTGAAGATTTTTGGGCTTAGGCCACTAAACCCTGTAGAATTTCTGCAGTGATATGCTGGTGCTAAGATGATTAACCTCCAAATAACTAACTAACTATCTTGTTTTGTGCTCAGTATTACTTCAACCAGCAGGGAGTTTGCCTCCTGATCTCAGTTTTGCTAGGGCTCCTTGATGCTACACTTGCTCACATGCTTGATGTTAATACTAGTTATTCTCTTGAGTTCAACTGTATTGTTCATATTTGGAAACTAAGGCTATAATGAAGAGAGGAGCAGAGAGGCTCTGTCAGACCAATATTGAGCGCTTGTGAATGTGTTGTTACTGAACAAGTGTGAATTGATAGCACAGTTGACAACACATTCCATCACTTTGTCGGTGATATTTAAAAATGATGAGCCTCACACAGGTGGGTCAATTTTCTACTCAGGTGTAGGTCGACCCCAGTTTTGAAGAAATTTTTCAAGGCTTTGTAGTTGACTTCAATGCAGACACCTAAGATAACTGTCAATTCAGACTCATTTGAAATACAGCAATGAGAAGGAATGCTGCTTGATTGATTAGCATTTCGTGCAATGCACAGATAACTCTCTAATTTATGTGAAGAATCAAGTCTGAGAATGGTATGCGAAAGAATAACGCAAAAATGAAAAATAATTACAATGTTTTAAACTGATTACAAGCTTTTCCAAAGTCCTTTTACCATATGGTAGTGACACAAATGTCATATTTAATTCTTAACAGCCTTTTGAAAGCTGCAAGTATTCCAAATCATGTTTGCTAATTTTGATCTGTACTATATAATTCACTCAGTGTGTCCCATCATAAACTGTTTTAATTCTAAATTCACTAACGAAAGGCTACCTTTGCCATAGAGTGCAGTGCCTTTTCAGTCATAAGTGGCCTAGGCATGCCCCATATTATCTGCAATGACCCAATGTTATGAACTCTGCAGATAATACAGAGCACTAGTGGTTGGGGCTAGAATCCAGACATTGTCACATCATACTATCATAATATGATGTAAAGAACAAAGGCCAGTTGGTTCATTATGGTTGTATCAGCTATTTGGTAGGATGATACAATTTGTCTCACTTCCCACGCTTTCCACACAGCCCTTGCTTTTCCCATCAAATACTTACATAACTACCTTCTGAAATTTACTTCTTCCACTGGTAAGATAATGTAATAGCAGCTGCAGTTTATTCCAATGTTATTTGAAAGCTACACCAACTGTTAGCCATTAAATATAAGAACATAAGGATTGAAATAGAAGTGGGTCATTTATTTCTTTGACCCTGATCTGCCAAGTAATACAATCATTGTTCATCTTCTACCTTTGCCCCTGCTTCCCATATCATGCTCATATCTCTTAATTATTTTAATGAACAAACATAAGACAGAGGAGCAAGGGTAGACTATCTAGCCCTTCCAGGAGACAGTCTTGTTAATGGCTGTTTAAGTGATCAACGTAGTGTGTCCTCACAATGCCATATCTCTGCACTGTAGTGCCTGCACGTACACTGTCCCTGAAGCTGTTTCCTCACTATCACTAAATAAGGTTCTTTAACTTCTAATGTTGTGTTAACACCACTCTATTCACATCTGTACAGAGGATATTTTTGAATGCAGCTCTGTAGTGGTTTACAGAATCCCTACAGTCCGGAAGCAGGCCTTTTGGCCCATCGAGTCCACGCTGATCCTCCAAAAATCATCCCATGCAGACTCAATCCCTTACCCTATCCCCGTAAACCTGCATTTTCCATGGCTAATCCACCCCTCCTGCACATCCCTGGACACTATGGGCAATTTAGCATGGCCAATTCACCTAGCCTGCACATCTTTGGACTGTGGAAGGGAACTGGAGCACCCAGAGGAAACCCACGCAGACACAGTGCAAATGTGCAAACTCCGCACAGACAGAAGCACGAGGCTGGAATCAAATCTCGGTCCCTTATGCTGTGAGGCAGCAGTGCTAACTACATTGCAACCCTATTCAGATTCTTCAGATCTCTCTTTTCGATGCTCATTCTAGTCTAGTATCTTCTTCTTGATGATGCCAGCCATGTGATCAGTTACATCATTTTGATTCATGTCAATCACATTAACCTTATCTCCACTGTCTCCCCTCTGACACTCTCCCAAACCATGGTCCATTCATAAAGAAATGTCTCCCTCATCAAACTTACTCAGTTCAGAGACCGTGCACCTTTCAATCTCCACCCTTCCTCACACCCAATTCAAAGATACACTACATTCTGCGAATGGCTGCCAACACTGTTTCATTCCAATAATTGCAGTTTGCATTTATATAGAGCATTTAATATCGCAAAATGTTTCAAATTGCATCATTGCGAGGCTGTTATTATCAGGCAAAAGGTGACACGAGTGACAAAAGAAACTAATTAAGATAGATGACTAAAAGACTAGTCAAAACAGTAAATAACCATAACCACAATTGTCTTCCAAGTTGTGTCCAAGTTGCCACTTTCCAAGCTGCAATGCAGAAAGTTTTGACATTCATATTCTTGAAACATATTTTGCATCATAGGAAAGATCCTGGATTACAGTTAGATTGTTTTTAGTGTCTGTCACCTGCTTGCTTTGAACAGAAGGAGACAACTCCTGGAATCCTTTGACAGGCATAGCACCATTGCATAATAGGTGATGCAGCTTCCTTCCGTATAGCTAGGCTACAGGTTAGGATATTTCAGCCGTCACAGACTGGAGTCTTTACATCAGAAAGTTCCAAATACAGCATTGTCAGATTCTAGGATTTGGGAAAGACAGGCAGCTGACCCAAAAGTGAAATTCTGGCTCGTTGTATCTATTGACAGCCCTCGAAAAGCCAATATGTCGTTAAATGTTTGGATAGCACACTGCAGGGTCCTGCAGCGGTGAAGAGGTGGTAGTAGGGTATCACTGTGACATCAACGAGGTGGGCCCAGCAGCGAGAGATATAACTCTGACGTTGTTTGGCATGGTGCAGTTGGCGGTGAGGCAGTGGAGGAGGAGTATCAGCCCAGCGGAAAAAGATGGCGCCTGAGGATTGGCTATTTCAACATTAGTTGGGTCTGGTGTAGATGGCGGTGAAACAGTGGTGGAGTGATGGTGGCACAGGTATTGTTGATGATGATGAGCTGGCTCAGGACTGATGGACTCTCTTTAAGCTGCATAGTTCTTTTTCACCTTATTCTTAAATTATACAAAATGGCATCGAATCGTGGCAACAAATAAAAGCTTTTCACTGGATTTTATTGTATTCTTACTGTAAAACACCTATGACAATAAAAACATTCATTCATACATCTAATTCATGTATGCATGCAGCAGAAGAGAATTGGGAAGTTTTTCAATGAGACTATGAACTGTCACAAACAGAACTCAGGTCCTAAACTGCCATGACTTCTAGGGAGAAAAACAGGGTAATATTTCCAAGAAGATAAAGATACACTAAGTGGAAGATGGCTAGAAATGAATCAGATGACTAAAACAAATCTCAGTTGTTTAAAGCACATGGTCTGAAAGGATTCTTGGGGTGCGATGGTAAAGACCTTGCCTCAAGTCCTACCTGCTCCAGAGGTGTGTACTAACATCCTTGAACAGACTGACTGGGGCCTCTTGTGCTGCAGTGGTAGTGTCCCTACCTCTGGAAACAGCAGACTTGGGTTCAAGTCCTACCTACTCCAGGAGTATGTGATAATATTTCTGAATATGTTGCATTTGGAAAGCATCCATAAGGGTCGAATAATTACCTCAATACGTTACTGAAACAAAATAAATACGCGATCATTGAGGGCTCTTATGGCGCAAAGGTCTTGTCCCTACCTCTGAAACAGGAGGCCCAGGACCAAGTCCCACATGCCCCAGAGGTGTGTTATAACATCAGATTGACTAGAGTATATCTAAAACACATGGGGCACTTTGTGTGGAAGTGTTCCAATCATCTCTATTCTAACTGGGAACTAATGGTATCATGATCCAGAGGAAAAAATGGAATGCAGGTTAAAAAGTGCAATAATTTCTTAGCGCCTTTCCCCAGAGCAGCAAGTCAACTCTTTAAGTGTGAATTTGCACTTCAATAACACATCTCGTGCCCCAGGAGATACACCTGGCTACATCGCTGATTAACAAGGCCTCCTACAAGCTGCAGTGTTGACATGCAGTGTGATAAGAAAAGCCATATAAAGCTTTATGTTTTAAAATGAAACAGACAGAAGCTGAGAGAACTAGTTTCCTTTCAAAATGCAAAGGTGTTAGAAGATTGGCATTTAAAGATTATAAGAAATGAGCTGAGATTCTTTGTGGAAAAATTCCAAAACAGGCAATTTCATTCAAAAAGAGAATATCTTTTCGGCACATTTATGGACTCAATGTTAAAAAAAATTTCACAGTCAGAAATGAAAGAAAATTCTAAACAGTAAAAGGAAGAATGATGTACAACACTGGGAACTATAGTCGGCAAAAATGTTTTACATAAACATAATGTACTTTGACAAGAAAATGTTCCTTAGGAAAGTGCGAGTTATTGAAGGTAAAGCAAGATAAGCTTGGTGCCTGTGAACTCCATGCAAATTCTGTCCCTCGGTTTGCTCATGACCCTATCGCTTTCATGTAAAATACTTCAATGCAAACTAAGAGCTATTTCTTTATTTTTCTATTGCTATTTGAAGTAATGCTTAACATTTTAACTCTCGCTTCTTTTATTACTTTATACTTAAATTTTTTTTGTATCTAGGTATGTTGCTACCGAACATGGCACCATGTGTGGTGATGTTGTACACTTTTCACTGTACTCCTGTACTTCTGTACTTGAGTACATGTGACAATAAAATCTAAAAAAAAATCTGAACTCTTTGAGAGACTTTTCTACCCCAATCAACCTGTTCATGTTATTACACACCTCAGGAGCTAGACTTGAATGTGGACATCTTGGTCCTGAGATAGAGATGCTACCACTGCACCACCAGAGCTCCCCCACACATGTCTCTTCCAAATCCACCAATCAGGAACCCCTCCAATCAGTAACAAACGTGAATGTGAGCTTCCAGTCAACTTCCTTCCAAATTATCCACTTTATTACCACTCTGACCTTTCCGTTCTTAGTATCTGGTGGTGTTCAAAGGAGGCTTCAAACAAACTCCAGGACCATCCCTTCATCTTCTAACTGGACAGTCTAGAATCACCTAAACATAACAGCGAGTTTAACCATTATACAATGTGTCCTCAACTCCCATTTGGTTTCCTACTATGAAATGCCACTTCTTTTTTCTTGTTTTCAGAAAGCAGAGGGTCTACCTTACAACTGTCCAGAAATATATTTTGTTCCTTCACTTGTGTCATATCGCTGTCTCTGGCCTTTTATGATAATTCATATTGTCAACTAATACAGTCATAGAGTCATAGAGTAAGACAGCGTAAAAACAGGCCCTTCAGCCCAAACTTGTCCATGCTGACCATGATGTCCACTCAGCTAGCTCCAATTGCCTGCATTTGGTCCATATCCCTCTAAACCCTTCCCATCTATGTACCTATCCAAATGTTTTTTTTTAAATGTTGGTATTGTACCTGCCTCAACCACTTTCTCTGGCAGCCATTCCATACACTCACCACTCTTTGTGTGAAGAAGTTGCCCCTCAAGTCCTACTTAAATCTTTGCCCTCACACCTTAAGCCTATGCCCTCCAGTTTTCAACTCCCCATCCATGGGAAAAATACTATATGCATTCATCCTATCTATGCTCCTCATGATTTTACACACCTGAATAAGGTCATCTCATTCTCCTATGTTTCAAGGAATACATCCTATCCTGGCCAACCTCTCCCGATAACTCAGGTCTACAAGTCCTGTCAACGTCCTTGTAAATCTTATTTGCACATTTTCCAGTTTAGCTATGTCTTTCCTATAACAGGGTGACCAAAACTGTATACAATACTCCAAGTGCAGCCTCACCAATGACTTGTACAACTGTAACATAATGTCCCAATGCCTATACTCAATGCCTCAACTGATGAAGCCCAGCATGCTAAATGCCTTCTTCACCACCCTGTCCACCTGTGACACCACTTTCAACAAACTATGTACTTGTACTCCTCGGTTCCTCTGTTCCACAACACTCCTCAGAACTCTACAATTTACTGTATAAGTCCTACCTTGGTTTGACTTTCCAAAATGCAACACCTCACACTTATCTGTATTGAATTGCATCTGCCAATCCTCAGCCCACTTTCCCATCTGATTAAAATCCCTCTGCAATTTTTGATAACCCTCCTCACTATCAACGATACCTCCTAATTTTGTATCATTCTCAAACTTACTAATCACGCCTTGTACATTCACATCCAGGTCATTTACGTAAATAACAAATAACAAGGGTCCCAGCACTGATCTGTGTGGCACACCACTAGTCACAGGCCTCCAGTCCAAGAAACAGACTTCAACCATCACCCTCTGCTTCCTACCATCCAGCCAATTTTGAATCCAGTTAGCTAGCTCTCCCTGGATCCCATGCGACCTAACCTTCATGATTAGCCTGCCGTGCGGGACCTTGTCAAAGGCCTTACGAAAATCCATATAGACAACTTCCACTGCCCTACTCTCATCTACCCTCGTGGTTACCTCTCCAAAATGTCAAAAAGATTTGTCAGACGTGACTTCCCGCATACAAATCCATGCTGACTGTTGCGAATCAGGCATTGACTATCCAAATATTGGTTGGTCCTGTCCCTCAGTATCATCTCCAATAACTTGCCTACTACTGATGTCAGGCTCACTGGGTCTGTAGCTCCCTGGCTTATTTTTGCTATCTTTATTAAACATTGGAACAACATTAGCCACCCTCCAGTCTTCCAGAACTTCACTAGTGGCTAACGATGAAACAAAAATCTCTGCAAGGGCCTCTGCAATTTCTTCCCTAGCCTCCCACAATGGCCGAGGAAGGACTTGATCAGGCCCAGGGGATTTATCCACAAATCTCTTTGGTTTTTCAGCCTGACATAGACCTTCCCTTTTGTTCTCTCCTATACACCCCTACTCCCACTAACCTCCCCATTCCCCCACCACCCCTTTCATTCACTTAAAATCTATTGCATCACAAACTTACTTTGTATTGAAAAAACATCAGGGGGTTAAAATGAAGAACCTGCAATTTCAATATCAGGAATCCTGTTGGGGGTTTGCAAGTGGCAACATTCCCAGAGGACGTCAATTCTGATGCTGTCTTTTTTTAAAAATTTGTTCATGGGATATGGGTATCGTTGGCTAGACTAACATTGATTGCCCATCACTAATTACCCTGAGGGCAGTTAGAGTTAATGTGGGGTGGCACGGTGGCTCAGTGGTTAGCACTACTGCCTCACAGCAGCAGGGTCCTGGGTTTGACTCCACCCACAGGTGACTGTCTGTGTGGAGTCTGCACATCCTCCCAGTGTCTGTGTGGATTTCCTCCGGGTGCTCCGGTTTCCTCCCACACTCCAAAGATGTGTAAGTTAGGTGGACTGGCCATGGTTAAATTGCCTGTAGTGTCCAGGGATGAGCAGGCTGGGTGAATTAGCCATGGGATGTGCAAGGTTATGGAGATGGGGTGAGTCTGGGTGGGAAGCTCTTCAGACGGACAGTGTGGACTCGATGGGCTGAATGGCCTCCTTCCACACTATTGGGATTCTCTGATTCAGATTTTTTGGTTCTGACCAGACCAGGTCAAGGTGGCGACTCCCCTTCCCTACAAAACTTGAGCCAAACTTGTGTGTTTTTAAGACAATTTACAGTAGTTACATGATTGTGATTAGACCAGCTTTTCATTGAATTGCAATTCCACCATAGTGGGATTCGAACACTTGTCCCTAACATTAGACTGGGGTTCTGGGTTATAACTCGAGTGGCTCTGCCACACCACCGCCACCTCTCTTCCAGTGACTGGGGAACTCACACACTCTCTTATATTGTAGATTATTTCTGATTAACCTCTTCAGAGATGCAATGATACATCTCTAGAGCAGGTGTGACTTGAACCCAGGTCTCCTAGCTCAGAGGTACAGACACTACCAATGTGTCACAACAGCTCTTTGTTTTAAACAACTGGGATTGATATTATCTGAGTAAGGCAGAATGGCTGGACTGGGGAGGTGAGGCCCTCAGCAAATGTCAGGTTGGCTACACCACTCTAAGAGACAGCTGAAGCAGGAGGCAGTAGCATGATAGAAAGCCTCAACGTGGAAGATTCCCCAGCTGACTGCTTAAAAATTGACAAATGAAGAGGCTCAAAGTTAGCCAGGCCGTCAGGGTGGAGGGGAAAAACATTTTGCAGGAGTGATAACACCTGAGATTAGATGTTGTGCTTGATAACCAAGTTAGTAGGATGGAGAGTTGCCAGTTCCACTGGGCACATCATTTGTCATGGGTCACCCTCAATAAGCTACCGAGGCTGGTCCCAAGACAGGATAATATTTGTGGTGTTACAAAGAAGTTTTCAGGGTGCGTCTCTGCTGTCTGCCTCTGTGGAGCCTGTTACCCGCTCTAGTCTCAGTTGTCACCTGAAAAATTCCATCTTAGGTACGGATGCAATGGGAAGCCATCCCAAACTAAATCCTCAGTTTTCCAAGCTCCCCCAGTTCCAACCCTATTGCCATGGGACTGTGAAAAATTCACCCTGCTAACTCTACATTTCTTTTTCCACAGTTGCTGCAAGACCTGATGGGGATGATTTTTCTTTAAGCATTTTGTGTTTTGATTGTCCACTACACTGACCCAGCCTGATCAGGAATGGAGTCATGGAGTTGTACAACATGGAAACAAACCCTTTGGTCCAACTCGCCTGCACCAACCGGATAACTGAAACTTGCCAGATCCCATTTGCCAGCACTCGGCTTAGACCCCTCTAAATCTTTCCTATTCATATGCCCATCCAAATGCCTTTCAAATGTTGTAATTGTACCAGACTCCACCACCTCCTCTGGCAGCTCATTCCATACATGCACCACTCTCTGCATGCAAAAGTTGCCCCTCAGGACCGTTTTAAATCTTTCCACTCTCACCTTAAACCTTTGCCCTTTAGTTTGGACTCCCCAACCCGAGGGAAAAGATTTACTTACTCTATCCATGCCCCTCATAATTTTATAAACCTCGATAAGGTCACCCCTCAGCCTCTGACGCTCCAGGGAAAAAAAGCCCGTCTATTCAGCCTCTCCCTATAGCTCAAACCTTCCAATCCTTGTAAATCTTTTCTGCACCCTTTCAAGTTTAACAACTTCTTTACTATAGCAGGGAGACTAGAATTGAACGCAGTATTCTAAAGTGGCCTCACCAATGTCCTGTACAACCGCAATATGACCTCCCAACTCCTACATTCAATGCACTAACTGATGAAGGCAAGCGTACCAAATGCCTTCTTCACCACCCTGTCTAACTGTGACTCCACTTTTGCATCCATTCAAATACCCTAATGCATAGAATCTGATGGGACTTGATTTATTGATCTTAAAGGAAATGGTTCATAATAACAACCATTATTGCTGATCACTGACACTATAAATTCCAGAAGCATGTTCAGTCGTTGCTGTATCCTCAGGCTATGTTTCATTGTACATTGCTTTCTGCCCAAATCTCAGGAGAATTTTAATATCATTTCTAGGTAGATTGCCATCTGGTATTTATTCCCTATTACAGTGAGAACCATAAAATAAATCAGCTGATCTCAATTATTTCCTTTTTACTGCTTTCAATTATTTTTTTCTTCCATTCCCTGCTCCTTCTAATCTCCAACTATACAATCTTCTGGCTGTTTGTGAAGTTGAAATTGCAGAGACTTTCCTTTTGTTTTTCTTAAAAGTTATGCAGATATTGTGGTTTGGCCAATATTGACTGTCTACCATTAGTTGCTCGGTCACCATCTGGAATACATTGTCTGGAAAAGTGGTGGAGGCAGGCTCAGTTGTGGTAAAAAAAGGAGGGCATTAGATAGTTATTTGGAGAAAAAATAATGCTTAATGGAATGGGGAGAAAGCAAGAGACTGACTCAACGCAATGATGTTCATTTGACGAGAATGTGCAGGCACAGTGGGTTGAATAGTCCCCTTCTGCGCCACAGCTCTTCCGTGATTCTGTGCTAGAGAGTCAGCTCCTTGAACCATTGCAATCCACGAAGGCACTCCCACATTGATGTTAGGTCAGGAATACCCAGATCCTGCCCCAAAATGATGGTGGAAAGCTAATTGCACATTCAATCCACATATCTAGTTTGATTCGATCTATCCCATGCCTTTCAGAATTGTGGACATAAGACCATAAGATATCGGTGCAGAATTAGGCCATTCAGCCCATCGACTCTGCTTCACCACTCAATCATCACTGATACATTTCTCAACCCCATTCTCCTGCCATCTGCCCCATAACCTTTGATGTATTTACTAATCAAGAACCTACATATCACTGTCTTAAATACAACCTACAGCCTTCTATAACGAGATCCACAGATACACCACCCTCTGGCTGAAGAAATTCCTCTGAGTCTCAGCTCTAAAGGGTTGTTCCTTTTCTCTGAGCCTGTGCACTCAGATCCTAGTCTCTCCCAGTAATGGAAACACATCTTCAATCTTGTCTTCCTTCCATAAATCTGCAAGACCTAACTTTGGTGTCACGCGAGCAGTATTTCCACGTCTTCCCTCATTCCTTCTGGTGTCTTCTGTCTCTGTTATTCTCTCCATGGAATATGAATGCCATGGAACACCAACATTTGTTGCCCATCGGTCGCTGCCTTTGAACCGAATCATTTGCTGCACCATTTCAGAACAACAAGGTGGCCATACCAGGGAATAACAATGTTTCCCTAAAAGACACCCATGAAAACTAGCTGTGATTTTACAACAAACCTTTCTTTTTACAGTATAGCTTAATACAGATTAGATTTATATGCCAGAGCGCTTTTTTGTTTTATCTTCCTTAATTTAAATTGCACAGATGCCAAGGTGGGACCTGAATTTCTGCTCCTCGCAGCTTCAGCCTGGACCTCTGAGTTACGAGTCCACTGACAGCACTACTGACACATGACCTTACGTAGCCAAGAGCAAATAAACAAACTCAGTATGTTATCACAAACTGGTTCATTTTTTAAACTCATGCGGCTGAATATGACCTGTTCACAGTAAACATGTTTTCTGCGTAAACCTCCAGTGTTAAAAACTCAATTTACCCCAATCTTAGCCTGTCCAAACCACAACATCATTGGTATGGGAAGGTAGTAGGACTGGGCATCCCATATTGTAATGTTTTTCTTTGTAATGGAAGGAGGAGTACTATCGTTGAAGGGTGTCCTTTACGCAATGGGGGCAAATGCTGGAAGACAATACAACTGTTCTTCTTCCCCACCCACACTACAAAACCAAACACAGCCCCTGACTCACCCTCCCTCAGATACCCACTCTCCCCGCCCAACGCCTCCAGCTTACCAAGGTCCAGGATCTGTGCCTGTCTTCGTTGTGGGCCTGCCTGGAGTGCCCACTGCCAAGTTTTGACACTGCCAGGATAATCTGATTGACCAGCAATTCACTAAAGGGCAGAAGTCCTGCAATCAACTTGTTAATTAACATCAATCACAGCATAAAACTGTTGAGGGCCAGACGATTTTCTGCTGGGTCGGTTTCCAACCAATAAACACATGATTTTGTCCCTTACTCCACTGAAAGACCACATTTGACTCTCAAAACATACATCACTGACTTTGTTCAGAACCTTAATAACCACATAAATCTCCACATTTCTCAGTTTGTACGTTTGAAGATTGTTCCCTTTTTCGTTCTGAGACATGAATGGATTTACAGATCACTTTCATTTGACTTGAATCTACATAGCTTTCACCTTCAATTCCTACAATAACTAATTGTTAGGTTACTGGGTAAATTTGTCATCTGACATAATAAATAACCATCTTCATCAGGACAAACCTGGGTGCAATTTTCATCTCTGTTAAATTAACAAATCTTATCAAATTAATAAATTCGATCTTTCCAATGAAAGAGTTTAACAGTAACAAAGGTTTTCTGGATCCCTTTAAACGGAGTGTTACAACCGAGATTGAAGACGTGAACCAATTCTTTTCACAATCCCGCTCCACTGATCACAAAGAAATTTGAACTTAAAACGGATGGTAATGTTGCCAATTATGTAAGTATTAGACTGTATCGCTCAGTCTCAGAAACATGTCTTTCAGGTTTTTTCAAGGAAAATTAAGAGCTGGTTTATTACAAACAAAATTTATTCCAGCAAAGATTATTGACACAGAATTAAACTTTTTTCATCTGTGCATTCTACCTTAAAAGTACTTTGGCCAAGTGTCAGTTAAACTCAAGAGAAAGAAATTATTCATGGATTATCTCCCAAACACTGATCTGTAGCAAAAGTCACTGTGAACGCACAGGTTGTTGACACAGGGACGTCTTTCCAGATCAGTTGTAGATCATTGAATTCTCTTTTAAGGGCACAGGAGGTAAATTCTAAAATTTTCTTCAGGAACCCTCTAATTGTGGTGAACAGGTCTTTCGATGGGTTTTCGGTCCACAGATTTGAATTCAGGGAAACAGAGAGAGGGACAAGGCCTTTGCTCCTTCAACACATTATTTCTGGCTGTGTTTATGACACCATAAATCAGTCATGTGACTTCTCTCAAATCATCATAGAGTGAATGTATTTGTCCAAAACGCTTGCTCCTTGCAACTGCAATATTGTTGCTGTTACAGCCAGTGACTTTATTCACATCAGACATCTGAATAACAATTCCACGCTGGGAAATGGTGCAATATAAATATTTACTGAGCAAAAGGATGACAGAGGCAATGCAAATTTCCATGGCCAATCAGCTGAGAAACTTCAATCACATTGGCCCATGTCTCTATAGGTGAACAGCCAGTTCCATTGAGCCACACAACTAAAACAGTCAACGCTGACAGGATGAGCGTGGAGACTAAAGCAGTAATTCCTGATCCACTCATATTCAACTAACATTGTTGGTAATTGGGAAAAAGGCACTTGGTACATTTGCTTGAAAAAAAACCTTTGCAGTTATTTTAATAGAGTCAATAACAAATTAAAACCAATGTGTAAATACCTCTACCAAATTAAGAATTTGAGATGAACATATTCAGATTTCCTACTTTTTTTTCATTTTGTAGGATCTGAGCATCACTGGCAAGGCCAGCATTTGATTCCAAATACTAATTACTACTGGGGATGTGAGAGTGTAACATCTTCCTTAACTGCTCCTGACCATGCAATGTAGGATTGAGGAGATATTCAATAATTAACAAATTTGACTTGGTGAAGCAAGTAAGGATTTGAAGTTAAATTTTAATTATGCTTACTTGTAAAATCGTTTCTGTAAGGAAAAGAGAACAATAGGCCCAAATGTAAGATAGTCTCTCCACAGCTGGTATTAACCTCATGAACATTCTCAGGGCTGCCTCCATTTCCAGTATAACTTTCCTTGGGTATAGGGTTCGAAACTGCTCACAGTATTCCAGTTGCGGCCCAAATAGCACCTTATACAGTTTTAACAAAAATTCTCCGTTTTTATGCCTTATTCCATTTGAAATAAAGGCCAACACTCTATTTGCCTTCCCTAAGTATCCAGAATGAGGATTCGGGGACGACAATTTAGGACGGAGATGAGGAGACATTTCTTCACCAAAGAATGGTGAGCCTGTGGAATTCATTACCACAGGAAGCAGTTGATGCCAAAACATTCAATGTAGTCAACAGGTGACTGGATATAGCACTTGGGGTGAATGGGATCAAAGGTTATGGGGAGAAAGCAGGATTAGGCTATTTAGTTGGATGACAAGCCATGATCGTGAAGAATGGCAGAGCGAGCTTGAAGGGTCATATGGCCCCCTCCTGCTCCTATTTTCTATGTTTCTATGTTTCTCTTCTCACCGTCTTCTGTTTGTGGAACACAGACTATTCTCAAAACACAAACACTGTGGCTGTCACTCGGTAATGGTTAACTTGAGGAGTACACTTATTTTTCCTGTATTGTGGCTCTGTGGTAGTGTCCCTACCTCTGAGTGAGAAGGTCCAGCTGTAGGTTGCACCTGTCCTGGAGGTGGGTCATAGCAGGTCCAAACAGGTTGATTTAAAAATATAATGGCGCCACCTGGAAAGCAGGTGGCAGGAGCAGCACCTCATATTCCGCCTTGGGAGCCTACAACTCAACTGCCTAAAATCTCCCTCATCCCTCAGCCTCATCCCATGACCAACCCTCCATCTCATCCCCGCCTCCTTGACCTCACACAACTTGACACAACCTGTCCATCTTCTCTCCCACCTATCCACCCCTCCCACTTCACTGGCCAATCCCCACCACTGCCTACCTGCATTCACCTATCACCATCCCACCTACCTCCCCCAGCCCCACCCCTCCTCTCTCTATTTATTTCTGAGCTCCCTTACCCCTCCCCAATACTGAAGAAGGGTACCGACCCGAAACATCACCTTTCCTGCTCCTCTGATGCTGCCTGGCCTACTGCGTTCCTCCAGCGCCACACTGTGTTATCTCTGACTCCAGCATCGGCAGCTCTTGCTGTCTCTATTTTCTTTCCTACACTGTTATTGAGGATTTCATTCTTTTAACATGAACAAGATTAAAGGACAAACCACAAATGCAATTTAAAAGCCTTCAAGATTGCTTACTGAAGCTGGCATTCACAGTTAGTCTTGCAACAATTAGAATGAGAATAATGGATAGCCAAAAGTGATTACAACATTGCAATCTAATCTTTGAATACATGTGATAAAAGAGACTGTGAGAGAAAATCAAATAATTCACAATTGGAGATTAAATGCCTTAAAATTATACAAGGGATTACTATTGCTTGTAAATTCATACACGTAGAGAAGCCTTGCTAAAACATATACATACTTTCATCTGTCCAGTTCTATACAGAATTCAGGAAAAAGATCATTACCTAAATAAGGGGTCGACTACGGAACTCTTTAGCACATGGAACAGTTGGTGCAAATGACGTTGACACAATTTTCAGCAGTAAGTAAGCTAGGACATGAGGGAGACGTTCATGGGAAACAATAAACAAAACAAAAACTGCGAATGCTGGGAATCTGGAATGAAACATAAATGGCAGGAGGAATTCAGCGGGTGTGACAGCACCTGTGGACTGAAAACAGATCAATGGTCCAGTGACCCATCCTCACAACTCAGATCTTAGCTCTCGGGTCACTAGTCCTGAAACATTGACTCCGAAATGCTAACGTGCTTCATTGATTCATGTGGAGTTTAAGCAAAGCCATTGGCTAGTTGAGCTGATTAATTTTTCTCTGCGGTGTAGACTTTATGGGTTAACTAAGAGGTAGGGAAAGTGGCAGGGGAGGGACAGTATTTCTCATGAAAAAATATTCAGAACTCTAGGTTTTAGCTTGTGGGGATTTGACTGGCACCTAGTAGATCTAAGCAAGATGGTGGCAGATCGTATGCTCAAGCTGGAGCTCCTCTGCCTCACCAGTTCCTTTCCCTTTTCTTTTTCCCCTCTCTTTTCTGCAGTCTTTCTTCCCCATTACCACCCCACTCCCAACTCCAACTTCTAACTTCTTAAACTTACCTGGAGGAAATGGAGAACGGAGCCGAGCCTGAGTCCAGCCCGACGCAGGAGATGAGTCGGAGATGATACCAGCACAGGAGGCGAACCGCCGGATGGAGGGCAACATGTGGAGGCAGTCCGAGCCTGGGAGACAAGTCCAGGAGGCGAAGTCATAGGCCAGAGCCCAGATGTGGAGGCAATCCGAGCACAGGGTGGCCTGGGAGACAAGTCCAGGAGGTGATGTTGTAGGCTGGAGGCCAGCACATGGGGACTCGTGTTCCGAAGACAGGTGGGCATGGACTCAGTGAAAAGGACTATAATTGTTTACAGATATTTCTATTCTTATTCTGGACTTTGAGTAAGATGAGTACTTTTCAAAACGTTGTATTCCCATGCGAAACTTTTTTTAACTCTTTCAATTCTGTAACAAACAGTTGAAGTAACTGTACCTGTGTACCCTGTACCTAAGATGACGCCAAACATTACAAACTTTGCACTGCACTCACTCAGGTGCACATCACAATAAAGGCTATTTTGTTTTAGATGCTCCACCTGGAAATCATGTCTGGTTGAGAGATTCGGCTTCCCGCAGTCAAGTGACGAGGATTCTAGAACATGTAAAAGGACCAGGGATAATGACTCGGATATTCAGGAGTTGGTGGTGTGAAAACACTGACCTTGCAGTCTCTGTAAGGATGAGGGTTATGATTGTGCTTGTTCTGGGGCCTGGGAAAGATTCTTGTAACTTTGGGTAAACATGCAGCACTGAAAAGGCAGTCAGTTTCTTCCCAATGTTGCCCTGACATCACTTCAGCTGGCAGTTTGGAAAGCCTGCCTGTGAGTGCTCTTGCTTTAAGAGCTGTGTTGTTTTAAGACCTTGGTTTGGATGTAAGCCAACGACCAGGATGCAACTACCTGACCAACTGCCAGCTGAATTCCAAGAAAACAACACTCTAGGAGGAAGATGAACTCATAGTTATTCAGAACTGCATGTTGTAGTCTAAAGTGCTAAATAAAACTGTGTGAGGTCTTCAAGTAAACTGAATCCATGAGACTTAATTAGTGTAACTGACAAGTAACAAGAAATATGGAACAGACCACCTTCATGGGTAAGAGCCTACATTTGGTACCAGATGCAAAGAGGTGTCTGGTCCCCAAGCCTGGGATTGGGGGAGGGAGGTGCGGGTTAGAGAGCATATCGCACTTCTTGCCATGGATGATGGATTGGGGACATGTGGGTCTCTCTCAAGCTGAAGGACTTAACCAAGACGTGGGTTAAAGTGTGAGCTTCCCAGCCTCATTGTTTCAGACATAATTCTATAAAACAAGTTTCACTTCTCTAATAGAAACTGAAAGAACTGTGGATGCTGTAAATCAGAGGCTAAAACAGAAATTGCTGGATAAGCTCAGCAGGTCTGGCACCATCTGTGGAGAGAGAAATCAGAGTTAATGTTTCAAACTGAGTGACCCAAGGAAGGGTCACTCAACCCAAAACGTTAACTCTGATTTCTCTCCACAGATTTTGCCAGACCTACTGAGCTTTTCCAGCAATTTCTGTTTTTGTCTTTCACTTCTCTGAACCCAGCACTGCCTTTGGATTTCAGGCAAGGATTAAGGTTGGAGATATCATGTCCTTTTGTTTCAAATAAGCTGTCACATTTAAATATAAGAAGGGTGGGTACGAGGGGAAGAAAGAAAGCTGGTGTCTGGATGCTAAAATGGAAATTATTGCATTTGATGTTTGACAAATGACATGGGCTAGGTAGACAACATAGGCATCATAAACACAGTGAGTACATTTGTTAGTAACTTTCACAGCCTCATTTACAAGCAGTACAAATTTGAAATTAATGCTAAAACTTAGATAATAATGGTCAATGTGCAATCAGATTACACTTTGAGAAAGTCATGCTCCCTAACAAGAGATTTGGTGTGAATTGAGCATATGCTATCGTTATTATCATTATTGGTACACAGTTAATTAAACATGTAGTTACCCTTAACAAGTGGAATTATATATCAAACAAATATACTTTGTATGTCACTTTAACACCACCCAACAGTAAAATATTTCTCTACAAACTGAGTCACTATAACGACTAAAGTAATTAATTGTGTGAAGTACATGGGAATGCGTTCAGTAAATATGATTAATTATTCTCAATGTAATAAGTAGATACTTTACAAAACTGTCTTCTTTGATTTCTGTCATTTTTAAAATTTTTTGCATTTCACCTTTTCCCTCCAATTACAATCCAAAATAATGGGATGGAATTGATGTTCTCAGATCAAAGATAAAACAAAACATCAGCAGTGGTGCACGAGTGACATTCACATGTCTGATTCACAAGATTTTAGGTTCAGTTAAAACTGCACTCCCTTGCACGCGCATAAAAATCAAGGCTGGCTTTCCAATGCAATACACAGGGAGTGCAGCACTGTTGTAGGTCCCATCCTTTGGATAAGGCACCATCTACTTACTCAGCTGGATACGAAAGATCTCACTGAGCTAATTCAAAGAAGAGCAGGGGAGATAGCGCTAATGCTGCGGCCAACAATTATATCTCAATCAATATTGTATTATTATCAATCAACATCACCATTATTATGGAGTAATTCAGACTGCAACTTCTGGAAAACCCAGGAGGTGCTCTGCTACTGTGTGGCTTATGCTGCATGGTACATCGCAAACAGACAGAATATTATTATAATCAACCAGATTATCTGATTTAGACTCATCCAGTTTGTTGACACACCAGCAAGTTAACACTAATGAGACTGTTTACCTGTGCCCACTGCAGAAGAGGGTTCAGGCGTTTATCTTAATCACTGTACACCAGCAGGCTCACTTTGGAGGTGGCATGGTGTGGGCTGGGAAGCCTGGAGAGGGACTGTCACAGTTGAGAAGGAAAATTTGGAGTCTCTTTAATTTTTTTTTATTCTAAGTTAATGTCAATGTTGCCTATGTACGGCAACAGTACACACTTTTCACTGTGTTTTAGATTGAATATGCGAGACAATAAAAGATTCAAATCAATTCAGTTCATTGTGGTTTATTAGAGTTTAATGTGTGCAAATTAACTACTGCATACCCGACATCCCAACAACGACTGCACGTCCAGAAAACTACTATATTGGTTGTGAAGTGCTTTGCAGCAGTAAGTGCGATATTCATGCCAGTTGTTTTTTCTTTCTTCAGGAAAATATTCTGGTTTAATGGATAAATTGCAATCAAACAAACTGCATGGTGAATACGTAAAAAAATGCCAAAACATGGGGACAAAAAATGTATAGCTTGACCCATTTCAGAAAGAACTGTCACCCAAAGTGGCCAATCTTTGGAACAATCTTCCAGAAAAGACAAATGGGATAGCATCCTTTGCTATGTTCAAGACTACTGCTCCTATTTCCAAATTCCATCCTATTTGTTGTCCAGAATTAATTTAGAATAAATGTTCCAACGATACCTGTTCAAACTATTTTTAAAAGGGGTTGAAATGCTTGATTTTATGGATGACACGGGCTCAGCTCTTTGGAGTTATTAAGAATATCTGGAAGGTTTACAGCACTCACCATTATTGTAGAGTAATTCAGACTACAACTTCTGGGAAACCTGGGAGTTTCTCTGCCGGTGTGTGGCCCATGCTCAAATGGTACATCATTAACAGACGGAGCATGAAAATCCATGTGACACCTACCCACTAGATACTGTAGCATGAAACAAACATGAACCTTTAGGGAACATTTTCCCAGCCACTTTCAGTTCTGAGGAAGGGTCCCTGGTCCCGAAATGTTAACTCTGTTTTTTCCTTCAAAGATGCTGCCAGACCTGCTGAGTTTTTCCAGCAACTTTGTTTTTGTTCATGAACCTTTAGGGTCAGTGCACTCTCGTACATTTTTTAAGGTTGTGTTTGGTGACACCAGCAGTAGTTGCAACATTGAGAAAGACTGAGGTATTTTTTTTTTCTGGTGAAACTGAAAACCAACTCAGGTGAAGACCAAAGACCCCAAGGTAGTATTTCAGGAAACAGCACAAACCTCTCCCCAGTATCATGAGACCTATATAATGTCTCTTAACAAAGACTAAATGGATTATTCCACCATTATCACTGTGGAATATTGCTGTGCACAGGTTGAAACTGTCAAGCATTATCCTATATTACAAAAGTGACTACACTTCAAAAGGTTGACGCTAAAGCTTTGTGGAGCACCTACGCTCGGTTCGTGACAAACGACAACACCTCCCAGTCGCGAACCACCTCAACTCCCCCTCCCACTCCCTGGACGACATGTCCATCCTGGACATCCTCCAGTGCCACAACGACGCCACCCGAAGGCTGGAGGAACAGCACCTTATAATCCGCCCGGGAACCCTGCAGCCCAATAGTCTCAATGTTGACTTTAAAAGCTTCAAAATTTCCCCACTCCCGACCTCATCCCAAGACAAGCACCCCCTCTCGTCCCTGCCTCCTTGACCTCTCCGTCTTTTCCCCCACCTATCCGCTCCTCCCACCTCACTGACCAACCCCCACTCCCACTTCCTACCTACTAGCCTCATCCCCGCCTCCTCGACCTGTCTGTCTTCCCTCCTACCTACCCGCCCCTCCCTCCTCACTGACCAACCCTGATCCCAACTCCCTACCTACACTCACCTGTACTGGCTTCATCCCCACCTCTTTGACCTGTCCGTCTTCTCTCCACCTATCTGCTCCACTATCCACCTTCTATCATCGCCTCCCTCTCTCTATTTATTTCAGAACCCCCTTCCCCTCCCCCATTTCTGAAGACGGGTCCAGACCCGAAACGTCAGCTTTCCTGCTCCACCGATGCTGCCTGGTCTGCTGTGTTCCTCCAGCTCCACGCCTTGTTATCTCTGACTTAAAGGATTTTGTACTATCCCAAAGTCATTAAAATGCACTTTAATAATTTACAGGGTAATGAGGAAGGTTTGGGGTTAGGAATATTTGGATAATTCTAACAGTGAATCAGCACAGGCACAATTGGCTGAACAGCCTTGAGCTATTCTGTATTATTCTATGGGATGCGCATATTTCCTCCTCAATGCTGCCTGAACGCTAACAGTAATCCAATCACCACTGATGTGCAAGGGAAGGCACACAATAATGCTATTGATAATAGTTTCTGGAGTTCAAAAGAGATATCACCAATTAAGACAAGGGCTCTTGTAGTGCACTGGTGGTATCCCTACCTCTGGAACAGAAGGTGTGACTTCAAGTTCCAACTGCCTTAGAGGTATATCTTAACATGATTGAGCAGTCTGATTAAAATAACTTGCATCATCAATTCAATGGTTCAGACAGTGATAGCTTACGTACAGATCTGAGTGGCTGTTAAAGCAGCCTCACAATAAAACAATTAGCTGCAAGAAAATCTGAGCATCTCAAGGCCACTCTCATGTGTTACGTGACACCTTTACTCACCAAAATTCAAATACTGGAACTTGTAAATGGTTTGATCATTCAAGAGATTTCAAGTGGACACATTTCTGAGAGAATTATTAATCTGACATTCTGAGATTTGCAATACTTTTTTTTTCCTCAGAGTGGCTATAACTCCAGTAATTCCATTAGAAAATTCAGCAGTCATTATAACAGCTTTTGTATTAAACTTTTCTACTGTCACAACACTATGCTCTATCACCTTTAATAAGATTTCTTAAATGTGCCAGTTTTTAATTCGTTTCCAAACACCCTTTAGCTTGAATCAATAGTTTCCCATGAATTAAAGAAAAAGCATTCATGACAACTTCACTTCCATAGTTGCAAGCATTCAGTAAGTTACAGATAAATTAAAGGTCATTTAGTCATTGTAAAGGAGCCTTCTGAATTTCAGTTGAAGGTAGTATTATTCCAAGTAAATTAATTCCAAAATCTGGTTTAAATCTAATCACACGACATGTTGACTTTAGGCCCAATTCTGTTGAAAATTGTGATGGTTAGTTTATAGCTCAAGTTTCTACTAAAAACCATTAAATAGTCATAATTTTAAACCTTTTTCGAATCAGAGAAAATGGGTACTACACTGGAACTTAATTATTCCTTTCTCTTAATTGAATTTTAAGTGTTCCTTGATTACGTTTAAAAGTCATAATTTGTCCAATTTTATTCATATAGCTGGCATCACAAAAAATAAACATTTGTGACTAAATATAATTTAAAAATCACTGATAATTTAAATTGATATACTGACTACTCATCGATTTCTTAGTAAATTACATGGTTTTGAGGTGAATATCTTTGAAAATGTACCTACAAATGCCTGTGCAGCTAAGAAAAAGAGTTCGATTTGAAATGCCTTCATAAATGTTAGGTTGGCAGATTCCTTATTATAGAGTCATACAGTCACAGAAACAGATCCTTCAGTCCAACCAGTCCATGTTGAATATAATCCCAAACTGAACTAGTCCCACCTGCCTACTCCTTCCAAACCTCTCCCATCCATGTTATTATCTAAGTGTCTTTATTATTCAGGAATGCTCAAGGTTCAAATGGTTTTATAGCCTACTGTACATCACTTTGTGACTGAAGAGGGTTATACAAGAATGGCATCGAACATCCACAGAATTGATAGCTTATATCACTGTTGATGGTTCTATTGACTTCCGTAGCTGTACTACCTCTGATATTCTCCAGACATCTCGAACATTGCCAGTTTGGCAACATAGATGGTCCTTGAATTATGTTAAATCAAGTTTTAATGCTTGCCACCATCTGAGTCTGTTGACAGCCGAATTACCTCAAGAGTGATCGTCTGTATGCCAGAGGTTTTTAAGGGACATTTTTAGGGTAACTTTGTATCTCCTGTTCCTTGTATCTCCTGACAACCATGGTGATGTTTGCTGTGAAATAATTCTCCATTGAAATAATTCTTCCAGTCCTGAAGAAGGGTAATACCCGGAACGTTGACTTCTCCTTTCCTCCAAATGCTGCCTGGCTTGCTGTATTCTTCCAACCTGCTGTCTGTCTACCAATTCTCTATTGAAAATCTGTTTGGGCATTCTGCAGCCATGATATGATCTGCCCACCGATAGTGAATTTTCTGGAAGGTGTTCTCTTTAGTGTTGAGCCTAGCATGGTGAAGGACATTAGAGATAAAAGGTACTGCAGATGCTGGAGAATCCGAGATAACAAGCATGGGGCTGGATGAACACAGCAGGTCAAGCAGCATCATAGGAGCAGGAAAACTTGACGTTTCGGGCCTAAACCCTTCATCAGAAATGGGGGAGGGGAAGAGGGTTCTGAAATAAATAGGGAGAGAGGGGGAGGCGGATAGAGGATGGATAGAGGAGAGGATAGGTGGAGAGGAGGCAGACAAGTCGAAGAGGTGGGGATGGAGCCAGTAAAGGTGAGTGTAGGTAGGGGGGTAGGGAGGAGATAGGTCAGTCCAGGGAGGACGGACAGGTCAAGGGGGCGGGAAGGACATTGTTGTTTTGATTTGTGGGCTATTACTGAATCCTCAGATGGATCACAAGAGGCAGCTGTTAATTTTGCATTAAGCTGAGGATGAAAATTAAATGCTACCCAGCCACTGTCCTTATCACTCTGCTGTCTGGTGCAAAATCTTGAATCTCCTACTTGTTTTATTCGTTGATGGGACGGGGGCATTACTGACTAGGCCAGCAGTTATTTCTCATCTCTAACTGCTCAGAGGATAGTTAAGGGATCAACCACATTGCTATGTATCTGGAGGCCAAACCAGGTAAGGACAGCAATTTTCTTCCCTAAAGGACATGAGTGAATCAGCTGGGTTTTCCGATCAATCAACAATGGTTTTATTCACCGGACTCTTAATTCCAGATTTTTATTTAGTTCAAATTCAACCATGGGTGAGATTTGCACCCAGGCCCCGGGAACGTTGCCTGCGTCACTGGATTAATAGTCGAGGGATAATACCACTAGGTCATTGCCTCCCTGCCTCAATGGTGATGCATCAGAGTTCAGGAAATTTCCGCCAAAGACGTGGCCAATACTTATCTTTCAATCAATACTCAGAAAAAAATTACCTGGCAACCTCCACATTTTTGTGGGATTTGTTATGCATCAATTGCCTGTTGCAGTTTTTACATTCCAACAGTGACAATGATTCAGTTGGTTGGAAGATGTTTTGTTGTGATGTCCTGCTGTCACAAAAGGTGCTATAGAAATGCTACACTTTCCTCATTCTTTTGCACCATCTCACCGCAAGTCTCCTTTTTGTTCAACCATTCTCTTTTGCTCCAGGCTCTTAAAAGACAAGCTTCATGTTTCTCAACACTGTCTTCTGATACAATTGTTCCCTCTTAATCTTTTAAACTTTGATGTAGCTGAATGACAGGCCGTAATTTTTATCTCTTTCTTTCCCCCTCCGGTCAAGAAAACACTATCTTAGCAGCATGCGATTATATAAAAAGATAAATTAAAATAGACTGCTTTAGGTTTCTCAGTCAATTGTACATTCAGGTCGGAAACACTTGTACTTTGCTATGATAATGAGGAAAAATTTGACAGCCGGGCGAAGGAGGAACACTAATTAATTTGATTAAGGAAAGCCCAGTAGAACCAAGGTGTGTTTGCATTCACAGGAGCTTGAGAAAATAAAGACAACATTGAAATTGATATCCAAAGATTAAATGAGATGGAAGACAGTGGGGAATTTGGTACTGCACTGAAGTCCAGGAGGAAACAGAGGGGTCAACATGGTATAATTCAGCAGACTGAATGATAAAAAATATCAGAAAGGTTTCTCAATGGAAAGTCAGGTGATAACTTAGCAAACTCCTTTCCTTTGAAAGTGTAGATATTCCTGCAAGTGAAAAATCATAACAATTATCAGGAGAGAAGGAAACTACTTATAAACAAGCTAAATACTGTGAACACTGGAGATCTAAAAGAAGGGAAAAAAAGAATGCTGGACAAACTAAAGAAGGATCCTGACCCGAAACGTCAACTTTCCTGCTCCTCTGATGCTGCCTGGCCTGCTGTGCTCCTCCAGCTCCACACTGTTTTATTTCAGACTCCAGCATCGGCAGTTCTTACTATCTCTAAAGGAAATTGAGAAGCTTTGTATGGGCCTCACACAGTTCCTTCCAGTTTATGGCTGTCAAGGCTGAAAGTGTGTATTCCTGGGGGTTCTCACCTTAAATCATGGCAGTACTTCATCTTCGAACACATTCTTGCCTCCCTCACAAACCACCTTCCACCCCAAGCCCCGCGTACTTACAGAAATGGTTTGGCCTCGAGGCAGCCTGCTGCCTCCTGATCATTTTTGTTCATGGGATATGGACATCCTTGGCTGGGCCAGCCCTTATCACTGGAAATCACTGTTGACACTGTGTGTTGGTGATGAAGAAAATAATTCTTGAAAGTGTTAGATAAGGAGCATATCAAGTGCTTTTTTCTTGGATAGTGTTGAGCTTCTTGAGTGTTGTTGAAGCTGTGCTAATCCAGGCAAGTGGGGAGCGTTCCATCATGTTTGCGATTGTGCCTTGGAGATGGTGGTATGGTATTGGTGAGGTAGGAGGTGAGTTAATCATCACAGAATTCCAAGCTTCTGACCTGCTCTTGCAGTCACAGTTTATGTAAGGCCAGTTCAATTCAGTTTCTGGTCCATGGTAATCAGTAGGTTGTTGATAGTTGGAGATTCAGCGAAGGCACTGCCACTGAATGTAAAGGAGTGATGGTTGGGTTCACTCTCTTGTTGGAGATTGGTCATTACCTGGCTTCAGAAAGAAGGGTCTGAAGAAGGGTCTAGGCCCGAAACGTCAGCTTTCCTGCTCCTCTGATGCTGCTTGGCCTGCTGTGTTCATCCAGCTCTACACCTTGTTATCTCAGATTCTCCAGCATCTGCAGTTCCTACTACCACGGAGCTATAGTCAGGTGAGCCTGACCTCAGTGGTGGGTAAGTTGTTGGAGGGGAATCTGAGGGACAGGATGTACATGTATTTGGAAAGGCAAGGACTGAGTTGGGCTAGTCAATATGGCTTTGTGTGTGGGAAAAAAAAGTCTCATTAATTTGATTGAGTTTTTTGAAGAAGTGAGAAGATTGACGAAGGCGGGGTGGTGAACATTGTCTAAGAGTTCAACAAGGCATTTGACAAGGTTTTACATAGTAGACTGGTTAATAAGGTTAGATCACACAGAATACAGGGAGAGCTAGCCACTTGGATACAAATTTGGCTTGAAGGTACGAGACAGAGAGTAGTGGTGGAGTGTTGTTTTTCAGACTGGAAGTCTTTGACCAGTGGTGTGCCGCAAGAATTGGTGCTGGGTCCACTGCGTTCTGTCATTTATATAAATGATTTGGATACGAATACAGGAAAAATGGTTAGATAGTTTGCAGCTGACACCAAAATTGATTATATAGTGGACAGTGAAGAAGGTTACCTCAGAGTACAGTGGCACATTAGTCAGATGGGCTGATGGGCCGAGGAGTGGCAGATGGAGTTTAATTTAGATAAATATGAGGTGCTGCGTTTTGGTAAGGCAAATCAGGGCAGGACTTATACACTTAGTTGTAGGGTCCTGGGGAGTGTTGCCAAACAAAAAGATCTTGGAATGCAGGTTTATAGTTCCTTGAAGGTGGAGTCACAGGTAGACAGGGTAGTGAAGAAGGCATTTGATATGCTTGTCTTTATTGGGAAGTGCATTGAGTAGAGGAGTTGGGAGGTCATGTTGCAGCTATATAGGACATTGGTTTGGCCACTTTTGGAATGCTGCTTGTAATTCTGGTTTCCCTGCTGTATGAAAAATGTTGTTAAACTTGAAAGGGTTCAGAAAACATTTACAAGTATGTTGCTGTGTTTGGAGGGTTTTAACTGTAGGGAGAGGCTGAACAGACTGGGGCTTCTTTTCTCTGGAGTATCTGAGGTGGAAGGGTGAACTTATAGAGGTTGATAAAATTATGAGGGGCATAGAAAGTGTGAAAAGCAAGGTCTTTTTTCCCAGGTAAGGAAGTCCAAAATTTGAGGGCATAGGTTGATGGTGAGAGGGGAAAGATTTAAAAACGACTTAAGAGGCAAGGAATTCTGCAGTGTATCCATTGGACCAAGTTAGTGGTTAGGAATTCTGCAGGGAACAACTCTCCTCCTCTCTTTAATGCTTATGCCCCATCTCCAAGGGCTCAGTGGTTAGCATTGCTGCCTCACAGGGCCAGGGACCTGGGTTCGGTTCCACCCTTGGGTGACCGTGTGGAGTTTGCACATTCTCCCCGTATCTGCATGAGTTTCCTCCGGATGCTCCGGTTTCCTCCCACAATCCAAAGATGTGATTGGAGCCCCATCCACTATCTTAAACATTCACACCTCTACCACTGAAGCACAGTGTGCAATATGCATGTATAATGAGAACTCCAGCAACACTTCATACTCCTTTGAGGGCATCTTCCAAACCTTCGAATTTTACCACTTGGAAGGGCAACTGATATATGGCAACATCACCACTAGCAAGTTCCCCTTTTGGTCACAAATGATCTTGACTTGGAACTGTGTCGCTGTCCCTTCACTGTCACGGAGTCAAAATTCTGGGTGTTGTTACATTAGATAGGACAAAGTGGTTAAGAAGCCGGCTCAGTACTGCCTTTTCCAGGACAATTAATTGTGGGCACCAACTCCCACATCCATGAAAGAATTTTATAAGTGCCACAATACATTCAAATAGTAATGCAATTTTTTTAGCTGTGTTGTTAGCTTTTGCTTTGTATTTTGTAGGTGTACTTTTGCTTGCATGCATTCTCAAAGATTATCGCACAAATGTTGGTCTATATATGCATTAGGGTTCTTTAGTTCATCAGGATTGTTTTGGAATCAACCAGAATTAAAACTCAATATTCAGGGAACACATGCAACTAAACAAAGGAAAATTGTAAGCTATTTCAGTTCGAGGACATCACTGCAAGAGTTCCTCAGGTTTGTGTGCTCGGCTCAGCCATCTTCTGCTACTTCAACAATGGCCTCTTTCCATCATAAGGTCAGAAATGAGGATGTTTAGCAATGATTGCATAACATCAACTCCCATGATCCACAGTGTTCCATCCTCAAATCCTTAAGTACTCAAACATCCTGTGTTTAAATGTGAAGGTCTGGACAACATTAAGACCTGGGCTTGTGAGTGCTAAGTAAATTTATGCTGCATCGATGCCATGCACCACCAAATACACCAGTGAGCCGTTTTAATCCAAGTAAAATCTTGAAATGATACATCAACAAAATTACAATGATCTCATTCATTTCAATTTTCCTGTGCCACCAAAGTGTCAAAATTTCTTATAGATTTTCGGGTTGCCCTTTCCCTGAATAACTGTTTGATTTCCAATCTCATTTACCCAGGTCCAAGTGCTACAGAACTCACAGGAAACTAGGAATGGGGTGATAATGCATTTCTGGGAAACTGATAATGGCAGATCCGACTTTCCTAATCTCCGAGGACTCCAACCAACATTTTCAATGGAGAAGTTTTCAGACAATGTGGTGACTTTTGCACTCTGCTTAAGGGATTTCATTTAAAAAAAAAGTGTTGGTTTGCCATCACTGCCTTCAGAAGAACAGGACACTCAATAAGCCACGCTGAACAAATTCTCAGTTGAAACTCATAAAATGAACTTTGCAATGCTTTTCCTTTACAGTGGCCAGACCAGAACCTCAAATCAATAATGCATTGCTTCCTAAATCTTTTTCCACTGTACACGTTCAAGTTTTGTGCACAACTGCTCTGAAGATTCTAAACTGAAAAACTGTTGGAGAAACTCAGCAAGCCTGGCAGCATATGTGGAGAAAAAGCAGAGATAATGTTTCAAGTCCAGTGATCCTTCTTCAGAACTAATTGTAGCTAGGAAAAGGTCAGTATATATGCTGAAGATGGAGTGGGGAGGGCTGGAGAGGAGTAGGCAATAGGTGAGCAATGCACAATGCGGTCTCCTCTACACTGGGGAGATGAAACACAGACTGTGCAACGGCTTTGCAGAACACCTACATTCTCTCCCCAGAAATGACCATGAGCTTCTGGTTGCCAATCACTTTAACACACTACCTTGTTCCCATGCTAACATTCCTGTCTCAGGCTTGCTGCAGTGCTCCAGTGAAGCTCAGTGCAAGCTGGAAGAACAGCATCTCATTTTCTACTTGGGGACCCTGCAGCCTTCTGGACTCAGTGCCAAGTTCAATAATTTTAGGCCTGAGCGAACTTCTGCCATGTCCCTGCCCCAACCCCAACACACCAGGCTTTGTGGTGTTTGCTACTACCACAAGCATCCTATTGTCAGATATTAATGGTTCCCATTAGCAGCTATTGATCTTTTCCCATTCCCTCGTTGTTCTTTCTCTCTGAACTCCATCTGCACCTATCATTTACTTACCCCCAACCTGGGCTCTCCAACCCCATCAGTTATATATATATATAAAAAAGCAAATTTTCCCAAGCTACAATCAATTCAGAAGAAGGGCCGCCGGACCCAAAATGTTAACTCTGCTTTTTCTCCACAGGTGCTGCTAGACCTGCTGAGTTTCTCCAGCAATTTCTGTGTTTGTTTCGGATTTTCAGCATCTGGAGTTCTTTGTTCTTTTCGTTTTGAAAACTCTAATGAGTCTTTGGAGTGAAGAGTCACGCTCACATGTGTAAAGGAGAATTGGTGCTAATCACAGAACTGTCTTGCTACATTCTCCACTCGACAGAGGTCACTTGGCGAAACCAAATGTAGACTAGGTGACTGTTTCACCGAACATCTTCCCCTGGTTCGTAACAGCCAGCCTAACCTCCCGGTCACCACCCATTACAACTCCACGGCCCACTCCCTGTCCAACATGTCCATCCTCGGCCTCTTCCAGTGTTGTAGCGACTCGCAATGCAAATTTGAAGAACATGTTATCTTCCACCTGGGCACCCTACTGCCCAGAGGGCTCAACATTGAGTTCTCCAATTTCAAATATCCTTCCCACCCATTCTCTGGCTCCATTTCCAGCCCCACCTCCTCCCTTATATTCCACCTACTGACCCTCCCTTCCAGCCTTCAACTGGATTCAACTCTCCAGGTTATACCTACCACCAGTGTCCACCCATCACCACCATTCTGCTTCCACCCCTCCCTTCTCCCCCTCTTTATCTGCAGCTCCCCCTGGCCCCACATCCAGTCCTGAAGAAGGGTAATACCTAAAAAGTTGACTGCTCCTTTCCTCCAGATGCTGCCTGGCTTGCTGTGTTCCATCAGCCTCTTGTTTGTCTACCAGAGCTCATTGTTGTCTTGCAGTACGTAACACCAAATGATCAGGATGGGACCCAGTTTGGAAACACTTGAACTTGCAGTAGATAACAGTAATGTGTAGGGTTGAATGGGACAGGGAAGAAAAACCTTGTTTGCTCATCTTTCCAGCCGCTGTACAATTAAAATTAACGTTTTAACATTGGTGAAGGAGGATTGCACATCCTAATCACCCCTCTGACAGTACCAAGAATCCATCAAGTCAAAGTTTGGTGATCTCCACTTGCGCATAAGGTCATTCATAACAACTGCTGGTGTCTTATAAAGTAAACCTTTTGCTGGGTGCCCCCATGTTTCTAGTTATTTGCATCCGCACTAATGGGTTGGAGTTTCTGAGGAATGGCAAGCACAGTTAAATTGCTACTCCGCAGTTTTTGCAATGTTAACAAAGAGCTTCACATTTCTGGCAGGAGATTCTGATCATGCCTGATTCAGACATACGGAGCTCACTTTAAATCTGACAGACCCCTTGCTATGAAAGACAGTCAGACTATGTCCCTTTTCCATGACAGTAGTTGCTGATTTAAATGCCCAGCATCACGGACAGCCACTTAGAGTTCCTCTATGCATAAATTGTCGACCAAGCTTCACAAGGTGGGAGTTGTATTTCCAAGTCTTCTGGTAGTGCTAAGTTGTGAGGTGGGATGTGTATGGATAAAGGAAGTTACTGAGGAACAAGGACTGATATTGTGGCAATGGCAGGGGAAGGCCATGGAGAGATGAGGGGGATGCTGAGGAAACTGTTTGTGATCAGATTAATTTGGATTTTTTTTTTAATAATGACAGAAAATCTTGTGCCTTCCATACCCCATAATGGTCAGTGGGGGCTTTTAACCAGGGAGGTAGTGGTCAGTGGGCCTTTGCCATCTTTGTACCTCCGCCCTGATTAAATCATCAGTGAACAGTCTTGTGAACAGCCTTAGAGTCATGGAGCACAGACTGTGGTCTGTCGAGTTCATGTCAACCTATCTACACAGACCCACTTTCCAGCACTGGACCTTGTGTGTTATGATATTTTAGCTGTCCATCCTAGTATCTTTTTAAAGGCCATAAGGTTTCTCATCTCTGTCATCATCCCAGGCAGTGCATTCCAGATTCCCACGGCTGGAATCCCAACGTCCAAGAGCTATTTTACTGGACCGGCAGCTCTATACTGGTGTCAATTGAGCACCTCGAGTGGTTGATTCAAGGTCACTTAAGGACTCCATCTTACCACTGCTGGTCCTAACATGTCAGTGGGCAGGGGAGTCATCAGGCAGGGGGGCATGGGAAGTGAATCCTATTTGTTGCAGGCTCCCTGGGGGGTCCTTTGTTCAAAAGTATTCGTTGTTCAATTGGGAGGAACCACGCATTGGGAAGGGAAGGCACTCCTGACAACCAAGCCTCTGCATTACTATCATTCTTTTCTCTCTTTCCCCCATCACCTTCCCACTGACACTGGCCTTTTGGTTCCCCTTCCCACCCACTCTCACCTGCAGCCTGGGATCCAGTGACATTCCTCAGCACTGGGTGGGTGTATTACAAGCAGAACTGCTGGCTCATCGTAGCGCAGCAAATCATGGAGAGAAGGACCTTGGTTTATGGGGGGAGACCCACGTTTGGTCTGTTAAATGCCTGACTGACATACGATGCAATGGGATTTCCCATAAGCAGGTAATGTGGGGCTCCCATTGGTATTCCAGAGACCCCAATCTCCTCCACTAAATTGTACCTTTGCGACTGTGGAGGAGCAAACGGATATAGGTATTCCTGAAAAAATATCTAAACTCTTGATCAAAAATCAATAAAAGAGGCAAATAGAATATTGGCCTTTATCTCAAGGAAACTGAAGGCAGAAATGAGGAAGTGATGTTTCAGTTGTGCATCGTTTTTTTTTCTCTGAAACACTCTCTTCCTGAGGGATATAAAAATTAGAATATGGGCTTGTATTAGTTCTCTGAATCATTTCTATATCAATAACAGAGGCTGAGGCAGAAATATAAATTATGCTAAACCCTCCGTTTCAAGACTTGTTGAGATTTGTACAGTGACAGAAGGCATATCATTTGACACCATAAGGAAGATCAAAGCACCCATTCCACTTACGTCTATGCTTATTAACATTCATTTAAATAAATTATCAGAAGTTTCTTTTTGTTACGAATGTACATTGCAAAAGTTCACCTAATTTGATATAAATGTACCCTGTTGCCTACAACTCATTCACAATGTGAGTTACAGGTTTAATAGCTTCCATCATTTCATAATACCATAGGACCATAAGATATAGAAGCAGAAATTAGGCCGTTCAGCCCATCGGGTCTGCTCTGCCATTCAATCATGGCTGATACGTTTCTCAACTCCTCAACCCCATTCTCCTGCTTTCTCCCCATAACCCTTGATTCCCTTGATAATCAAGAACCTATCTATCTCAGTCTTAAATATGCTCAATGACCTGGCCTGCACAGCCTTCTGTGGCAGCGAATTCCACAGATTCATTACTCTCTAGCTGAAGAAATTTCTCCTTATCTCCGATCTAGAAGGTCTTCCCTTTACTCTAAGGCAGTGCCCTTGGTCCTAGTCTCTCCTACCAATGGAAACGTCTTCCCAAAATCCACTATGTCCAGGCTATTCAGTATTCTATAAGTTTCAATGAGATTCCCTCTCTTCCTCGTAAACTCCAGCGAATATAGACCCAGGGGGCTCAAATGCTCGAAATATGTTAAGGTTTTCATTCCTAGGACCATTCTCTGCTTGTGGCCAGGCAGCCAATCTTCTATCCACGCTAGTACCTTGCCTCTAACACCAAGGCCCTTATTTTACTCAGCAGCCTCCTTTGCGGCACCTTGTCAAAGGCATTCTTGAATTCCACGTAGATAACATCTCTTGGCTCTCCTTGATCTAACCTGCTCATTACTTCCTCAAAGAATTTTAACAGATTTGTCAGGCATGACCTCCCCTTGAGGAAACCATGCCAACTTTGCCCTATTTTACCATGCAGTTCCAAATATTCAGAAATCTCATCCTTTACAATGGACTCCAAAATCTTACCCACGACTGAGGTTAGGCTAATCAGCCTGTAATTTTCATACTTTTGCCTTAGTCTCTTTTTAAACAGGAGTGCCATGTTAGAGATTTTCCAGTCCTCTGGGATCCTCCCTGAGTCTAGCGATTCCTGAAAGATCACTACTAATGCCTCTACTATCTCTTCAGTTATCGCCTTAAAAACTCTGGGGTGTAGTCCATCTGGTCCTGGTAGTTTATCCACCTTCAGGCCATTCGGTTTTTCTAGCACTTTCTCCTTGGTGGTGGCCACCATACTCAGTTCCGCCCCGACACTCTTGTATTTTTGGAACATTATTTGTGTCTTCCACTGTGAAGACTGACGCAAAGTAATTATTCAGTTGCTTAGCCATTTCCTTGGTCCCCAAAACTGTCTCTCCAACGTCATTTTCCAGTGGTCCAATGTCCAATTTTGCATCTCTTTTTCTCTTTATATATCTGAAGAAACTCTTACATTCCTCCTTTATACTACTAGCTAGCTCACCCTCATATTTAATCTTCTCCCTCGTTATTTCTTTTCTTGTTGCCCTCTGTTGGTCTTTGTAAACTTCCCAATTCTCTGGTTTCCCACTGCCCTTCACCATACTATATGCTTTCTCTTTTGCTTTTATGCTAACCTTGACTTTCCCAGTCAGCCATGGTTGTCTCATCGTCCCTGTACCATGCTTCTTTTTCCCAGGGATGAGTTTTTGCTGTGTCTCCTGAATTACTCCCAGAAACTCCTGCCGTTGCTGTTGCAATGTCTTTCTTGCTAGGCTCCTCTCAATAAGATTGCTCCGTTACGTCATCAATGTAATTTCCAACGTTAAACACAATGAAAACAAGGTACATTTGGAGCTGGATGTAATTAACTCATTAGTACAGAGATTTGCAGAATCCTTGTGTATACTTAAGGCTGAGACAGATAGATTCTTGATCAGTTGGCGAATCTAGGGTTACCGGGAAAGGGCAGGAAAGTGGACTTCAGGAATGTCGGATCAGCCATCATCCCATTGAATTACAGGGTAGGCTCAAAAGGCCAATTAGCGTACTCCAATTGACTAGGACCAAGGGTCCTAGAGTAAAGGGAAGACCTTCTAGATCGGAGATAAGGAGAAATTTCTTCAGTCAGAGAGTAATGAGTCTATGGAATTCACTGCCACAGAAGGCTGTGCAGGCCAGGTCATTGAGCATATTTAAGACTGAGATAGATAGGTTCTTGATTATCAAGGGAATCAAGGGTTATGGGGAGAAAGCAGGAGAATGGGGTTGAGGAGTTGAGAAACGTATCAGCCATGATTGAATGGCAGAGCAGACCCGATGGGCTGAATGGCCTAATTTCTGCTTCTATATCTTACGGTCCTGTGGTATTATGAAATGATGGAAGCTATTCAACCTGTAACTCACATTGTGAATGAGTTTGGCTCCAATGATTGGTCTAAGTAGAGCTGTATTTTGAGCTACACAAGGCAATTTGGAAATTTTGTTGGTTTGCACTTCTGAGTTGTTTTTAGCCTCTTTTCACAATTTTTTTCTTACTTGCTTTGACATTACAACCCAGACTAAATCAAAAACACCTCCAAAGCATGTTTGTTCTGTGGAATCGAAGATTTCTCATTTCAGGCACAGGTAACTACAGAATACAACAGCTGCTTACATTTTCTCAGAGGCATACTCCCAAGTAGGCTGGAGCGTTTAAAGTTTCAACACACGAACCAGTTAATGAGCTCCACGAAAATATAAATCAGGTAGTTTTTTTCCGCAAGTTCAGGTATCAGTGAAATCGAATTATTCTTTGGGGCTTTGCTGTATGTCTGTTTACAGAAGATTGAGAGCGTTTTTATTCACTTCTTGGCATGCAGAACACTAAAGCATTCCTGAGAGATGTACTTAGCTACTCAGATGCAAGTCTTTCTTTCTCTCTCTCTCTCTCTCTCTAGCATTGAACAAAGTACCTCATTATGATGTGAAGAACACCATAATCTCTGCAAAAATAATCACTTGACAATGCAAACATGCTCCTTTCCTTCGATAACTTGTACTTACTGTAGGAGCAGCCATAAACTTCAACTCTCATTCCTATTCGACCAGTAGGATTCCACTTGAGAGGGGCAAAACGAAGGAATCTGGCTCTGATGGAGTACTGGAGTTTGTGGTGCACAACACTGTCTGCATTAGAGTTTCCTGGAAAAGCCTATGGAGAGAAAAAAAAAGACAGAAACAGATTAATAATGACATTCAATTAATAATCCCTTCATTACACATTACATCCAGAAGAAGTGACCTCCCCACCCTTATCTGCCTTCCGGAGGGACCACTCCCTCCGCGACTTCCTTGTCCGCTCCACACTCCCCTCCAGCCCCACCACACCTGGCACTTTTCCCTGCAACCGCAGGAAGTGCTACACCTGCCCCCACACCTCCTCCCTCACCCCAATCCCAGGCCCCAAGAAAACTTTCCACATCAGGCAGATGTTCACCTGCACATCTGCCAATGTGGTATACTGCATCCGCTGTACCCGTTGTGGCTTCCTCTACATCGGGGAAACCAAGCGGAGGCTTGGGGACCGCTTTGCAGAACACCTGCGCTCAGTTCGCAACAAACAACTGCACCTCCCAGTCGCGAACCATTTCAACTCCCCCTCCCA
>JAHRHZ010000145.1:83305428-83356139 GCA_024137785.1 Ginglymostoma cirratum | reverse complement strand
TGTCCGTCCTCCCTGGACTGACCTATCTCCTCCCTATCCCCCTACCTACACTCACCTTTACTGGCTCCATCCCCGCCTCTTCGACTTGTCTGCCTCCTCTCCACCTATCCTCTCCTCTATCCATCCTCTATCCACCTCCCCCTCTCTCCCTATTTATTTCAGAACCCTCTTCCCCTCCCCCATTTCTGATGAAGGGTTTAGGCCCGAAACGTCGAGTTTTCCTGCTCCTATGATGCTGCTTGACCTGATGTGTTCATCCAGCCCCATGCTTGTTATCTTGAACAACTGAGCCAATGGGCCAAGATGGGGTTTAATTTAAGTATATGCGAGGTGTTGCATTTTGGTAAGACAAACCAAGGCAGGATTTACACAGTCAATGGTATGGTCATGGGAGTGTTGTCAAACAGAAAGATCTAGGGGTTCAGGGACATTGAAAGTGGCATCGCAGGTAGAGAGGGTGGTGAAGAAGGCATATGGTCACTTGTCTTCAGAGCATTGAGTGCAAGAGCTGAGACGTTATGTTGTGGCTGTACAGGACATTAGTGAGGCATGTTTAGAATACTGCGTACAGTTCTGGTCATGCAGCTATATGAAGGATGTTATTAAATTGAAAAACATACAGAAAACACATAAAAGGATGTTACTGGGATTAGAGGGTTTGAGTCATAAGGACAGGCTGGATAGGCTGAGACTTTTTTCGCTGGAGCATAGGAGGTTAAGAGGTGACCTTATAGAGATTTTTAAAATCATGAGGCACATACATAAGGTGAATAGCCAAGACCTTTTCCCTACAGCTGGGGAGTTGAAAACTGGAGGCCATAATTTTAAGGTGAGAGGGGAAAGATTTAAAAGGGATGTGAGGAGCAAATTTTTCACAGACGGTGATTTGTACGTGGAATGAACTGCCAGAGTAAGTGGTAGATCCAGGTAATCACAACATTTAAAAGGCATTTGGAAGGTTTATGAATAGAAAAGAAGGATATGGGCCAAACACAGGTCAATGGGACTAGATTAGTTTGGGAAACCTTGTCAGCATGAACAAGTTGGACTGAAGGGTCTGTTTCTGTGCTGTGTGACTGCATGATTCCTAGGGCAGGATAGGACATCGAATCTGGCAGTCCAAAGAAATAGACATCGTTCCCAAAGGATACAGCTCAATATTTGTGGCATTTATATAATTTACCATGTCTGCTCGTATTTTTTGATTGCATTCAGCAGCTATCCTGGACTGCACTTTTAATGATCCCACAAATTCACGGATTTCACTGACAGTACGCGATTTAAACAATGCAGGTTTGCTTATGTTGGACAACAGGTAATCCAAAATCTAGGACAATTTGCGATCTGCCACAACCTCTGTCACAAGGGTGTCAGACCTGAGAGACTGCATGCCAATGCTTTGTATTATCACTGGGCTATAGTATTGAGGATACATGTGTGTTTTTGTAATATATGGTAACACAGTAAATGCATGGTAATAACATTAACCACAAAAAAAATTTGCAAATTATAATGACTGTGTTTTCCAGTTCAATAGCGTAATTATAGAGAGATTAAAAGCTTGGGACAACAAGACACTACTTGATTATGCCAGTGCTTAGTTTAGCACATAATAATCTTTCCAATACATATGACTGTTGATGTGTGAACAACAGGATGATTGCTCAATTTCTTTTTCTATTCAATTGATAATTTTCTTTGGTAAAGAAACATTTTACTTAAGAATAGTGGAGATATATAATGGTGGGAATAACCCAGCAGACTGCACATAACATTTTTTTCCCCTTTTTATTCACTCACAGGATGTCGTTGTCACTCACTGGCCAGCATTTATTGCGTATCCTTGGTTTCACTTGCAAAGGTGCTGGGGAGCTGCCTTCTTGAACCACCGCAGTCCATATGACGTTGGTAGTCCCACAATGACATTACAGAGGGAATTCCAGGATTTTGACCCATTGACAGTGAAGGAATGGTGATACATTTCCAAGTCAGGATGGTGAGTGGCTTGGAGGGGAACTTGCAGCTGGTGGTTTCCCCATGTATCTGCAGCCCTTGTCCTTTTAGATAGCAGTGCTTGTGGGTTTGGAACCTGCTGTCTAAGGAGTTTGGTGAATTTCTGCAGTGCATTTTGTGGCTCGTACACACTACTGCTACAGAGTGTTGGTGATGGAGGGATTGTATGTTTGTGCATGTGGTGATAATCAAGCGGGCTGTTTTGTCCTGGATGGCTCCTTAAGGGTTGTTGAAGCTGCACTCATCCAGGCAAGTGGGCAATATTCCATCACTCTCCTGACTTGTGTCTTGTAGATGTTGAACCAGATATGGGGAATCAGGAGGTGAGTTAGGATTCCAAGCCTCTGACATGCTTTTGTAGCTGCATTATTTATATGGTTGGTCCAGATCATTTTTGGTTAACGGTAACCACCCTAGGATGTTGATATTCAGGAATTCAATGATGGTAACAACATTGAATTTCAAGGAGCATTGATTAGATTATCTCTTGTTGGAAATGATCATTACCTGACATTTGTGTGGCACAAATGCTACTTGCCACTTGTCAGTCCATGTCTGGATATTGTCCAGGTCTTGCTGCATTTTGATACTGATTGGTTCAGTGTCTGAGGAGGTGTAATTGGTGCTGAACATTGTGCAATCATTAGTGAACATCCCCACGTCTGACCTGATGATGGAGGAAGGCCATTGAAGATGCAGCTGAAGATAGTTGGGTCGAGGACACTATATTGAGGAACCCCTGCAGACAGATTCTAAGATGAATGACTTCCAAATACCACAACCGTCTTCCTATGTAGCAGGTATGACTCTCACAGTGGAGAATTTGTCCTCTGATTCCCATTGACTTCAGTTCTGCCACGGACTCCTTGGTGCCACATTTGGTCAAATATGGCTTGGACGTCAAGAGCAATCACTCTCACCACACCTCTGGTGTTCAATTCATTTGTCTATGTCTGAACATAAGCTGTAATGAGGTCAAGATTGAGCAGTCCTATCAGAACCCCACAACTGGACTATTGCTGAGCAGGTGCTACTTGATAGCACTATTGATGATACCTTCCAAAACACTGAGGATGGAGATACTTGTGGAGCCTCCTCCTCCAGTGAGTTGTTTAATTGCCCACCAGCATTCACAACTGGCTGTAGCAGGACTGCAGATCTTAGGTAATTCCACAGCCACTGGATCAGATCTAACTCTGTCAATCACTTGTTGTTTATGCTGTTTGGCATGCAAGTATTCCTGTTTTGTAATTTCACCAGGTTGGCACCTCAATTTCAGTGCTCCTGACATGCTCTCTTGAACCCCCACCACCCCACTGATCCAGGGTTCTTCCCCTGGCTTGATGGTTATGGTTGAGTGGTGGAATATGCTGGGCCATGAGGTTGCAGATTGTATTGGAATACAATTCTGCTGATGTTGATGGCCCACAGTGCCGAATGGATACCCAGTCTTGAGTTGCTAGATCTGTTTGAAGTCTGTCCCGTTTAGCACAGTGATAGTGCCACAGAACACGATTAAAGCTATTCTCAATGTGAAGCTGAAAATAAATCTTTGATCTGCTGATGAGAGCAACTTGGTTCAACCAACCACCAGTTCATCAGGGGAGCTCGTGTAAAAATGGTGTATGTAGTTTCTTTCATTATTTTTATAATTCATAAGTAACTTCATTTTGTAACAAATAACTGAACTATGTCAACATAACTCAAATCTTGCACATCTAACCTTAATAATTACAAGTGTAAGTTGCACCTTTTTATCAGGAAATTCCAAACTACACTGAGTGAGAAAGGGTGAAAGGAAAAGAACAGTTGGTGCCGATAATACACAATAGAATCATCAATATCTAAAAATAGAAGAGAGATTATCAATTCAGGTCTCATAAAAGATCCCTGACTGAGATATTCACCAGAATTTCCTTTCTTCATAGTATGGGAGCCCTATTATGCATTTCTATTACTTTCCATTTTCATTTAATGGATTTAAAGGCATCTGATTGTTATGAGTTGACAATTGTTTCACCACAAAGCAAAGCTGGGCATTTAAGCAGACCCAACTCTATCTCTGTGGAAAAATGCTTGACCTTTTCATTGCGGGAGTAACACTATTGTTTAACTTGATGTTAAAATTCATTGTATAACAACACATGCTTGAGCAACAACCAATAGAACTCTTCACAGAGCGGCAGCAGCTTTGAGAAATTCTCATTTACTGTTTGAACTTGAGAGTGATGATGCTTGAAGGCTAAACAGATGCAGAAAAACACGGCTATTGCTCAAATAGTAATGTATGCCTCTGGTGTGCTCAATCCGATACACAATTTATAGCAATGCTCTTTTCCGTTGTTACTTTATTTTATCAATGCTTAGTGCCCATTTATAGGTGGGGATTCAGGGCGGTAATCCACTGATTTGATAAATGCAAACCAAGGTTAAGTAACATGATTAATATTTTGACAACTTAATAGATAAGGTTGATGAGTGTAATGCAGTTGATGTAGTGTAAATGGACTGCAAGTCAGGAGAAGAGGCAATAGAATAAAGTGTACAATCCCAAAGGGATAGAAGAACAAAGCAACCTCATGGAACAAGTGCACAAATCATTCATGGCAGGACAGATTGAGAAAGTGGTCAATGATGCACACAGGTTTTATAAATGGAGGTATAGTGCACAAAAGCAAGAGTGTTACAGTGAAACTTTTTGAAACACTAGTTTGCATCAACTGCAGAACTGTATCCACACTTTCGGAAAGAAGAGAGAGCATTTCAGAGGGTTCAGAGAAGATCTACAACAATGGTTCCCTGGTTAATGGACTTCAGTTACAGGGACAGATTCCAGAACCTGGCGCTGTTCTCTACCGCAAAGGCCGAGAAATCTGATAGAAGTATTCAAAATCATGAGAGTTCTAGATAATGTATCAAGGAGAAATTGTCTCCTTTGGCAGAAGGGCCAAGGATTAAAGCGCACCAATTTAAGATAAATGGCCACTGTTCCAGACAAGATATGAGGCGGTCCCTGTTTCATGCAACAAATTGCTCAAACCTGGAATGCACTGCCTCAGATTCAATTGCGTCTTTCAAATGGGAATGGTCTAATTATCTGAAGAGAAAAAATGTGGTAATGCTACTGTGCCAAGAAGTAGATTGTATACTCTTGCATTTAGCTGGTAGATAGGCTTCCTCCTGCATTTCTGTGATTGGTAGTAATTAACAAGATTGACCGGAGAATTTCTGTTCAGAATGGACATATGACTCTGCATTTCCAGAGGAGCTGTGTTCAGAATATCGTAGAAAAGGACAATCTGCATGAGACTGTCACTCAGAAAACCTGGACCAACACTGTTACAGTTGCAAGTGGTGAAGAACACCTGCTGCAGAGTTTTCCCATTTTCAGTTCAAAACCAGCCTCCCTCTCAAATCCCACTCATATTCCAACTAAATTAATTAAAGATCATGGGCTTCCCTGTGAGGAACTATTTGGGAGGATAAGTTTGCCTTCTATAGGTATAGAATCACAGCAATGTTACAATGCAGAAAGAAGCCGAGTGGCCCATCATGCCTGCACCAGTTCCGTTATCCATCATCAATCCGTGGGGCAGTACAGTTGTTCATCAGTTAGCACTGCTGCCTCATAGTGCGAGGGAACCAGGTTTAATTCCGGCCTCAGGTGACTGTGGAGTTTGCACATTCTCCTCATGCCGGCGTGGGTTTCCCCTAAGTGCTCTGGCTTCCTCCCACAGTCCAAAGGCGTGTCGGTTACGGGGTTTGGCCGTGCTAAACTGCCTACAGTAATGCAACCTAGATGGATTCACCATGGGAAATGCAGGGTCACAGGGATAGAATAGAGTGGTAGGTCTAGATGGGATGCTCTTCGGAGGGTCAGTGTGGACTCAGTGGGCCAAATGACCCGCTTTGACACTGAAGGGATTTTATAATTCCTTTTCCCCGTGCCCTGCATACCATTTGTATCCAAGTAATCATTCCATTGCCCTCTTGAATGCTTCATTTGAACCTGCCTACACCACATTTTCAGGCAGTGCATTCCATCCCCTAACTCCTCACTCTTATTGCTGTATACATAAAGAGGGAATTTGTATCAGTTGTTCCACAATTTATGCAATTGCAAGCACTTGGTTTGCAGTGATTTGTGAATGATGTTATATTACAGAGTGGTTAATCACAGGGAAATAATTATACATTGTCATCTTTTGTTCAAAGAAAAATATCAAAATCAGAGATTTCCCATAAGGTTATCAACATTCAAGAGCCTTTCCCAAATCACTATTAATTAGGTTTCAATGATAAATATTGTTGTTTCATTGCTACATACTATCAGGAGTCAACTACAGTACTGTCATCTCAGAACCTGATGCCTTTGGTTCAAACTTCTCTCCAGAGCACCTAATCTCAGCCTCCAATTCAGTATTGTACTACAGGAGTGAAGACCAGTTTGTACGCTATCTTTCAGTTGAGACAAAATATCCAGACCTTATCTGTTCTCTAGAGTTGAAGTGAGATTCCATGAAGCAATCAGAGAAAAATTTGGAAGCCTTCCAGATACCTGTGAAGTATCTGAGAAGAAGCAGCAATATATTCAATCAGAAACATTCAGAAACAGAACATGCTGTTAAAACATGAATAACACAGTGTGGAGCTGAGGGAACACAGCAGGTCAGGCAGCATCAGAAGAGCAGGAAAGTTGACGTTTCGGGGCGGGACCCTTCTTCAGAAATGGGGAGGGGGAAGGGAGCTGAGAAATAAATAGAGAGAGGAGGGATGGGGCTGGGGAAGGTAGGTGGGATGGTGATAGGTGAGTGCAGGTAGGGAGCGGGAGGGATTGGTCAGTGAGGTGAGAAAAGCGAATAGGTGGGAGAATTTTTTCTAGACTCCCCCTGGTTAGCTAATAGGAGGTAGAGAACAAGAATAAATGGTAAAATGTAGCAAGTGAAGTGCCATTGGCATCTGTTTTGGAGCCTTCAACCATTTGCAATAGATATCAATGACATAATTATGGGACCGAAAATAAGATTAGCAAATTTGCTGACGACACACTGATAGGTAGGTGAGTAAATTATGCGGAAGGTGTAGGTTAAATGAATGAGCAAATGTTTAGCAGGTGCTGTATAACGTTGGAAAATGTACACTTGTCCAGTTTGGCAGGAGGAATGGAAAACTAGAATATTACTTATGTACAGAGAGAGATTGCAGAACTCAAAGGTACAGAGGGTATGTGAATTACAAGTTAGTATGGAGATACAACAAGTGATTGAGAAGGTGAATGGGATGGTGTTATAAGCCTGCATCCATTAGAGTTTAGTTGAATGAAAGATGATCTTATTGAAACATCTTATGGGATTTTGATAGTGTGAATACTGAAAGGGTGATTGCAATTTTGGAAGTACATATATATTTATGAACTATCAGAATTGATAAATAGAAAATTTAGAAAATTCCTCAGTTGTAAAGGGTTCTTGGAACTCAAAGGGTCAAAGAGAATTTAAGGATTGTCTGCTGCTTACGAATCCCAACTGTTGCTTCGGAAAATTCAAGCCAAAGCTTTAAAGAGAGAGATGATAAAGATGGGTTTTATTATTCAAATTGTTGGACAAGCAGACTTAGAAAAATTTTAGGTTACGTGCTGTTCATTGCTTAACAACAGCATCTGAACTCTGCCTTTTTTCTCTCTCTTTCATGTGTTCTTTTACTTGCTCGCCTGTCTCTCTCTCTCTCTCTCTCTCTGTCAAACCCATGTGCTCTTAACATATGAGGAACGTTTGAGGACTCTGGGGCTGTACTCATTGGCGTTTAGAAGGATGGGCAGGGGTCTAATTGAAACTTACAAAATACTGAATGGCCTGGATAAAATGGATGTTGGGAAGATGCTTCCATTGGTAGGAGAGCTAGGACCTGAGGGCACAGCCTTAGTGTAAAGGGAACCCCTTTTAGAACGGAGATAAGGAGAAACTTCTTCAGTCAGAGAGTGGTGAATCTATGGAATTCACTGCCACAGAAGGCTGTGGAGGCCAGGTCATTGAGTACATTTAAAACTGAGATAGATAGGTTCTTGATTATCAGGGGGATCAAGGGTTATGGGGAGAAAGTGGGAGAATGGGGCTGAGGAACTTATCAGCCATGATCGAATGGCAGAGAAGGCTTGATGGGCCAAAAGGCCTAATTTTTGCTCCTATGTCTTATAGTCTTGTGGTCTCTCTCCCACCTCCAATAAGTGTGCTGTGGATCTCGAAAATGAACTGCCAGAGGAAGTGGCAGATGCAGGAACAGTTTAAAAGGCATTTGGACAGGGACACAAATAAGAAAGGTTTAGAGAGATTTGGGCCAAACACAGGCAAGTAGGAATACTTTAGTTTGGGAAACTTGGTCGGTATGGTTGAGTTGGACAGAAGGGTCTGTTTCCACGCTGTATGACTCTAGACTGTGCTGGCACATGTGTGCACGTAGCCTTAAGTGGACAAAATGTACAATGCAGTTTTGAATTTCTTGGTAAGAATTTTTTCATTAATCAATTCCTTAATCAATACCACAAAAAATTAATTTGGACCTTTCATGCTCTAAATGGAACCTAATGATAGAAAACTTGGTTGTTAGATTAAATAGTGTCTATACTTCAAAACTGCTCCATTTGACACAGAGTACAGAGAAATGTCCTGAAGACATGAAAGATGCTACATTAATAAATCAGTGCCAATGGGATCTAATTTGCACTCTCAGAAAACAAGAGAATTATATCCATGAATTGAATTTTATCTAATAACTGCATATCCACAATTCCTCTCAAGATGTATTCAGAATATCCAAAAGGTAATGCAGCCAAGGCAATGCAGGAATAAGAATAAAGGGTAGGGAACTTAAAAAGCCAAGACAGTGAAAGAAGTGAAAAGCATGTGGGGAAGAACATAGGGGGTGGAATCTTTTAGGGCTCTGGAAGATGTTGCCTAATGGTGATGAATCTGGAATTAAGAGTCTAATGATGACCGTAAAGCCATTGTCAATTGTAAGAAAAACCCATCTGAATCACGAATATCCTTTAGGGAAGGAAACCGCCATCTTTACTTGGTCTGGCCTACAGGTGACTCCAGACTCACAGCAATGTGGTAGACTCTAACTAGGCTCTGGGCAATTAGGGATGGGCAACAAATGCTGGCCTAGCTAACGACACCCTCATCCTATGAATAAATAAAAAATCTGACACGATGGTGTGAGAAATCCAGTGAGGCCTTTCTCAATATCAGGAGCAACTTGCTGCATTTTCCAACAAAGTCCCAGATCTTGAGGTGGGATTCTTGCTAGGGATTGGTGTGATGCCTATAAACAGGCATCACTGTCATTAATGCTAAATCTCACCTCATTACCAAATTGTGGGGGTGTCAGTGTTGGACTGGGGTCAATGAAGCCACGTGACACACCAGAGTGGCTGGGCCCTTTTGTCAGTACTTCACATGACGAAGGGGCTATGCTCTGAAAGCTTGCGATTTCAAATAAATTTTTTGGACTATAACCTGGTGTCGTGGGACTTCTGACTTCATTGCACCGCTTTGTAAGAGCAGGGCTCCTGGCAGGTCGTGCTTGCAATTTGGCTGCACATGGAAAAGTGGAATCTAGTTGTCAAAGTCACAGGCACCTGTGGTAAACCTATTGCCTGCTTATCATGTAGCTGCTGCTCCCTTCACACCTCCATGAAACAACACCTAGAGATACGGATGGGTGGCCTTGGTAACTTCAAACATGCATTTGCAGCTAAACAGAGACTCGTAGAAACGCAATAATGAGAATTAAAAATCTGACAACCCATTTATGATCGAGTGTCACCTATAGCACCAATGGGTCCTCGAAAGATTTTCTTTCTGCCACCCCTCACCCCAGCGAACTAACCACGTCTCAGTGCAGTCCCTGGAACCACAGCTGGAGTAGATGGAACCTGCTGTAGCTGGAGTAGGTGGAGTCTGTAGGCCTCAGAACTGACCTCTGGGTGAGGTGTTTGTGTCCACAGGTCTCAGACGTACAGAATGTTTCCTTGCAAGGGGTAAGGGCATGCTCCACATCTTCACAGAGCTAAAGGTCACAGGCAGGTTTGTCATGAGAGGTGCAACAACCTCTGATGTGTCCCAAGGGATCTTTAGGGGATGTGGCTCTCCTTCTGGCCTGCTGTCTATTAGGCCCTCTTCAGCTGCCACACAGGCACTATCCCCCACCTCTTCCTCAGCTACATCGATGACTGTATCGGCACTGCCTCATGCTCCCACGAGGAGCTCGAACAGTTCATCAACTTTACAAACATCTTTTACCCCAACCTTGGGTTCAACCGGACCATATCTGACACCTCTCTCTCCTTCCTGGACCTCTCTGTCTCCATCTCTGGACACTGCCTCAAAACCGACATCTAATTCAAGCCCACCGACTCCCACAGCTACCTAGACTATACTTCCTCTCACCCACATTCCTGCAAGAATGCGATCCCCTACTCCCAATTCGTCCTCCTCCGCCACATCTGCTCCCAAGATGGGGCATTCCAATGCCGACCATCCCAGATGTTCTCTTATTTCTAGGACTGCAACTTCCCCCATTCGGAGATCGAAAACACTCTCAACCGCATCTCTTACATTTCCCGCACCTCTGCCCTCACATCACCTCCCCACAACAAAAACAAAGACAGAATCCCCCTCGTCCTCACATTTCATCCCACAAACCTCCCGATTCAATGTATCATTCTCCGCCACTTCCGCCACCTGTAATCTGACCCCACTACCAAAGATATATTTCCCTCCCCACCCTGCTTTCCAAAGGGACCGCTCTCTCCGCGGCTCCCTCGTCTGCTCCACACTCCCTATGAGGCCCCACCACCCCCGGCACCTATTCCTGCAATCGCAGGAAGTGCTACACCTGCCCCTAGACCAGTCACCTCCCCTCCATCCCAGGCCCCAAGAAAACCTTTCACAAACCTTTTATGGTGACACAGTGGCTTGATGGTCAGCACTGTTGCCTCACAGGGCCAGGGACCTGGGTTCAATTCCAGCCTCGGGCGACTGTCTGTGGGGAGTTTGCACATTCTCCCTGTGTCTGTGTGGGTTTCCTCTGGGTGCTCCGGTTTCCTCGCACAGTCCAAAGATGCGCAGGCTAGGTGGATTGGCCATGCTAAATTGTCCGTAGTGTACAGGGATTTGCAGATTAGATGAGTTATAGCAGGATGGGTCTGGGTGGGATGCTCTGAGGGTCAGTGTGGACTTGTTGGGCTGAAGGGCCTGTTCCCACACTGTAGGGATTCTTTGATCAGACAGAGGTTCACCTACACATCCGTCAACGTGGTCTATTGGATCCACTGTTCCCGATGTGGCCTCCTCGACATCCGTGAGACCAAGCGGCGGCTCAGAGACCGCTTTGTAGAACACCTGCGCTCTATTCGCGACAAATGACAACACCTTCCAGTGACGAACCATTTCAACTCCCCCTCTCACTCCCTGGGTGACATGTCCATCCTGGGCTTCCACCAGGTCACAATGACGTCACCTGGAAACTGGCGGAGCAGCACCTCATATTCAGCTTTGGGAGGCTACAACCCAATGGTTTCAATGTGGACTTTACCAGTTTCAAAATCTCCCCACCCCCGGCCTTATCCCATGACCAACCCTCCCTCTCATCCCTGCTTCCTTGACCTGTCTGTCTTCTCTCCCACCTCACTGACCAATCCCCGCCACTGCCTACCTGCACTCACCTATCACCACCCCACCTACGTTCCCCAGCCCCACCTCTCCTCTCTCTCTATTTATTTCGGAGCTGTCTTCTCCTCCCCCATTTCTGAAGACGGGTCCCGACCCAAAATGTCAGCTTTCCTGCTCCTCTGATGCTGCCTGGTGCTGCTGTGTTCCTCTAGCTCCAGCTCCACACTGTGTTATTTCCGACTCCAGCATCTGCAGTTCTTTCTATCTCTGTCTATTAGCAGTGCCTTGTCTCCTGGTTAGCATGGGGCAGGAGGTGCCTGGAATCTGGTAGTCATCTGAGTGTGGCCTGGGGTGCCTCATCCTCAACTACCTACAGAGATGTGGCACTGGAGTGCTCACCAGCAGTAGGTATACCGTGACTCTCATCTAGATAAAATACCCACCAGGATGTCAGTATCTGAGTGAATGCGGGGTCAGAGGCAGCCTTGTCACTGCTTCCTCGGAGGCATGTGTCCTCTCTTACTCAGAGGAGGAAAATGCTGTGTCTTGCAGGGCAGCCATCTTGACCACAGTCAACATGGACATGCCACTGGTACCCGCACGACACAAAAGGGAGAAAGTGCCATGTCCAAGGGTTATTCGTTGAGGCAGATGGAAAGTAAATTGGCCGTGGAATTAATGTGAACATTGCATTATACTGAACTTACTTGGCTGTCAGGACATGGATGTCTCTGCATCTCCACAAGACCTAGCCTGGTCCTCACTAGCAAGAATCAGGATCCTCTCCTCATAGTGTGGGGTAAAGTGGATGAATGGGGTAGAGCCAAATATCCTGCACCAGTAGGGCTCTTTTGGCCCTATAGAGGTCATTTTCTCTTGTTGTGACGGAAAGATTGGGATTAAATGAGATGAAATTGGGGCACACAGCTCTTAGAGTTGGTTCTGGTGAAGAAAAAGTGGTGAGGTGCCCTTAGTAAGTGATTAGCAAACACAGAGGATATGCCAAGTCAGTAGCCTGGAGGAGTTGGGTAGTTGAGAGTGAGTGAAGCAATCTGTGACATACAGTCGTGAGTGTGGTAGAGCTTGAGCCCTGCGGGGAGGTGGGTGCAGTAGTGCAGATGAAGTGTTAAGTGAGGTAGCAGTGAGAAGATGGCAACATTTGCCCTGGCAGAGGAAGGAATGTCATTGACCTCCTTCCTGCACTCTGGGCTTTGCTACAAACAGTGGAGACCGTACTGATCTGGGAAGTGATCCCAGGCCATGTCCTGGTGGTGTGCTCCGTTCTGGCAGTCTGGCAGGAAGCAGATATCCTTCCTCTAGCCATTCTGTCCACCAGAACCTGCCCACAAAGCCAGGTGCCAGTATCCTGTTGTCCTTCTTCAATTTCACCAAACTTTGTGCATCACCAGAGTGCCACCTCTTGTCCAGGAGCCCAACAGCCTTTCAATAATGGCGCTGGCGCAGGGATACTCATTGTGGGATATCACAACAACTCCTGGTTACAGCAAGTGGGACAATCAGGCTAGCAGCGAAAGAAGACGGTTACCATAGGGGTGGGTAGGTGTTAATGAGATACTTCGCTCAGAGAAACCTCATGAAACTCAAGGCAAATGACACTTAGCCAAATTATGGTAATAACACGCCCAAGGTTGGAGCACTCTGCAGACAGAATATGTGAAAGCCTTGCATTTGATGATGTATTTAAAGATGTTGAATGTAAAACACTGGGAGGCGCAGGAGCACAATTATTTTCCTGGCAGTCTATTTTTTTTCAAACTCTCATAGTCATACAGCATAGAAACAGGCCCTTTGGCCCATCAATTCTCATCACTTCCCTGCATGTCAAAAATCACTAATGTCTGATTTGCCTTCTGATCTCAGTTTTGGTGTTGGAATAATGAATCCTGATTTCGAAAGTAGCTTTCTTGAAAAACACATCAGATGTCTCAAACTACCTTTCTTTCCTGCCTGTTTCAATAACTATATTGTGAGAAGGTAGAAGGGGTACAGCATAATTTGCTTATTGTCCAAAGCTGCGATTTTCATCCTTACACTTGGTCAGTGGCCAATTTAAAACATTTAGCTCTATGACCAATCCCTAACTCCCACAAGATAAGGAAATTTCTTTAATGTTAGAATTAGCCGAAGTAAGTATTATGAATTACGTAATAAAGTGGTTTGGTCTCATTGTCACTTCCTAGTCAGTCAGACTCATGGGAATAAAAATGACCTGCCACTGAGTTACTCCCTGCAGAAACACTTGAGCAATGACTATAATTTCCTTTGCAGCTTCAATTGGTATAGAAGCATTTCTTTTATTCAAAATGCTTTACTGTTTGCATCAGAAGATTGAATATTTACTTTGCACTGAAGGACAAAAAAGATCTATACTGAATGCCAGACCATTATTAATGTCTGGTGGGTAAGTCAATGATGCCATAAAATTGCACTTGGTTCTGTCATTTACATCAATGCAGATCCGAAAGGCATTATTGCTGAAAGATGTGCTGGTGATTTACTTAATATCATAACAAACATCAATAAAGCCTGACCCATTTAGGGACTGAGGATGCATACACTTAAAGGAAATAGATGTAGACGGTTCACAGAACCTTCAGTGGGTTGCAAAACACCATTGACTGAGGTGGTGAGCACGATAAAAGGTGTTATGCATTGTCAGAGCGTCTAACTTGCTTACTAGTAAAGAGGAAGCTGGATGCTCAGATTCAATACTATAACATCAACAGAATAAAACAAATTCATTGCAATGATTCATGATTATTGGATTTTATGGCAATGCACTTGGCTTATTTAACATATCTGAGTCTCACCTTCTACTTCATACTCTTTGACCAATTACTCAAGGACATCCAATGTGTTTCGTTAAAGTAGCAACAGTCTCAACTAAAGCATTGTGCAATATCGTTGACTGTGCTGCTGGACTCTGCTGCTTTCAAATCCACAACAAACAGGCATTAAAGAAAAGCTTGCATTTATTATGGAATTCAGTACAGACAAGCAGTCCATTTCTTCTCAGGAGCAGCCAGCTAATCTTTGACTTCATGTTGCACAACTGCTTGGACTGGAAAGAGAATGCTTCATATGACCTAGAGAGCAGGACAATTGGGTCAAAATTCAGGACTGTGGATCATAGAATCTTAGCTGTTAATTAGGACATCGGATCTTCAGCAGGTAGTGAAGAAGGCAAATGGTATGTTGAGCCTTCATAGTGAGTGGATTCGAGTACAGGGATGTCTTGTTGCAATTGTACAGGGCCTTGGTGAGACCACACCTGGAGCATTGTGTGCAGTTTTGGTTTCCTCTGAAGGAGGATGCTCTCGCTATGCAGCGAGCTATTTTTCCTTTATTCATTCATGGGACGAGGGCATCGCTGGCTAGGCAGCATTTATTGCCCATCCTTAATTGCCCAGAGGGTAGTTAAGAGTCAACCACATTGTTGTGAGTCTGGAGTCACATGTAGGCCAGACCAGGTAAGGATGGCAGTTTCCTTCCCTGAAGGACATTAATGAACCAGATGAGTTTTCTGACAACCAGCAATGGATTCATATTAAAAACCAAGACAACTGGGAATGCTGTGAATCAGGAACAAAAACAAAGTTGCTGGAAAAGTTCAGCAGTCTGGCAGCATCTGTGAAGGAAAAAACAGAGCTAACATTTTGGGTCTGGTGGCCCTTTGATGACCATTGCGAGATGACAAATACCAGGCTTTTATTAAATTCAAATTTCAAGAGCTGCAGCAGGATTTGAACCCAGGTCCCCAGATTAACAATAATACCACTAGGCCATTGCCTCTCTGATGCAACAAATGTTTACCATGAATGGCAGACTGATGTGTGAAGACAGACTGGATTGGTGAGGAGGTTATTTACTGGCATTTAGAAGAATGAGGAGGGATCTCATAGAAATCTATAAAATTCTAACAAGACGAGGTAGGGTATATACACGAAGGATGTCCCTGATGACTGGAGAGTCCAGAACCAAGTGTTACAGGTTAAGGATATGGCCATTTAGGACAAAAATGAGGAGAAATTTCTTCATCCAGAGAAAGGTGAGCCTATAGAATTCTCTGCCACAAAAAGCAGTTGAGGCCAAAACATTCAATGTTTTCAAGGCATCAAATGCAGTTAGTCAGACTAAGGGGGTCAAAGGAATGGGAGAAAGTGAGTACAGGGGAGACACTTGGATGATGAGCCATGATCTTACTGAATGCTGGAGCAGGCTCAAGGCTGAATGGCCCAGTCCTGCTCCTGTCTTTTGTGTTTGTATGTTTACAGTACAGAAAAAAGCCATTTGGCTCATCATGTCTTTGCCAGCTTTTTGAAAACTATCCAAGTAATTTTACTCTTGCGCTCTTTCCCCATAAAAATACATTTGGTTCATCTCACCTCTGCTCTTTTGCCAATTATCTTAAATTTGTATCTTTTGTTGCTGGCATTAGTGTTGTGAAAATGATTTCTCCTTAACGCAGAATCACAGGAGCAATACATCACAAAGGGAGGCCATTCGGCCCATCATATCAGCACTGGCTCTTGAAATGATCGTCATTATCTTGTGTCAATCTCCTGCTTTCTCCCCATATCCTTATACATTATTTGTATCCAAGTTCCATTTTCTACTTCCCAAATACCTCTATTGAGGGTTGAGGATTGAACTTCTGTTGAGCTTGAGAGAAGAGATTCAGCTGAACTGATGATGGGCCAGCAACAGGATTTTCATACTAGGAAACTGAAGTTGAAGTTGAAAGGATATCAATAATACACGACACAGATGGATTTTTAAAGCAACCACCTAATTTCATTTGCTTCATGAGCTTAGCTTCCCTTTGATTAGTTCTGCAATCTTATAAACCTGCATTATCTCTTATGCCGTCGTGCAGCTATGTTCCTCTCGGGTATTCATTCAATCTTAACACATTTTGCTACATCTATCTTTGGACACTTTCTCCACTTGATAACCAAAGTTATCATTCTCACTGTCACTGTCCTTATCTACCTTCCCTTCTGGATATAAAACTGCTTCTTCAATTTTACCATATCTCAGTGTGGGCTCATAACCTCTTCAATATCTTGCTCATCCAATAATTATGTAACTTGAGAAGACAACTGTCCTACATAAGTTAACAATTCCAAAATCAATTTCTTCTCATGAGACGGACTGAGTCCTTCAAAGTTAGCATTGGTATTTTCATCTTCAGCGAAAACGTAGTTGCCGGTAACAAATCTTGCCAAGCATTCATAAGGATGTCTCCATGTACTTGATTCCATACATACACTACATCCCTGATAGTCTATTTCACTGAAATTGCTTTCTGGAATGCTGCTAGCCTCAGAATTTGGTTCACACAGCATGCACCGTTTCATTCTTTGTTGGTCCATAGGCTTTATAACCTCTTTGGTCCTATGGTTCTATCAGTTGGGCCAAGTTCAGGGGAAAATAGGTGCCACATCCATTTCTTTCCACAAGAGGTTCAGCATCAACTTGTGTTGAACAGTTGTTAAGCAGCAACAATGTTTTTTAGTTTTCAAAAAGCCCAACAGACAGAGGAGTGAAAAACAGTAGTCATACATTTGGCCCTTCTAACTTTACCTGCTGCTGGATAACATCATGGCAGTTCTGGTTGTGGTCTCAACTCCCTCTTCCTATCTATATTTCCATTACTCTTGGACTCCCTTGTGTGTCAAATATCCAGTTAACGTAGCCTGGAATAAATTCAATGACTTCCTGGAGAAAATAAGTCATACAGTCATACAGCATGGAAACAGGCACATGGACCAGGTTTCCAAAACTGAATAGTCCTATTTGTGTGCGTTTGGCCCACATCCCTCGAAACCCTTACTCTCCATGTATCTGTCCTGCACAGGGGAGGGGATGGCCTAGTGGTATTATCGCTGAACTATTAATCCAGAAAGCCAGATTATGTTCTAGGGACCTGGGTTTAAATCCAGCCACACAGGTGGTGTAATTTGAATTCAATGAAAAATATCTAGAATTAAGTGGCTAATGATAAGCATGAATCCATTGTCAATTGTCGGAAAAAGTTATCTTATTCACTGATGTCCTTTAGGAAAGGATACTGCCATCCATAATACCATAAGACCATAAGACATAGGAGTGGAAGTAAGGCCATTTGGCCCATCGAGTCCACTCTGCCATTTAATCATGGCTGATGGGCATTTCAACTCCACTTACCCGCACTCTCCCCGTAGCCCTTGATTCCTTGCGAGATCAAGAATTTATCAATCTCTGCCTTGAAGACATTCAACGTCCCGGTCTCCACTGCGCTCCATGGCAATGAATTCCACAGGCCCACCACTCTCTGGCTGAAGAAATGTCTCCTCATTTCCGTTCTAAATTGACCCCCTCTAATTCTAAGCCTGTGCCCACGGGTCCTAGTATCCCCACCTAATGGAAACAACTTCCCAGCGTCCACCCTTTCTAAGCCATGCATTATCTTGTAAGTTTCTATTAGATCTCCCCACAACCTTCTAAACTCTAATGAATACAATCCCAGGATCCTCAGCCGTTCATCGTATGTTAGGCCTACCGTTTCAGGGATCATCCGTGTGAATCTCCGCTGGACATGCTCCAGTGCCAGTATCCTTACCTGGTCTGGCCTACATGTGACTCCAGACCCACAGTAATGTGGTTAACTGCCCTCTGGGCAATTAGGGACAGGCAATAAATACTGCCTAGCCAGCAACACCCTCATCCCGTGAATGAATACAGAAAAAGAAAAAAAAAGCTGTACCCGCCTCTACCACTTCCTCTGACAGCTCATTCCATACATGCACCACCCTCTGTGTGAAAATGTTGCCCCTCAGGTACCTTTTAATTCTTTCCCCTCTCACATGTAAACCTCTAGTTTTGGACTTTCCTACCTTGGAGTAAGTCTTCAGACTAATGACACTCCCAGAACAAAAAAAATCCCTTGTCTTCCTTCAGAGGCATCTGTCAAATCCGTGTACTGAATATCCCCACAAAACAGGAAACATCCTCCTGGAATCCACCTTTCCAAAGAAAACAAAACTGAAGAAACTTTGAACATAAGGTTTAAAAAATGAGAAGGGAAATAGAGTCAGACAGCATAGAAACAGGCTCTTCAGCCCATCATGACTATGCAGACCAACAAACTCCAAACTACACTAATCTCATTTACCTGCATGTGGCCCATAGTCTACCGTGCCTGACATTTCAAGTCCTTATCCAGATGCTTCTTAAATGTTGCAAGGGTACCTGCCTCCACCACATTCTCAGAAAACACGTTCTACATTTCTATCCAACCTCAGGGTGAAAGAAGAGCACTTTTGAAATCAATCAAAACAAATTTTCCTGGTTATCCATGCTGTCTTGTCACTATAGTAACAAACTGGAAATAAATTTATTCTCTCGAAACATTGAGGGTGATGGCTTTTTCCAACAGAATATTAGCACAACAAAGCATAATATGCATGCCTTTTGCAGACTGTTAATTTTTTTCCTTGTTTTGCAAAGCCTTCTCCTTAACACTGAATCACAGAAGTGTTACACCACAAAGGAGGCCATTTGGCCCATCATGTCTGCACTGGTTCTTCAAATTACGGATTTGTTCAGCTGACAAATTTCCATCAGCAATTAACTTGGCAAATTGTGAATATCAGAATTGTTATGGTATAAAAGGAAGCCAGTTGTCTTATCGCATCAGCACTGGCTCGTTGAGCCTCTTCACTCCATAACTTGCAGCTGCTTCATCATCTATTGAGGCCAAACGTTGCCATGTGGGCAGCACTGTGGCTCGGTGATTAGCACTGCTACCTCCCAGCACCAGGGACCTGTGTTCGATTGCAGCCTCGGGCGACTGTCTGTGCAAACTCCACATATTCTCCCCGCATCTGTGTGGGTTTCCTCTGGGTGCTCTGGTTTCCTCCCACAGTCCAAAGATGTGCAGGTTAGGTGATTAGCCGTGGGAAATGCAGGGTTAAGGGGATAGCATAGAAGGGTGGATCTGGGTGAGATACTCTTCAGAGGGTTGGTACAGACTGCACGGCCTGAGCTTCCAGTCGTCTACTACTTCAACACGCCACCTTGTTCCCTGGCTAACATCTCTGTCTCAGACTTGCTGCAGTGCTTCAGTGAAGCACAGCACATGCTGGAAAAACAGCACCTCATTTTCTGCTTGGGAACTCTACAGCCTTCTGGACTTGATAGCTTGAAGCACCTTCTTTTATGTCCTTACTCCAACCCCAATACACCAGGCCTATTTATCACATAGTCTGCTACCCATTGTTAGCCACTAACAGTCCCCATTAGTGACTATTCATTCTCCTAGGTTGACTGTGATCTACTCCTTTGTTCATTTATTTTTCTCTCTCTTTGGGCTCTATCTCCACTTATCATTTACTCCTTAACCCACCCCCAACCCTATCTTCTGCATAAAAAACAACCTTTTCTGAGCTACCATCAGTTCTGAAGAAGGGTCACCAGGTCTGAAATATTAACTCTGATTTCTCCCCACAGATGCTGCCAGAACTGCTGAGATTTTTCAGCAATTTCTAGTTTTGTTTTTGATTTCCAGCATCCGCAGTTCTTTCGGTTATTGTTTCCTCAAACACATCCCCTGGCTTTAGACCCACCAGCCAAGAGAAACACTCACCCTGCACCTTGTATATCTGAACACATTCAAATTGTAGATAACAAGGTGTGGGGCTGGATGAACACAGCAGGTCAAGCAGCATCATAGGAGCAGGAAAACTTGACGTTTCGGGCCTGCTTGACCTGCTGTGCTCATCCAGCCCCACACCTTGTTATCTCGGATTCTCCAGCATCTGCAGTACCTTTTATCCCTCACATTCAAATTGTATATGCTTCAATCAGATCCGTCTCATCCTTCTAAACATTAGTGAGTAGAGGCTCATTCAAACCAATCCGTCCTTGTAATGTCAAGTGTCAAGTCGACCACTCAGTGCTTTGGAAATAGCAGGGTGTGTGAAGTGGTTAACAGCTCAGCAAGCCACTGCATCAATGCAACAACATTCCTGATCTTTTCTAAGTTAATTCAGGTGAGATCAAGTATTGCTCCATGCGCTCAAGAGTGCTGGTCATGAAAGCAATGGAAAGCAGATATCCACTTGGTAGAGGATCTAACGCTGAGAGACAGTATGGATGGCATTGTGAAAGGGTGTTATTAAATGAGCTTCAGAGGCTTTCTTTTGAAAAAAATCTTGCAATCCTATTTTTTTTTTGACAGTAATACCAAACTGTTACAATATATTTCTGTTTCCTCCAAAATTTGTCAGAATTTATGGCTGGTTATTCCTCCATCACGAAAAATCCTGGTGCTGCCTTTCTCAGTTTCCAGCTCAAATTCTTTGTTGGCTTCTCATCCTTCACTCATCATTGTCCATAGCACAACCACAACACTGTTAATTATATCCTAGTTACATTCAGTCACACTCACTTATCACCCCATCGTGACCAAATTACTGTCTCCCAGTCCACCCAGTTCCTCAAGTTTATAATTCTTACACTGGCCTTGAAACTTCACCATGACTTCACCCTCTCTCTATTTCTGTAACCTGTTGTATTGCAAGGAACTCCACACAACACTTCCCTCCTCCTGGGCCCTTTCCATTCCACTGACCATACAGTCATTGATGTTCACATCTTCAGCTGTTGTTCTAGAATCTCCTCACTAAGTGTTTTGCTTCTGTCTCTCTCTCTCTTTCTCTCTTTTAAATTCATTTATGGTCATGGGAACATTACCAACATTCATACTTCAGATGCAGAGATAACAAGGTGTGGAGCTGGATGAACACAGCAGGCCAAGCAGCATCATAGGAGCAGGAAAGCTTGACGTTTTGGGCCTAGACCCTTCATCAGAAATGGGGGAGGGGAAGAGGGGTCTGAAATAAATAGGGAGAGAGGGGGAGGCGGATAGAAGATGGATGAGGAGAGGATAGGTGGAGAGGAGACAGACAAGTCAAAGAGGCGGGGATGGAGCCAGTAAAGGTGAGTGTAGGTGGGGAGGTAGGGAGGAGATAGGTCAGTCCAGGGAGGACGGACAGGTCAAGTGGGCGGGATGAGGTTAGTAGATAGGAGATGCCAATGTGGTATACTGCATCCGCTGTACCTGTTGTGGCCTCCTCTACATCGGGGAAACCAAGCGGAGGCTTGGGGACCGCTTTGCAGAACACCTGCGCTCAGTTCGCAACAAACAATTCCACCTCCCAGTCGCGAACCATTTCAACTCCCCCTCCCATTCCTCAGATGACATGTCCATCCTGGGCCTCCTGCAGTGCCACAATGATGCCACCCAAAGGCTGCAGGAACAGCAAATCACATTCAGCCTGGCAACCCTGCAGCCCAATGGTATCAATGTGGATTTCACAAGCTTCAAATTCTCTCCTCCCCTAACCGCATCCCAAAACCAGCCCAGCTCGTCCCCGCCTCCCTAACTTGTTCTTCCTCTCACCTACCCCTCTTCCCACCTCAAGCCGCACCCCCATCCTATCTACTAACCTCATCCCGCCCCCTTGACCTGTCCGTCCTCCCTGGACTGACCTATCTCCTCCCTACCTCCCCACCTACACTCACCTTTACTGGCTCCATCCCCGCCTCTTTGACTTGTCTGTCTCCTCTCCACCTATCCTCTCCTCTACCCATCTTCTATCCGCCTTGTCCTCTCTCCCTATTTATTTCAGAACCCTTTTCCCCTCCCCCATTTCTGATGAAGGGTCTAGGCCCAAAACGTCAAACTTTCCTGCTCCTATGATGCTGCTTGGCCTGCTGTGTTCATCCAGCTCCACACCTTGTTATCTCAGATTCTCCAGCATCTGCAGTACCTATTACCTCTGATACTTCAGATGTAACCTACATTGCTGTATCTGGACTCAAATGTAGGCCATACCTGGTAAGGACAGCAGATTTCCTTCCCTAAACAAAATTTCTTGCATAAATCTCAAGGCCAGGAGTCTTTTCCTCCAGTGGTTTGAATCTCACTGTCAGGCAGAAGAAGGAAGAAAAGGGGGTAATTAATAGCCAAAGGCAGACTCACCATTGAAACAAGAACACCAAGTGGGCTCTCAAAGCTAGATGACCTTGTGCCTTCCAACATGAAAGATCTATTCCTGTTCCTCTATCCCAAATGCTGATTCTAAATTATCTCAGTTAGATCCTTTTGTACTCCACTGATGTTAGTTCTCCCTAACTTAATTATTCAACTTTCAATTGCCTTTTTACATTTAATTCTATGTTAGTGAAGCCTATTCAACCTGCACATGAGGTTTGATCACACATCTATCATGCTGTCCTTCAAGTTGATAAGTTTTCATTTCTTAAATTGACTCATGGGATATATAGCACTAAATTCATCGGGTCACCTTAACTAAATAACTCTCATTTCACAAGCCCGAGAAACATCTTCAGCTCTGAGATTCAAAATAAAGAAAAGCAGGACCTGCATTTGAGTATATTATTCCCTGTACAATAGGCCATAGATTCTCTGCTATTTTTGATGAAATACCTGAACAGTCCAATAAAGATTTGCACCATGGAACTAAATTGCTTCAAGCAACCTTTTACTTTCTGTACAAATGCTGGCATTTTAAATGTGTTTTTTTGAGCTTTTGTATTCCTTTTCTGCATCCTCTTATTTTGGTTTCACCTTTCTCACCAAGTGGGGTAAGCACTCCCCCCTCCCACCACACCCAATCCCCCTCGCTGGGTGTCCTTTTAATCCGGATCCTCTCAGATTTTGTTCCGTCTATCTTCTTCTTGGTTTTCCTCTCTTCATGGTATGGTTCACTCCAACATTCTTATTCTAATGTCATTTGCCAGCCCTCATGGGACATGCTTGTACCATACCAGCCTCTTCTACTGAACCATCTCGATGCTTCAGTCACCCAGATATTTAAACATAGAATCCCTACAGTGTGGAAACAGGCTCTTTGGCCCAAAAAGTCCACGCTGACCCTCAGAGCATCCCACCTAGACCCATCCTGCTATAACCCACCTAATCTACACATCCCTGAACACTACAGGCAATTTAGCATTGCCAATCCACCTAGCCTGCACATCTTTCAACTGTGGGAGGAAACCCACACAGACACGGGGAAAATGTGCAAACTCCACACAGACAGTCACCTGAGGGTGGAATTGAACTCGGGTCCCTGGCGCTGTGAGGCAGCAGCGCTGACCACTGAGCCGCTGTGCTGCCCAAATTTCTCCCATATGCTGTCATTTCAGCACAGGTCTCTTCCCGACATATGTCAGGCCCAACTCAACATCCTCATCTCTGCAAACCTATTTTCCTCCCTTGTTTCGTTCCCCTGGAATAACGCTGACGTCAGGCTATACCCAAGTCATTGGAACACAACATCTCTGAATCAGCATAATGTCTGGGTCCCAAGGGAGGCCGGGAGTGTTTGTAACTTTGCCATACTGTATTCAGCAAAGGCAGTGAACACTGGCATTTTACTACACCAGTAATGCAGACCCTCCGGGTAATGTTCATGGGAGCTGGATACAAATCCCACTGTGGCAGATGGTGAGATTTGAATTCAAGAAAAAAAAATGTGGAATGAAGAAAAACCTTGTCCATTGATGTCTATGTGCCTGTATTACAAATGTGTAACAAGCCTATCTGGTTCAATAATGAGACAGTATTTTTTGAAGGATCCCGACCCGAAACGTCAACTTTCCTGCTCCTCTGATGCTGCCTGACCTGCTATGTTCTTCCAGCTCCACAATGTGTTATCTCTGGTTCAATAATGTCCTTTATGTGAGAACATAAAAACTAGGAGATGGAAGAGGTGATTCAGACTCTTTAACATGCTCCGCCATTTAATATTTCTTCTTTCTTCCTGCTCCTATCTTGTCCAATTTTGTACGTGCATATCAACTGTTAAACGTCTTATCTTCTTGCCAGTCTGAGGAAATGTCTTGAAATCTCAACTCTGTTTCTTTCTTCACACAAACTGCCGAAATGCAGAGTGATTCCTGCAATTCCAGATTTTATGCCATTTTTTTCATTGCCTGCACGATTTAGCTTTTGCTTTTTCCTTTAAGCTGTAAAATTGAAGCTTTGTTACGTTTGATTATCATTATCACACATCAGGCTCATGTTGCAGAACCCCAAGAGTGGGGAAGGTTTTACAGATTTAATATGACATACACGAATGCCCAAAAAAAATTGCATTGAACGAACCAATTTATGGCAAGCTGGAAAAAAAAGCAGTAATTAAAGGAAAATGACTGTTTTCCACTGCACCTGAATAATTGGTCAACATCTAGAAACCACCATCTTTTGTTGCATAGACGTGATTGAGAAATTACTTGTACTTCAGAGTCAGATGCGTGGTTAAGTACGTGGGCAGAAATTTGTATGAACAGAATATTTGATATAAATAACTTTTGATGGCAGTGTGTGGTGTAGTTATGTATTCAGATCACTTAATGCCCAAAATTTCACAATCATAGGCAGTGGGCTTGCACCCTGATTGTGAAAAATGTTGTGCCAATTTTTAAATTAGCAGCAAGTTTCCTTTTGACATCATTGAAAGCATATTGTCCAGGTGCGTAATGGCCTGATATGGCAACTGCTCTGCCCAGGATCACAAGAAACTACAGAAGTTGGTGTGCACAGCCCAGGTCATCACGGTAGCCAACCTTCCATCCATGGACTCTATTTACACAGTTTGCTGCCATGGAAAGGCGGCCAACATCATCAAAGACCCTTCACACACTGGTAATGACCTCCTACAACCTCTTCCGTCAGGCAGAAGGTACAAAAGTCTGAACGGATGCACGAGCAGGTTCAGGAACAGCTTCTTTCCAGCCGTTACCAGACTGTTGAATGGAATCTAGCCTCGAATAATGTAACCTGCAATGTAACCTGTATGCCTCTAAGTCTTTTTGATCTGTACACCCTTTGCTTGCTGTGAACTGCCTGTACCACTCATAAACAAAGCTTTTCACTGTATTTTGGTACATGTGACAATAAAATAAAAATCAAAATCAAATCAAACCCTTGTTCATCTGAATCATTGACTCATTTATATATTGAATAATTTATTTATTGTCATGTATATTCAACATAAAAATACCGTGAATAGCATACTTCACCGTACATACATGGCGCCATTCACATTCACTTAGAATAAGGTAAGAAGAAAAAAATAATTTAAGACAGTCCAACTTTCCTTTGCTCTGCTGCAGTCCCACTCTGAGCTTTCCAGCCATCGCCATGCTGCTACCGGCTTCCTACTCTCGGTTGCCTCATTGGCCCGCTCTCGGTTGCCTCACTAGCCCACTCTTGGTTGCTTCACCAGCCCGCTATGGGTTGCCTCACTGGCCCACTCTTGGCTGCCTCACCGTCCTGCTCTGGGCTGCCTCACTGGCCCACTCTCAGGTTCCTCATCAGCCCGCTCTCAGTTGCCTCACCGGTCTGCTCTCGGTTGCCTCACCGGCCCGCTCTCAGGTGCCTCACCATCCCTCTCTGGGCTGCCTCACTGTCCCGCTCTCAGCTGCCTCACCGGCCCACTCTCAGGTGCCTCACCGGCCCACTCTTGGCTGCCTCACTGGCCCGCGCTCAGCTGCCTCACCGGCCCACTCTCCGCTGCCTCACCGCCCACTCTCGGCTGCCTCACCGTCCTGCTATGGGCTGCATCACCGGCCCATTATGGGCTGCCTCACTGGCCCACTCTTGCCACCGCTGCCTCACTGGCCTGCTGTCGCCGGCCCACCCTTGATCCGCCGTCGCTGCAGGGCACAACCCGCGCGTTCAGCTCCCACCACGTGGTTCCCAGTCTCGACCCGGCTCTTTCCCAACTCCTTAGGTAGGTAGTTAAAAGGGGTGGGGGGAAATAGAATTACTACAGAGGGAATGAGAAGAAGGTAAAAAAAGGACAAAGAAAGAAAGGGAAAGGGAACTGGCGAACAGAATGGAACTCTGAATGAAGGCACTTACCCTGCCACCATCTTGCTGCATGTCACCCTGTGGTCAGTGTTCAATGACTCACTTCAGTTTCTGGAACTTAACTCTACAATCGTAAAGTTACGGTCTTGCGGACAGATCTCTCCCTGGCCTCATCCTTCTCTATCTCTGATGCCCACTTCCACAAATGTCCAAAATCTCTCCATAGCTCTGGTTCTGCACGATTCTCATTGTTCCACCATGGCTGGCCATGATCTCTCTGCTTCTGTGCTCAATATATTGGAAATTCCCTTCTGAAACCATTCTCTCTTCCATGCAGTCATTCCTTAACGCCTACCCTTTCAACCATCTGCATGGCGTGGTCAGAGTCATAGAGATGTACAGCACAGAAACAGACCCTTTGGTCCAACTCATCCATGATGACCAGATATCCTGAACTAGTCAAGTCCCATTTGCCATCATTTGGCCCATATCCGACTCAACCCTTCCAATTCACATACTCATCCAGATGCCACTTCCCCGGTAGCTCATTCCATACATGCAACACACTCTGTGTAAAACTGTTGCCCCTTAAGTCCCTTTTAAATCTTTCCCCTCTTCACCTTAAACCTCTTCGCTCATTTTGGACTCCTTTATCCTGGCAGAAAGACCATGACTATTCACCCTATCCATGCCCCTCATGATTTTATAAACACCTTTAAGGTCACCCCTCAGTCTCCAACATCCCAGGGAAAACAGCACCAGCCTATTCAGGCTCTCCCTATAGTTCAAACCCTTCAACCCTGGCAATATCCTCATAAATCTGATGCCAAATTTTAGCGCACCTATGAAGCACCTTGAGACCTTCTGAATTACATTCAAAAGGCTACATAAATGCAAATTATTATTGATCTGCTAACAATTCAAAATGAATGCTAAAATGGAGATTGAACCAGATTGCAAATTTAATCCATCCAATGTGAGGTTTCAACTAATCTGTTGCATGAATTACTAATTCAACTGGATACAAATACAGAAGTGCTTCAGTTCAAAAGGAAGCATGGTAGTGTCTGATTAGATTTTAAAACAGTCTGAAGTGGTTGTAACAAGGTCAGCCAGATGGATCAGAGAATGAGCTCCCTGATTGGGGCTGTTAACCTGGTCCAAGCAGGGAGACCTGGCTGACGTTTTTTTTCCTTTACTCATTCGCAGGACGAGGGCATCGCTGGCTAGGTCAGCATTTATTGTCCATCCCTGATTGCCCAGAGGTCAGTTAAGACTCAACCACATTGCTGTGGGCCTGGAGTCACCTGTAGGGCAGGCCAGGTAAGGATGGCAGTTTACTTCCTTAAGGGACATTAGTGAACCAGATGGGTTTTTCCCCAACAATCGACAATGGATTCGCAGTCATCATTAGACTCTTAATTCCAGATATTTATTGAATTCACATTCCACCATCTGCCATGGCGGGATTCAAACCCAAGTCCCCAGAATGTTATCCAAGTGTCTGGATTAACAGTCCAGCAATAATACCACCAAACCAGTACCTCCCCTATATAAACAGGAGTGTCAGAGATAACAAGCATGGGGCTGGATGAACACAGCAGGTCAAGCAGCATCATAGGAGCAGGAAAACTTTTTTTTTGAAATCCACATTGATGCCATTGGGCTGCAGGGTTCCCAGGCTGAATATGATTTGCTGTTCCTGCAGCCTTCGGGTGGCATCACTGTGGCATTGCAGGAGGCCCAGGATGGACATGTCATCTGAGGAATGGGAGGGGGAGTTGAAATGGTTCGCAACTGGGAGGTGCAGTTGTTTGTTGCGAACTGAGCGCAGGTGTTCTGCAAAGCGGTCCCCAAGCCTCCGCTTGGTTTCCCTGATGTAGAGGAAGCCACTGCGGGTACAGCGGATGCAGTATACCACACTGGCAGATGTGCAGGTAAACCTCTGCCTGATGTGGAAAGTCTTCTTGGTGTCAGAGGTTCCTTTCACTCTGAGAGCTGGCTCTGAGGGAGCTAGATCAGTGTCAAGTACTCTCCACATGTAAATAAAGGCTGATTTGCTGATGGGATACCGGCCTCTGTGGAGTCATTTCAGCCTTGTACTTGCGCAGTGTCAAAACACTGGCCTGAAGGGCAGATATAACCCAGCAATGCTTTTTTATTACAGATATGCTTTGTGAATAAGTTAAATATTTCACAACGTTGGAGTTACACAGCAACCAAAACTGTTTTCTGGTTTGGGGCGTAACTGAAAGGAAATGGATCAACGTCTCAGTTTGAGAAATGTTTACTGTCATCCTGCTGAAGGAGAATGCAATTTATAGAAATGTAATCCAACAGGGCAAAAAGCAAGCACGTAAAGTAAATGAGAAAGGCCAAACAAGATCAAATCAAATGTGCTTTCCTTTAATGATATGGGTTAGAATGGTGCGAAGAAATCAAACAGATAATTGATGATTTAAGTAAATATTTCAGACTACAATGTCTGGGGATTTCTGCATAATTGAATGAAGGTACCTCTTGTGAAAGGAGGCGTTTGGAATGGAAATCTAAGGCCAAGCAGAGGAAGTAATTAATCCTTAGTCAACTGATACATTTATAATGAAACTGGATAAATACCCACTGAAGAACAGAACCAGAAGTTGTGGAGATTTTAACAGCTTGTCTGACTCATTTGGAAGGGTTGGTGACAGAGTGCAGGTAAAAGAACATATTGGAACGGGAGTATATTGTTCAGGCCCTCAGGCGTATCCAGCATTTAGGCATATCCACTCTGATGCTAAGTCACCATCGCTTTAAGACTGCAGTAAAGCAGTGATGATTTCATGTAGTTTGTAGAAAGATTAGGAAGATTAGGAAGGACAAAATGAAAAACCTTTTCATACAGAGGGTGTGACAGTTGAAGTAGAAACCCCCAGCATACTTAAAGGGAAGCCGGAGCTGAACATGAACTGCCGTAATGGTTCTGAGGAAGGCTCAATGGACCCGAAATGTTAATTCTGATTTTTTTCTCCACAGAGGCTGCCAGGCCTGCTGAGCTTCTCCAGCAACTTCTGTTTTGTTACTGCAACCCACAGACCAGGTGCTGGAAAGTAGGATGAGGATGGGTGGTTAATAAATTGAGCTGGTGCAGATATTATTGTAGCAATTGTAATGAGGTCAGCCAGGTGGGCTTAGGGAACATAAATTCCCTGTTTGGACCAGATTAACAGCCCCAATCAGCAAGCCCTGGCTGACAGATGCAAACAGGAGTGTCAGAGGTCCCGTTCGCTCAACAGCTGGCTTTGAGGAAGCCGGACCAGTGTCAAGTACAAGGCACACGTAAATAAATGGTGACTTGGTAACAGGATATCAGCCTCTGTGGAGTTATTTCAATGATGGTCTGAATGGCCATTTTCTGTGCGGTGTCATTTCTATCGATGGTAGGATTGGATTGTAACTTAGAACTCCAGTCTAATTCTCTGGGGAAATGACAGAATCAGAGAAATGTCACAATGCAAAAGAAGGCCATTCAGCCCATCATGCCTGCACCAGTTAATTAAAACAGTACCATCACTTTGTGCCAATTTCCTACTTTTTTACCACATCCTTCACATTATTTCTATTTAAATATCATCCAATGCCCTCTTGGATGCCTCACTAGAACCTGCCTTCACCAAACTTAAATGCAGTGTCTTCCATATCCTGACGACTCGCTGTGCGGAAACGTTTTAACTCACTTCACCCTTGCTTCTTTTGCAGATCACTTTAAACCTATGTCCTCTAATTATTGTTCCCTTTACAACTGGAAACAGCTTCTCTCTATCTACTCAATCCAGCCTGCACTCGATTTTGAACATCTCTATCAAATCTCCTTTTACAGAACGGTCCCAACTTCTTTCTAACTGAACTCCCTCAGCCCTCGAGCCTTCTCGTAAACCGCTTCTGCATTCTCTCCAATGTGTTCACAGCCCTTCTCCGTGTCACCCAGGCATGGGTTCAAATCCCACCAAGACAGTTGGCGGAATTTAAATTCAATTAATAAGTCTGGGATTGAAGACTAGTCTCAGCAATGTTCACCAAGAAATTATCACCAATTGCTGCAAAAACCCGAAAGAACTGTGGATGCTGTGTTCTGAGGAAGGGTCATTGGACCCAAAACGTTAACTTGATTATTTTCTTCATAGATGATGCCAGACATTGTTTCCAGCAACTTCTGTTTTTGTTGCTGTAAAAACCCAGTTGTTTCACTCACATCTTCAGGAAGAGAATCTGCTGTTCTTGCCAGGTCTTGTCTGTATGTGACTCCAGACTCACGGGAACATGGTTGCTCTTAAATGTCCTCTGAAATGGCTTAACAAGGGCAACTGAGAATGGGCAACAAATGCTCACCTTGGCAGTGATGCTCACATCCCATGAAAGAATAATTAAAAACATACCATTCTCTAACAAAAAGGAAAAAAGAAAAATAATCACAACTGAGTTATTTAAGCATAGACTGGAAGGAGCAGCGTTGGTAAGAATTTTCAAATTGCACATTTGCTCCACATGGGGGCCTAGATTGAATGCACTGAAATATCGTTCGTTCGTAAGTTCCTTCTCCATTGTTCAGAGTATCACAACTTTACAACCAGTGAGTCACTTATGAAATGTAGTCTTTGTTAGACAGAACTAAAGTCTCAGCCTAGATCATGCAGCAAAGTCTACAGAGAACTCTGAACAGACAGCTTTCTAACTTTGCAATAATGTGAAAAAACAGTGACCACAATGACACCCTCCGTGGGCAACAATAATAAACAAAATAAAGAGTTTTAAGTTGCTTATAAATGGTCCATTCCATCCAGTTTAAACAATATGTCTTAGTGGGGTTTCTAATTAAATTTGAAATTCCTTCAAGTTAGAAGAAATGTCACGGTTAGGATCTACACCTCTTGAGGTTCCTGTTACACTGATCACTCGTGTGTTCATCATGTGAGCCAGAATTGTTACATTTTCATGCAATACCAATAGAGAAGGGACTACCATTCCTAAAATAGCTTATGCTTGCAGGGCGACTACAAAGGACCTTGCTCAGTTATCAATGATCAAACTCGCTGAGACATAGAGAGAGATGAATGAAAGAGACACTTGGCATGTGAGCCAGTAGAAAACTAACAAAACTGAGCACAAACTATTACAATAAAGTTTGAATGGTTAATTTATATGATGTGGCTGTGTCCAGCCATGTACGTCTATATGTGATAATATTTATTATCCTTGGAAAAACAGGGATATTGGGTTATGTCTCATGGTAAGAATGTCAGTATGTATTTATGAACATACAAACAAGGACCAACAGTTGGCCACTTGGCTGTTTCAGCCTACTCTGGCATTCACTGAGATCACGGCTGATCTGATTTTGACCACGACATTCTTGCGTATCCCCAAGAACCTTTCAACCACTTGCTAATCAAGATAATACCTCTGCTTTCAATCTGATAAGTAAACCCTTACTCTGCAGACATCCATTTGTAGACCTCTTCCAAATCTCCATAAACATAACTCCATTTAAAAAAAATGTCCTTCACAATTTAAAAACAAAATCGCTGTTGCAATGTTAAGAACTCTCTTCTGCACATCTAATTTCATAGAAAAAATATTGAGCCATCCACATATTTAAGAATTCACTATTCACTGCCATTTGAGGAAGGAAATTACAAAGACACACAATCCTCCGACAGAAAATGTGTTTCTTCATCTCAGTTTTAAATGAGAACCCCAATTTTTTTGAACATATGAGACATGCTCACAATATCACCACTGAATCATAGCACGTGAGCTGAGAGCAGACAGGTCACAGACTCCATCTTATCTTGGACCATTTGAAGCATGACACACTGGAGAAGACATACTACTCCTTATAACAGAATAACTGAATGTTAGCCAAGATATGGAGGTGCCTGTGAATGCAGCATCTGTATTTATTAAGGAGCTGTAATAAATGTCTGTTGGACTTTTCAGTGCCATGTTATCTATGACCTACTTTTTTTATATAATGAGGGGTAACATAATCATTGCCGCATCAGGGAAAGACACTTTGATGGGGCAAAACACACATCCAATTTTTCCAGCAGATTTTTTCTTCCCTTTCCAAAATAGCTTTTGGTTTAAAATTTCCATGGAATTATCATTTCACAGAGCAAGTTATCCAAAGAAGAAGAAAAGTATTTAACGTACAAGTTCAGTGACATTATTGTCACCACTTTTCACTTCCAATGTGCACTAAAACCAGCATGAGTAGTGCCAAATATGGAATGGGACCAAATGGCCCCAAGGAATTGTCAAGCCAGTGCATTTATAGCATTTGCCAAGATATAATTAATTCTCAAAATTCCAAAAAAGACTGATGAGTCAAACCAGAATCTTTTTACCACATTGATTACGAAGACTCTATGCTGCCCTGTACAGCTCTGCTTCAGGGAATCAGGATAATTTTAAGGGACACGATACCCACAAAGAAATGTGAACAAACAAATGGATTCAACATGTGGTGTAACTTGCTTGAAAATGCATCATCACTCACACTGTCCAGTGTATTTTTTTTTCTCTCTGGGGTTACACGGATGTGAAAGAATCCATTAAGACAAAAAGCGAAGTACAGGAGATGCTGACAATCTGATCTAAAACCTGAGTGGGAGAACTACCTCTTTGGGTATGATTGACAGTCCAAGTGAAAATTATGCTCGGATTTTGATATAATTTTTGGTTCAGATTTGCATTAAATTTCAAGGCATAACTCTTCCACAAATCAGAGCGCTCACACAGAACGCCAGAACGTAATTGTTTTTCTCCTGCATTGAAAATATTTCCTGATACATTTAAGAGTGAGAATTTACTGCAGTTTCACTAACATAATTGCGAATTGTCTTGCTACAATACAAAAGCACTTTAAATAAGTGTTTCGACTTGCTGTGAATAACCCAGTTTTAAAAAAACTGAAAACAACTTAAAATATTTTACTGAGGTGTTCACCAGTTTTATTAGTTCACTGCAGTTAGTTTAATTTTCTAAGAAATATTTTTTGTTATGTGAAAGCTTTTATAAAGCTGCAAGTATTCACACCTTAAAGCACCTCCTTAAATACCCAGAAATGGGGCAAATAGTGAATCTTCTCCATGATAATTAATTCAAAACTGGGGCCATGACCACTTATGTGGAGAGTGTTGGCTGTCAGTACAATGCTCTTCTTTCAAATCAGCACAAAAGATCCCAGAAACCACTTTGCAAGATGCAATTTGCATTTCAAATTCCTCCATTCTTTGCATTGATTTAATCAATTTTGGGCAAATTGCTGGAACCCATAATATTGATCAACATGGAGATAAACAATAACTTCAAAAGGAAATTAGATTGGCACTGGAAAAACTAAACTAACAGACTATGGGAAAGAGCAGAAGAACGAGATTGACTGGATCACTTCACGGAGAGGCTAAATAGGCCAAATGACCTTCTTCTATGTCGAATTTGATTCAATGGCCTGGATTCTGATCTTATTAAGGACTTGAGATTTTGAAAGATGGTTATGTTTTAAAATAGTTTATTATAATTTATGGTAATATGGAGCATATGAACTCAATATAGTTTTGCTTGGCCGCTATGTAAAGTACAGGTCAAGTCCTGTTGCAGTGCACATGACAAATTGAACATCTGGAAACAAAGAATAGGAGCAGGAATGCAGCAGCTGCTAAGAGCAGCAGAGAAAACATGGTTCTCTGCTAACCAGCAGGCAGGATGTTTGTAGAAGCTCTGTGTCTCTGGTTTAAGCACTGTGGAAGATTTACACGGAGAGACTAGGAAGAGGACCTTGCTGCTGGAAGTTGATTATGAGATTCTCAGACCACAGGGGATCATCCCATCAATGAACCAGAAATAATGAGCCCATTATAAGCTGAGGATAGCTGGGGACTGGCTGCTGTAAAGACTGTGATTGTGAGGGTAGCACACCGATTGATCGATTATTGTTGTCACATGTATCAAGATGTACTGATCAAAGATACCTACCATCCCACACCCCATCTGCACTTTTGAAAATCAGATGAAAGCCCTGTGTTCCTCCTTCCAGAGTACAAGCAGAAGCTGAAACGGGAGGATCGCTCACAGAAAGAAATACAATGCTGGTCCGAGGCAGCAGAAGAGCATGTCCAGGAATGTTTGGAATCAGTGGACTGGACCATATTCAAGAACTCAATAGACAACCTAGGTGAGTATGCCACCATCGTCACAGGCTTCATTAGCAAGTGCATAGAGGCCTGTGTGCCAAAGATGACAATCTATGTGCTCCCCAACCGGAAACCTTGGATGAACCGGGAAATCTACTGCCTTCAGAAGGCTAGGCATGCAGCATTCAGGTCCGAAGATCCAGACCTATGCAGGTTATCCAGATACGCCCTCTACAAAGCCACTAGAGATACTTAGAGGCAATACGTGACCAAGTTAGAGGCACAAACCGACCATATGAATTACGTCCGCCTGTGGCGAGGCCTAAACAACATAACGGGAAACAAAATGAAGCACAGCGAGATAATGAACAAAAACACATCTCTCCCTGATGCACTCAATGCTTTCTATGCTCCGTTAAAGCAGAATGCCAGTAGCACAGTGTCACCTAGCCTCAGCAGCCCCAGACTCACCTGTTCCTTCTGTCACCACTGCAGACATCAGATCGGTCTTCCTGAGAGTAAACCCGAGGAAAGCGACAGGCCCAAATGAAGTCCCCAGCCATGCATTCAGACCCTATGCGGACCAGCTGGCTGAACTATTTGCTGATATTTGTAACCTTTCCTTGCTGCGATGTGAAGTCCCCACTTGTTTGAAGAATGCCACCATCATCCCAGTACCAAAGAAAACACATGCAGTGTCCCTCAATGGCAGTTGCCTGTTAGCTCCGACCTCCGTAATCATGAAGTGCTTCAAAAGATTAGTTATGGCCTCCAATAACTTGAGCCTCCCAGCCTGCCTTGATCCCCTGCAATTTGCCTACCAGTGAAACAGGTCTAGAGCAGTCGCCATTTCCCTAGTCCTGCACTCATTCCTGGAACATCTGAATACCAATGACATTCACTGACAACAGCTCCACCTTCAACACCATAATCCCCACCAGACTAGTCTCCAAACTCTGAGACCTAAGTCTCTCCACCACCCTCTGCAACTGGATCCTCAACTTCCTGATCCACAGACTGCAATCAGTGAAGATAGACAACAGCACCTCCTCCACATTAATTCTCACACTGGAGCCCCACAAGGATGCGTACTCAGCCACCTACTGTACTCCCTGTACACCTCCACTTGTGTAGCCAAATTCCATACGAGTGCCATCTATAAACTTGCTGACGACACCACTGTTTTAGGCCAGATATCAAACAATGATAAGTCACAACACAGAAAGAAGAGAGAGTGCTTGGGGTCCAGGGGCAATGATAACAATCTCTCTCTTGATGTCAGCAAGACAAAAGAACTGATCATTGGCTTCAGGGAGAAAGGAGGAGAACATGCCCCCAGCTACATCAATGGAGCTGAGGCTGAGAGGGTAGAAAGCGTCTAGTTCCAAGGAGTGACAATAACCAACAACTTGTGCTCGACTTCTCAGGTAGATGTGGAAGGGCAAGAAGGCACAACAATGCCCCTTCTTTCCCAGATGGAAATTCGGCACGTCCATAAGGTCCCTCACCAACCTTTACCGATGCAACACCGAAAACATTCTAGCAAGTGCATCATGGCTTGGTACAGCAACTATTCTGACCAGGACCGTAAGAAACTACAGAAGGCGGTGTGCACAGCTCAGACCATCACGGAAGCCAACCTCCCATCCATGGATTCCATTTACACAGCTTGTTGCCATGGCAAAGCTGCCAATATCATCAAAGACCCCTCCCATCCCAGTAATGCTCTCCTCCAACCTCTTCCATCAGGCAGAAGATGCAGAAGCTTGAACACATGCACCAACAGATTCAAGAACAGCTTTTTCCCTGTTGTAGACTGTTGAATGGAGCTTTCTAATTACAAACCTAATGTTGATCTTGCCTTGCACGCTTCCTGTGCAGCGGTAACCTTAAATGCCTGACTTTGTCCAAGCACCCGACGATTGGTATGTCCTTGTTTGCTGTGATCTGCCTGTATTGCTCACAAACCAAACCTTTCACTGCACTTAAGTACATGAGACAACAATAAATCAAATCAAATCAAATAGAGAGAAAAGTGTTGTATTGTGTGTTATGTAGTCAGATCGCACCAGACAAAGTGCATCAGGGTAGCAGAACAAAGTGCAGAATGCAGTGCTATGGCCACAGAAAAGGTGCTGACAGATCAACATTAACCACTTGAGAGGTCTGTTCAGAAGTCTGATAACAGCAGGGAAGAAGTGGTTCATGAATCAGTTCGTACATGTATTCAAACCTTTATATCTTCAGCCCGATGGAAGAGGGTGGAACAGACTATAACCAGGGTGGGAGGGGTCCTTGATTATGTTGGTTATGAGGCAGCAGGAAGTATAGATGGAGTGAATGGATGGAAGGCTGGTTTGCATGATGGACTGGGCTGTGTTCACAGCTCTCTGCAGTTTCTTTTGGGAAGAGCAGTTGCCAAACCACACTGTGATGCATCCAGATAGGATGCTTTCTATGGTGCATCTATAATAGTTAGTAGAAGTCCTTATGGACATGCCAAATTTCCTTAGCCTTCCAAGAAAGTTCCTGTGCTTTCATGATCATCATGTCGATGCGGGTAGATCAGGACAGATTGTTGGTGATCATTACTCCCAGGAACTTGACGCTTTCGACCACCTTCTCTGCAGCACCATTGATGTAGACAGGGGGCATGCCCTCCACTCCGCTTCCTGAAGTCAATGACCAGCTCCTTCATTTGGCTGACATTAATGGAAAGATTGTTGTCTTTACATCATGCCGCTGAACATTCAATCTCTTTCCTGTATTCTGCCCATCTTTGTTTGAGATCTGACCTACAACAGTGGAGTCATCAGCAAACTCGTAAATGGTGTTGGGGTGGAATTTGGCCATACGGTCGTGAGTGTATAAGGAGTATAGCAGGTGCTGAGTACACAGCCCGTGCCAACACACTTTGCCCTTCCATATTAAAACTGTTTTCACCTACAGGATCCGTATCCCTCTATTCCCTTCCTATTCATGTATTCGTCCAGGTGCTTCTTGAATGCTGCTATTGTGTCTGCTTCCACCACCTCTTCTGGCAACACGTTCCAGGCACTCACCACCCTGTGTGTGAAAAACTTGCCTCACACTTCTCTTTTAAACTTTCCCTCCACACCTTGAACTTGTGTCCTCTAGTAAATGACCCCTCCACCCTGGGAAAAAAAGCCTCATGCTTTCCATTCTATCCATGCCATGCACAATATTATAAACATCTATCAGGTCGCGCCTCCCACCCAACCTCCTGCATTCCAGTGAAAACTAACATAGTCTATGCAGCCTTTCTTCACAGCCAAAATGCCCCATACCAGGCAATACCTGGTAACCCTGTTCTAGACCCTCTCCAAAGCATCCACATCCTTCTGGTAGTGTGGTGACCATGACTGTATGCAATATTCCAAGTTTCACCTAACTATAGTTCTATAAAACTGCAGCATAACGTGTCTATCCTTATACTCAATGCCTCTTCTAATGAAGGCAAGCATGCCAAAGGCCTTTTTTACTATCTTACCTACCTGCTCTGCCACCTTCAGCGATCTGTGGACCTGCACACCCAGATCCCTCTGCATACCAATACTCCTAAAGTTTCTGCCATTTACTGTATAATTTTCACCTGTACTTGACCTTCCAAAATGCATCACCTCCCATATGTCTGGATTAAACTCCATCTGTCATATTTTGCACATGCCTCCAAATGATTGATATCGCGCTGTATCCTCTGTCACCCTCACTATCTGCAACCCACCAATCATTGTATCATCTGCAAACTTACTATTTAGACCAGCTACATTTTCCTTCAAATCATTTATGTAAACCACGAACAGCAGAGGTCCCAGCCCTGATCCCTGTGGAACTCCACCAGTCATAACCCTCCATTCCGAAAAAGATCCTTCCACTACCACCCTCTGTCTCCTATGACTAAGCCAGTTCTGTATCCATCTTGCCAGCTCACCCTTGATACCATGCAACTTCACCTTTTGTATGGATCTGCAGTGAAGGACCTTGTCAAAAGCTTTACTGAAGTCCATGGAGACAACATCCACTGCTTTTCCCTCAAACATCTTCGTCAGCTCCTCAGAAATCCCAATCAAGTTAGTGAGACATGACCTCCCCTGCACAAAACTAAGCTGTCTATCTCTCTATAAGTACATTTGCTTCTAAATGCATATAGATCTTGTCCCTGAAAGTCTTTTTCAATAATTTCCTTACCACCGACGTGAGGCTCACAGGCCTGTAATTTCCTGGATTGTCCGTTTTTACCTTTCTTAAACAATGGGACAAGATTAGCTATTCTGTAGTCCTCTGGAACTTTACCTGTGGCCAAAGAGGATACAAAGATGTCTGCAATGCTCCAGCAATTTGTTCTCTTGTCTCCCTCAATATTCTGGGATAGATCCCATCAGAACCCGGGGACCTATCTACCTTAATAATCAGTAATGTTTCGAGCGTGTTGATTTTTATTTTGTTAGTCATTGGAGTTTTAAAATTTGAAATCTGATCATGTGTTTCTTTTATGATGGTCACTGATAGTTCAATGTTTTTTAAGCTTTCATGAGGATTATAACAATCTTGAAAGTGGAAATTGCAATTTGGACTATTTCGTGAAATTGTCAAATCAGACAGTCAAAAGTCCTCCCGAAATGTCACAATCCTATAAGGTGGTCATAAAACTTTCAAGGTAAACAAATTCACAGTACTGTTGACAACACTGTATCAATATTCCTATATTTGGAAATCAGTAATGTGTTTATAATGAAATTCTATGGTACAACTGTATAAAAAGGATCAGAGCTAAATACTTTAAAATGTTTAAAGTCATTGAAAGAATGGGGCATCCATTCAAATGTATCTTTTAGTAGCAAAGTCCTATCAGACATTAGGGGTGGAGTTCTAAAAATGTGAGCTCCCGCAATGAAGCCAACAAGTCTGCCATGTGCAGGCTTGTCATCTACACATTTATTGGCTGGCTGCCTCTGGCAACAGGAATGATGGCAGGTTTCTGAGAATCTGGTCTCTCCCGTCATGCTTTTTATTTCCCAGCTTTCCTTCAGTAAGGGCGCCACATTGGCCCAGTGGCTGGTACTGCTGCCTCACAGCACCAGGAACACAGGCTCGATTCCAGCCGTGAACGAAGCCTGCATGCAATTTGCACATTCTTCCCGTGTCTTCATGGGTTTCCTACCGGTGCTCCGGTTTCCTCCCACAGTCCAAAGATGTGAAAATCGAATGGATTGGCCATGCTAAATTGCCCTGCAGTGTCCAGGTGGATTAGCCATGGGAAATACAGGGTTAAGGTAATGGGCTGGGTCTGGGTAGGATGGTCTTCAAAGTGTTGGTGTGGACTCAATGAGCCAAATGGCCTGCTTCCACCCTGTAGAGATTCTATACTTCCAAACTTCAGTTGAAGGTGCAAAAGATTTGTGGAAAACAGATCAAAGAATGTTCGGGAAAATAAAAAGACAAGGTCAGACAGCATTGGTGGAAACGTTAGGGTTCTTCTTTCTAGTCAATGCCCTCAGTAACATGTTCCTGTTTCCATTTCATTAATCGTAACAGAATTCAATCATATAGGACAGAAAGAGCCCGCTTGGACTGCTGTGTCTATGCAACTCCACAGTTATTAATGGAGTTTTTCATGGTTTTGTGAAAACGTAAAACTTTGTTCCGTCAAGAGTAGCCTCATGTAGTCTGGAAAATAACAGACCAGAAAAAAAGTATGAGTCAAATCATATCAAAAATATTCGTGCTTTTTGCATCACCTGATGGGGGAAAAGGCCGTCAGCAAACATTTGTAAAATATTGGAACAAAAAAGGGTCACCGGACCCAAAACGTTATCTCTGTTTTCTCCTTCACAGATGCTGCCAGACCTGCTGATCTTTTCCAGCAACTTTGTTTTTGTTCCGGATTTACAGCATCCACAATTCTTTTGGTTTTTATTTGTAAAATATTGCCCTTTTAGTATAGAAATTTTTGTCTATTAGCTTTTATCCAATCAAAGACATGAGCTGCAAAACGTCATGCCACAGAAAACATTCGCCAACTTCCTGAAGAAGTTACCCTCCTCCCTCCGGACAAACCTCAGGGGATCTCTCTCCCACTGCAACTCTCTCATAATCTCTTCAGCCTTGAAACTGCTCGACCATATCCTGAAGCAAACCAGGTACTACAGACACATCACCTTTCTTAGCACCTGCTGATGGAACCAGCATTTCTGATGAAGGGTCTAGGCCTGAAATGTCAAGCTTTCCTGCTCCTATGATGCTGCTTGGCCTGCTGTGTTCATCCAGCTCCACACCATGTTATCTCGCCAACTTATTAAGTTGGACATGACTGATATTTACTGTTGATCTCCTCTCCTTTGCTCATAGGAGCCATTAACTCATGGCTGAGTAGTTCTCATTGGAATCCTGCTCTAAGATCAGGCTCTGACGGGAAATCTGAGACTGCAAAGGCAGACTTCTGTTAATGCAACTGACTGACTGACTTCAATTTTCATTGTGCATTTCTTCATTTTCTTTGAAGAAAGTGAGACTCATGTAGGGTTAAGACTGCATTAGAAGTGCAGTTTGAATTCCCTGGAAAATGCAGAGCCTGCCAATGAAATGCACTGATGGATGTTAATAATTTAAGATTTACTTGGGGCCAAGGAGATGCCAGGTTCCCTTCAATAAGAATAATTAATTGTGCACGACTTCATAATGGAAGGTAATTCAATGCAAATTAAAACATGCAGGTACCAGGTGCCAGGAGATAAAATGCCATGGAAGCTAGTGGCATCCGTGTGGCAACACATGTTTTCAGCTCTTCCAAAGCCAGGCATGCCAGGCTAGTGCCAAAAGCATTTAGATTGAGTAATCCCATCAGAGAAATTGATCGTGGTTCAAGACAAAGTGACAAAATATTTATCACTTTCAAACCATAATCAAAATTAAGATCCAATAATATATTGTTGCTTAACAGTGAATATGTGATAGACTGAACTAAAATAGTACAGGAACTAAACAGTGAATAAATCTACTGAGCAAGCAAGTAACAATTGACAAACCACAACTTAAGTCTCTGTTTGATTTTACACCATTCACAAACAGGAGACATTGTCTGAAAAGTAACTACAGCCATTGAGTTAAGTACATTGTATTAAAACAATAAGATACAGCCTGCCAATTACAATAAAATACACATTTTGTTGAAGTTTTCCATTTTGTACTCATAAGAACATTTATAAGAACTCACTGTAAAGGGGAATTAATTTTGCTTTTTGCTGTATGAGAAGATCAATTTAAAGATGAGCAACTTTTAAATGGTATGGGAAGGGGGTGTTGATTGCTTGGTAAAATAGGATCTGAATGGTTTTGGTGTTGCTGTGGAAAATGGACCAGTTAGTTGATGACTGTCAGTTAACTGCCAAGTTTTTTTAAAAATTTAAAGCAGGCAGGTTGACCCTGATTTGTTAGCCATTGCAAAGAGAAATGAACAAAGAATGGCTGTTACATATTTTGTTAAGTTGAAACAAGTGCAATGTGTTTGTTTAAACTTGGTTTGGCAGTTAACTGTCAATCATCATCTAACGACTGCATTCTTCACAGCAGCACCTCTACCAAAGAGAGAGTCCATTGCCAAGTAAACAGCACACTCATCTTTAAAAGATATTCCTCTTTAAATCAACAATCTTGTGAATTTTTTGGGGAGAGCAATTCTCAAGTTTTTGCAACAACAATTACTGGAAAACATATACATGTGGAATACAGCAAGAATGGATGGTTCTGGTAGAGTGAATGGATACTGCTTTTACCAATAGTAAGCAGGTACCTGTCAACCATTTGTGTACTGTTTATGGTTTGATTAATAAGGAGGCGACATGAAAACTGATGGAGTTGTAGATACTGAGGAACGTTGTCAGAGAATACAAGAGGATATGGATCAGTTGGAAAGTTGGGTGGAGACATGGCAGATGGAATTTAGTCTGGGCAAGTATGACTTAATGCATTTTGGGAGGTCAAATACAAGAGAAAAATATACAGTAGATGGTAGGACCCTTCAGAGTATTGAGATACAGAGAGATTTTGGGGAGCAAGTTCGTAGCTCCCCTAAAGTGGCAACACAAGTGGATAAGGTGTTAAAGAAGGCATAAGGCATGCTTGCCTTTATTGGTCAGGGCATTGAGTATAACAGTTGGCAAGAAATATTGCATCTGCTTAAAACTTTGGTTCGGCCGTATTGCGTGCAGTTCTAGCCATCATCAATTAGTAGGATGTGGAGACTTGGACAGGGTGCAAATGAGGTTTACCAGAATGTTGCCTGGATTGGAGCGTATTAGCTATAAGGAGAGGTTGGACAAACATGGATTGATTTCAGTAGATTGTCAGGGGCTGAGGTGCGACCTTTGTTTTTATTCATTCACGGGTTGTGGGCATCGCTGGCTAGACCAGCACTTATTGCCCATCCCTAATAGCCCAGAGGGCAGTTATGAGACAATGACATTGCTGTGGGCCTGGAGTCACATGTAGGCCAGACCAGGTAAGGATGGCAGCTTCCTTCCCTAAAGGACATTAGTGAACCAGTATGGTGACAAAACAGTGACAAAAGTACACAAAATTATGAAGGGCATAGATAGGATGAATCATCAGAGTCTTTTTCCCAGGGTAGAAATGTCAAATACTAGGAGCATAGATTTAAGGTGAGGGGGAAATGTTTAAAGGAGATGTGCACAACAGGTTTTTTCACCCAGGGGGTGATGTGCCTGAAACATGCTGCCAGGGGAGGTGGTAGAAGTAGATACAATAGCAACATTTAAGAGGCATTTAGACAGACGCCTGATCAGACAGGGAGTAGAGGGATACAGACTAAGTGCAGGCAGATGATGTTAGTTTAGAATGGCATCAAGGTCAGTGTAGATGTGGTGGCCTGAAGCACCTATTTATGTGCTGTATGGTTCTATGTTCGATATTTAATGTGCCTGGGAGCCGGATACAACCGTCAAAATCAAAAGCATAGCTAAATGAGTTCTGTTACGGCAGAGAGGACTAGTTATTTAAGTTGTGTTGTTATTAACCTCACAAACTGAACTTGATCTGAGTGGCATGCTAAGCCATTTCATTGGGCTGTTATAAGTCAAACACATTGTTGTGCGTCCGGAGTTGTACGCAGGCCACAGCAGGTGAGCACAGCAGATTTTCTATTCTAAAGGACATTAGTGAATCAAATGAGTTTACAACAACAGGCAATGGTTATCATTAGATTAACATTTAATTCCAGGTTTTAATGAATTCAAATTTCACCATTTGACATGATTGCTTGGTAAGGTGGCAGACGGTGAAATCCGAATTCAATATAAAATAAATGCCAGAGTTTCTTATATTACTAAATATCCATGGATAACAACAAAAAAATCATTCATTAACAAAACAGTTTTCATTGTAGTTGCACTCGCACAGATGATATTTACATAATACTTAAGTTGTGCCTTCACATGGTATGGTGCACTTTGTTGTTCATTGTTCATGTGATTTTTGTTCATTCCTCGCATAATGCTCCTTCTCCATGTAGAGTTGTTTCCATATTGAGGATGACTGCAATGGTACTTATTGCCTCTGACAGATTTCCATTGTTGAAGGAATGGTGGATCGTGGGTCTGATATCATTCTATACTTCGTGCAGATTGGAAGATTACATCTTCCTCATCAAATGCCCTTTACAGGTCCCAAGTTGCTGCCTGGCTAACTTTGCTTGAGAATGGCGAATGTTTGCACTCTGAATGGTACTCAGATGCTCAGTTCTGGCATGATTTGGCATGATTATCAGAATGAAATTAGTTTTCGCCATTAATTCAGAGAGAGAACAGGACCTCTTAAAGATCAACAAGGTCATCAAAAAGCAAAGCTAGAAGAGATGGGTGAGATGCTGAATGAATATTTCTCATCAGTATTTACCGTCGAGAAAGATTTAGACGCTAGGGACTTTGGGGAAAAATAATTGATGTCTTAAAGAGTGTCCACATTACAGAAGAGGAGGTGCTGGAAGTTTTAAAATGCATTAAGGTAGATAAATCCTGGGACACGATGAAGTGTATCCCAGGACTTTATGGGAGGCTAGGGAGGAAATTATGACACACCTAGTGGAGATATTTGTTTTGTTGACAGCCACAGGTGAAGTGCCCGAAGACTAGACGGTGGCTAATGTTATGCCATTATTTAAGAAAGGTTGCAGGGGAATGCCTGGGAAATACAGACCAGTGAGCCTCACGTCCATGGTGGGTATGTTGTTAGAGGGGATTCTGACAGATAGGATCTACAGGCGTTTGGAGAGGCAAGGACTCCTTTGGGATTGTCAGTATGGCTTTCTGTTTGGGAAATCGTGTCTCATGAATTTGATTGAGTTTTTTGATGGGGTGACCAAGAAAATGAATGAGGGAATGTGGTAGACATTGTCTGCATGGAACTTATCAAGGCCTTTGACAGGGTACTGCATGGTTGTTTGTTGAGTAAGGTTAAATCTGGATGCAAACACAACTGAATGTCGTCGTGACATAAAAAGTTGCTTCAAGACCCATTTCACTGGCATTACACAAGATGCAGTCATCAGTGGTGTAATAGCGCCTCAGCACTTGTATTGTCATCACTGTTTTTTTGATTCGATTGAACACTCTCCTTGTCCAATGCCCCAGTATCACTGCAAACTTTTGGCACTAAAACTGCATAGTAGTTCACACTCTGACAGAGAAAATAGGCAAGAAATTAACTAATTCACAAATCCAGTAAATCATGGCATTGATTTTGCATCTGCTGGTTATTGTATCTCTGCTGCTGCTATCAACATGTCTAGATCTGGGTGAAGCTTATTTTGCTGTCAGTACATGACCTATGTACTTGATGTCAGGCATCTTCAATTGCATTGCTCTCTTATTTAGCTGAAGGTTCATCTGGTAAGCTCCTTCCAGCATATGCACTAAATTTTTATTATGGTCTGTGATAGCCACATAAGCTTCTGATTGGTGTCTGAGGTGGTTTCTTCTATCATATCTCTGGATCAGCAGGGCAGCCACAATGAGTTCCACTGCAGTGGAATTCCTGATTAACTCACATTCTCTGTGTTGACAATGAAGGACTCTCCTTCTCAACCTCTCCCATCGCCTGAGGCATGGTCACCGTCTGTTTAAACTACCATGAGCTGTCTCTCTCTAATGACAGAACAGCTTGACAGTCGAGTAGGACAGTGGGAACTTTACCTTTCTTTCCTTCGGCAGCAGTGGAAATGCAAGATAACACGCACAACCCATCTCTACCCCTAAATTTGAACCCAGAAAATAGTTAGAAAACCATTGCTTTCATTCAGCCTCAGTTGCCATTATCTGTCCTTCACTTCAAGGATAGTAAAGACCTTTGTCTTGGTAAGTTGCAGCAAAATTTCTTCAATAGTTGGCATGGTTAAGTTAAATCTATTTAAAGTTTTACCGAGATTGTTTAGATCAATGTATAACCTCAGGTTTGCAGGTTTTTTGACAGCTGTAATGCTGACAATCCAATTTATAGGGGTCGTCACTTCTTGATTACATCCATCTTTTCCAGCTCCTCTATACTGAGGGCAGCAGAAGGTTTCCTCAGCAAATGCAGAGGTGACTTCACATTCACAAGTACTTCGAGACTGATATTCACCAGGAAGACAGCCAAGACCTGTAAACACATCTTTGGCATCTTTTAGGATCTGTTTACAGTCAATGGGTAAGTGACATTTGCGATATTGCACATCTCTTCTGGCACCTACTAGTTAAAACTTTAGAGAGGGGTCAGCTGAGATCAGAGGATTTTTTTCAATATCCAGCACCTGGAAGTTCAGATCTTCAAGCTTTCCACTGCAATGAGCTCTCACTTCATTTATTTTCTTGAGATGAATGTAGATCCATCACTATGCCTGAATCTTACCTTCAATGGCTTTACTTTTGGGTCAGTATCCTGGCCAAATTTTCACATATCTGCAAAGCCCATGAAGGATTGATGTCCCAAGTGATAACTCATATTCACTTGATGGGTCCCTTCTGCAGTCATCATTCTAACAGTCATCAAACAATTGTCCACCTTCACACCTGATGATGCCAAACTGTGATATGATACGGTGATTTGTCAGAATCATTGGCTGACATCTCCCCTGCAACCGTGTCATAGAGGTGTACAGCATGAAACAGACCCTTCGGTCCAACCCATCCGTGCCGTCCAGGTACCCTAAACTGAACGCATTTGCCTGCACGTGGCCCACATCCCTCTAAAACCTTCCTACTCATTTTCCTATCCAAATATCTTTTAAATGTTGTAATTCTACCACCTTTATAACTTCCTCTGGAAGCTCTTCCTATATATGCACCACACTCTGCATGAAGAAGTTGCCCCTCAGGTCCCTTTAAATTTTTCCCCTCTCACCTCAAATCCATGGCCTCTAGTTTTGGACTCCCCTATCCCAGGAAAGAGGCCTTGGCTATTCACCTTATCTATGCCCCTCATGATTTTATAAACCTCAATCCGGTCATCCTTCAGAGTCTGACGGTCCAGGTATAAAAAAGTCCCAACCTATCCAGCTTCTCATAACTCAAAACCTTCAGTCCCGGCAACATCTTGGAAAACATTTTCCTGCACCCTTTCCAGTTTAATAACATTTTTCCTATAGCAGAACAACCAGAATTGTATGCAATATTTTTAAAAGTGGTCTTACCAATGTCTTGTACAGCCACAACACGACATCTCAACTCCTATACTTAATGCTCTGACAAATGATGGCAAGTGTGCCAAATGCCTTCTTCACCATCCTGTCTGTCTGTGACTCTGCTTTCAAGGACCAATGCATCTGCACCCCAGGTCCCTTTGTTTGACCACACTGCCTAGTTCCATACCATTAAGAGTATAAGTCCTGCTCTGGTTTGCCTTACCAAAATGCAACGCCTCGTATGTATCTAAATTAAACTCTATCTGCCACTCCTTGGCCCATTGGCCCATCTGATCAAGATCCCATTGTAATCTTAGATAATCTTCTTCACTGGCCACTAGACTACCAATTTTAGTGTCATCTCCTATATGCTCATCCAAATCATTTTTCTAAGTTACTTTGCTTCTTTCTACCTAAACACGGTGCACATAATGATTGAGCTTTTTAAAGATACAGCATTTCTTTCCCAACAGTGAACTTTTAAAAATCCTTTTGTGTGACGTTCTTTGCATCCTTGATTTTCCTGCTAACTCTTCTCTAAACAGCTGTTCCTTTTTCCAATATTTGTTCTCATTCAGACTGGACTGTCTCTCAGCATAGTGTTAAGCCTTGTCCATTCTATTAATACAATCTGGTTGATGATTAACATTCTCAGACTCTCTGCATGTCGATAACTTTTTTGAGTGTAATGTTCACTTCACTGAGCAGATGTGCCCTCCTTGCAGGACCTCTTATGCTAAAAATAATACTAATTTTAATGAAACTAACTTCCAGTTGTCCAAACACATTAGATTCATCTAGATGTGTCAGTGCCATCTCACATTGATCAATAGTATCTCTCTTCCCCTACGATCTAATGCCAAACACATACTATTCAGAAGTAACATTGATATGGGATATGGGATTCAAAGTATGCTTTCAAAACCTTTGAAATCCCATTCTCTGCTGCTCAGATCTAGCATCCAAAACCACTCATAAGAACCCTCTCCCAGCACTGAAAACAGGATTGTCACTTATTTTTGTTTCGTCCTTTTATTTAATTCTGCAGCTGTTTCATAGTTTACAATTGAGACTGGAAAAAAAATATAAATCTACCTCATAGTCTGAATCATGTTCACAGCTTCGGAAATTGAAAATTCACATCCAACACTTCAGAATTGCAGACTGTATTTTTTTCAACTAATTTTTTTTTCTTTACAGTGGCTGGCTCTGTTATAGCTCTGACAGTCCAGAGAATTTCACCTGGAAACTTCTGACCTTAAGTTTCAAGTAATGTATTTTATGGCTGCTACAAATTAGAATTGCATTTCTCTAAATATATGGGAAGGTAGTAGACAGGTCTCCCCCTTGGTCCAGGAACTCCCTACCTATGTTCGTGACACAACTCATGCCCTCCACCTCCTCCAGAACTTCCAATTCCCCAGTCCCCAACACCTCATTTTTACCATGGATGCCCAGTCCCTACACACCTGCATTCCCCATGCAGATGGCCTAAAGGCCCTCCGCTTCTTCCTGTCCCGCAGGCCTGACCAGTCCCCCTCCACTGACACCCTCATCCGCTTAGCCGAACTCGTCCTCATCCTCAACAACTTCTCTTTCAATTCCTCTCACTTCCTACAAACAAAGGGGGTGGCCATGGGTACCCGCATGGGGCCAAGCTTTGCTTGCCTCTTGGTAGATTACGTGGAACAATCCCTCTTCCATACCTACACTGGCCCTAAACCCCACCTTTTCCTCCATTACATTGATGACTGTATCGGCGCCGCCTCGTGCTCCCACGAGGAGCTCGAACAGTTCATCCACTTCACTCAAACCTTCCATCCCAACCTTAAGTTCACCTGGACCATCTCTAACACCTTTCTCACCTACCTGGGCCTCTCTGTCTCCATCTCGGGTAACCACCTAGAAACCGATATCCATTTCAAGCCCACCGACTCCCACAGCTACCTAGAATACACCTCCTCCCATCCACCTTCCTGCAAAAATGCCATCCTCTATTCCCAATTCCTTCACTCCCAGGATGAGGCATTCCACTCCCGTACATCTCAGATGTCCTCGTTCTTCAAGGACCGCAACATCCCCCCAGCAGTGGTCGAGAACGCCCTCAACCGTGTCTCCCGCATTTCCCGCAACTCATCCCTCACACCCCGTCCCCGCAATAACAACCAAAAAAGAATCCCCCTCGTCCTCATGTACAACCCCACCAACCTCCGGATCCAACGCATCATCCTCCCACACTTCTTCTATCTGCAATCCGACCCCACTACCAAAGACATTTTTCCCTCCCCACCCTTGTCTGCTTTCCAGAGGGACCACTCTCTCCATGACTCCCTTGTCCGCTCCACACACCCCTCCAGCCCCACCACACCCGGTGCTTTTCCCTGTATCCGCAGGAAGTGCTACACCTGCCCCTACACCTCCACCCTCACCACAATCCCAGGGCCCAAGAAGACTTTCCACATCAAGCAGATGTTCACCTGTACATCTGCATCCGCTGTTCCCGTTGTGGCCTCCTCTACTTCGGGGAAACCAAGCGGAGGCTTGGGGACCACTTTGCAGAACACCTGCGCTCGGTTCGCAATAAACAACTGCACCTCCCACACGCGAACCATTTCAACTCCCCCTCCCATTCCTCAGATGACATGTCCATCCTGGGCCTCCTGCAGTGCCACAACGATGCCACCCGAAGGCTGCAGGAACAGCAAATCATACTCAGCTTGGGAACCCTGCAGCCCAATGGCATCAATGTGGATTTCACAAGCTTCAAAATCTCCCCTCCCCCTACCGCATCCCAAAACCAGCCCAGCTCATCTCCACCTCCCTAACCTGTTCTTCCTCTCACCTATCCCCTCCTCCCATCTCAAGCCGCACCACCATTTCGTACCTACTAACCTCATCCTACCCCCTTGACCTGTCCGTCCTCCCTGGACTGACCTATCTCCTCCCTACCTCCCCACCTACACTCACCTTTACTGGCTCCATCCCCGCCTCTTTGGCTTGTCAGTCGCCTCTCCACCTATCCTCTCCTCTATCCATCTTCTATCCGCCTCCCCCTCTCTCCCTATTTGTTTCAGAACCCTCTTCCCCTCCCCCATTTCTGATGAAGGGTCTCGGCCCGAAACGTCAGGCTTTTCTGCTCCTATGAGGCTGCTTGGCCTGCTGCGTTCATCCAGCTCCACACCTTGTTATCTCTCCCTGCACGTGTGTGTGTGTGTGTGTGTGTGTGTGTGTGTGTGTGTGTGTGTGTG
>JAHRHZ010000145.1:83287958-83300260 GCA_024137785.1 Ginglymostoma cirratum | reverse complement strand
CTTGACCTGCTGTGTTCATCCAGCCCCATGCTTGTTATCTCGCACTATAACCTTGTTGTCATGTGACATCTGACTTTGTCTACCCCAGTCCAACACCAGCATCTCCACATTATGAATTTAAAACAACAGTGAGTTTCATGTACTATTTGACTCCCATGTTGGGTAGGTACAGCAGTTAAAAATGTAGGATTGAGTGAATGTGAAGAAACTTGACAATGGAAACTGTTAACAGCCATGCTAGCTGATCAAGAAGCCTTCATGTGGAGAAATTAGACAAAGTTGTAACTCATTTGCTGAGGTTTGGGTGTTTGTAAAGATATTGTTGGGATGTTACGGCCAGTGTGAATTTGAGGCCCTCTATGATTCTATAATGAAATCATTCCAACTTTTGTCTGTTACAATATAGGTCTTGTATTTCTTGTTTAATAAATTTTTTATTCTTCCTATTAAGAGTACACCAGCAGCCTTTTGTGACTGTGTTCAGTACCTGACCTCCACGGCTTTATAAAAAAGGTGAGGATCTAACAAATAGGTTCCACTCTAGGATCTAGCTGGTCTTAAATTGAATTGAATAATTTATTGTTACTTGTATTTAATGTGACATACAGTGAAAAGCTTCAACTGTTGCCACACTCTGGTTCCATTTTGAGTAACTTTAAAAAATATATAATTGAAAGAGAGTCAATCTTCATTCATTGTCCTCTACTCCAGTTCAGGACTTCACCTCACTGCAAATGCTATGAGCCCTGAGCCGGCTTATCAACAATGTCCTGCATTAACATCAACTGCCATCATAACATTACAGTCCCTAAGAACGAAAAGCACATGTGTGTGTATTATGATCATCAGGCACAGTTCATTTTGTATCAGAGAAGGGTCTAGGCCCGAAACGTCAAGTTTTCCTGCTCCTATGATGCTGCTTGACTTTAAGTAAACCTGCTGGACTATAACTGTCATGTAACTTCCAATTGTAAATTCAGAGCAAAACAAGTTTCCAAAATTCAGTTTATGTAAGTTTTCTTGCCTTTTTTTTTGCAGAGTTTAATATTTCAGCCTCCACTCTAGCCACAGACTCACTTAGAGACTGACTGACTGGATTGTTCTGTTTCCCTGTCAATGGATCTCTGCCACTGGACAATAATTCAATTTCTTTCTTTTTCCACCTTTTTTTAAAAATGCACTGAACCATTAACCTCCATTTCTACTTCAAGGTTGTAAAATCTTAATAAAATGCACTTAAACATAACACGCTTCCAGATTGCTTGGTACCAAGACTTGAAGCTCACAAACAAACCTCTAAGAATAGCTGTTAACGTTTCGGGTCCGGTGACTCTTCCTCAGTTCTGAAGAAGGGTCACCAGACCCGGAACGTTAACTCTGTTTTCTCCTCCACAGATGCTGCCAGACCTGCTGAGCTTTTCCAGCAATTTTGTTTTTGTTCCTGATTTACAGCATTGGCAGTTCTTCCGGGTTTTTTTTTTCTCTAAGAATAGCTAGCCATGTCCTCACCTTGATAACACACAATTTTCTTTTTTAATTCACACATGGAATGTGGGCATCATGGCTAGTCAGTATTTATTGCCCATCCCTAGTTGGCCTTGAGAAGGTGGTGGTGAGCTGCCTTCTTGAACCACTGCAGTCCACCTGCTGAAGGTAGATCCACAATGCCATTAAGGAGGGAATTCCAGGAATTTGAGTCAGCAACAATGAAGGAACAGTGATATATTTCCAAGTCAGGATGATGAGTGACTTTGAGGGGAACTTGTAACACATGGAGTTCCTATGCAAGCTGCCTCCAAAAAACGCACAAAACAAGTAAGTACAAAATAAGACTAAAGTTATTGTCTGTTCTTAATTCCTGTTAAGGGCTATTTCATGTGATAGGGACAGCTGCCAACATAATGGTAGCAATTTCCCTGCAGTATAGTTACAGGCTCCCTAACATAAAAAGGGATTCCTCAGGCAAACAAGGTCACTGCCTACAGACCAAATAGGTCATCCAGGGGGGCTTCATTGCTGACTTGCATTCCGCTGATATTTTCATTAATTTAAACACACCTATCAGAGCTCTGATGTCTCCTACCTGCCTCACCAGTGACCCACCTCTCCCCGTAATGCTGATAATGACCACAGACCTTCCATCCTAACAGAATCTGCATTCTAATAACAACTATCAATTGGATGCCAGGACAATGGTTGGCCAATTAAGTGGTATCTCATGGTAGAATTTCTGACCTGGTTCTAGTAAGTAAGGCTTTAGGAATGCTTTTATTTTAAACCAGATCTCATGGTCAAAAAACACATGGCAAAATTCAGTCCATTATTCCTGCAACTCTGAGAACGCTTTCACCACACGGAGTGCAGCTCACCGCTACTTTTATCAAGGATGACTGGGGAATGGACAATAAGTATTCATTAGTCATGCGTACAGCTCAAGAATGAATTAGACAAGCTATGAATGACACCCAGGATAACAAGCATGGGGCTGGATGAACACAGCAGGTCAAGCAGCATCATAGGAGCAGGAAAACCTACACCATTTTGACTAACTACATGTATCAAGTTGTGCAGAGATAGTAAGAACTGCCGATGCTGGAGTCTGAGATAACACAGTGCGAAGCTGGAGGAACACAGCACGCCAGGCAGCATTAGAGGAATAGGAGAGCTGATGTTTTGGGTCAGAACCCTTCTTCAGAAGTGGGAAAGGGGAAGAGGGCTCTGAAATAAATAGAGAGGGGGAGGCGGTGATAGCAGGTAGATAGCGGAGCGGGTAGGTAGGAGAGAAGACGGACAGGTCAAGGAGACGGGGATGAAGCTAGTAAAGGTGAGTGCAGGTAGGTAGTGGTGGGGATTGGTCAGTGAGGAGGGAGGAGCAGATAGGTGGGAGAGAAGATGGACAGGTCAATAAGGTGGGGATGAGGGGGGTGCTGGTCTTGGGATGAGTCGGGGATGGGGAGATTTTGAAGCTCGTAAAGTCCACATTGAGACCACTGGGTTGTAGACTCCCAAGGCAGAAGATAAGGTGCTGTTCCTCCAGTTTCCGGGTGGCATCGTTGCGGCACTGGAGGTGGCCCAGGATGGACATGTATTCAGGGAGTGGGAGGGGGAGTTGAAGTGATTCGCGACTGGGAGGTGTTGTTGGTTGTCACGAACCGAGTGTAGGTGCTTTACAAAGTGGACTCCAAGCCTCTGCTTGGTCTCATTGCTGTAGAGGAGGCCACATGAGGAACAGCGGATACAATAGACCACATTAGCGGATGTGCAGGTGAACATATGTTTAATGTGGAAGGTTTTTTGGGGCTTGGAATGGACATGAGTGTAGGGGCAGGTGTAGCACCTCCTACGGTTGCAAGGAAAGGTGCTGGGGGTGGTGGGGGTGGTGGGGCTAGTGGGGAGTGTGGAGCCGATAAGGGAGTTGCGGAGAGAGCAGTCCTTCTGGAAGGCAGATAAGGGTGGGGAGGGAAATATATCCTTCATAGTAGGGTCAGATTGCAGGTGGCGGAAGTGACGGAGAATGATGCGTTGAATCTGGAGGTTAATGGGGTCTTACGTGAAGACAAGGGGAGTTCTGTCTTTGTTTTTGTTGCGGGGAGGGGGTGTGAGGGATGAAGTGCGGGAAATGCAAGAGATGTGGTCGAAGGCGTTTTTGACCACTGGGGGTCGGGGGGGATGTTGCGGTCCTTGAAATACAAGGACATCTGGGATGTTTGGGAGTGGAATGCCTCATCTTGGGAACAGATGGGGTGTAGTCCACCTGGTCCTGGTGATTTATCTACCTTCAGAGCTTTCAGTTTTTCTCGTACCTTCCTCTTGGTCGTGGCCACAACACTCACATTCGCCCCACAAGTTTATTGAATTTTTGGCATGGTATTCGTGTCTTCCACTGCAAAAACTGACGCAAAGTACTTGTTCAGTTCCTCTACCATTTCTCTGTTCCCCATTACTACTGCGGTCCAATTTCAACTTCTACCTCTCTTTTGCACTTTATATGTTTAAAGAAACTCTTGCAATCTTCTTTTATATGACTGGTGAGCTCATGCTCATATTTAATCTTCTCTCTCATTATTTTTTTTAGTCGTCCTCTGTTGGTCTTTGTAGGCTTCCTAATCCTCTTAACCGTATTATATGCTTTCTCTTTTGCTTTTATACTGACCCTGACTTCCCTTGTCAGCCATGGTTGCCTTGTCCTCCTTTCAGTATTCTGCTTTTTCCTAGGGATCAATTTTTGCTGTTTTTCCCAAATTACTCCCAGAAACTCCTGCCATTGCTGCTCCACTGTCTTTCCTGCTAATCTCCTCTCCCAGTCAATTTTGGTCAGCTCCTCCCTCATGCCTCTGTAGTTGCCTTTATTCAATTGGAATACTGTTACATCTGATTCCAGCTTCTCCCTCTCAAATTGCACATTAAATTCTATCATATTATGATCACTGCCTCCTCAGGGTTCCTTCACCTAAGGCTCCCTTATCAAGTCTGCCTCACTGCACATCACCAAATCCAATGAGATAACAAGGCGTAGAGCTGAATGAACACAGCAGGCCAAGCAACATCATAGGAGCAGGAAAGCTTGACGTTTCGGGCCTAGACCCTTCTTCAGAAAAGGGTCTAGGCCCAAAATGTCAAGCTTTCCTGCTCCTCTGATGCTGCTTGGCCTGCTGTGTTCATCCAGCTCTACGCCTTGTTATCTCAGATTCTCCAGCATCTGCAGTTCCTACTATCTCACCAAATCCAATATTGCCTGCTCCATTGTGGGCTCCACTACAAGCTGCTCCAAAGAACTATCTCATATACATTCCACAAATTCTTTTTCTCGTGATCCATTACCAACCTGATTTGTCCAGTCCACCTGCATATTGAAATCCCCCATGACGGTAACCTTGCCTCTCTTACATGCCTTTTCTATCTCCCGGTGTATCTTGTGCCCTATGTCCTAGATCCTACATAACACCTATTATGGATTTTTTTTTTTACCTTTGCGTTCCTCGATTCTACCCACACAGATTTTACATCATCTGACCCTACGTCATTTCTTGCTATTGATTTAATTTCATTCCTTATTAATAAAGCTACCCTACCTCCTGTGCTCACCTGCCTGTCTTTTCAATAGGATATATATCCTTGGATATTTAGCTCCCAATCCTGATCCCCTGGCAGCCAGGTCTCCGTGATGCCCATGACATCTTACCTGCCAATTTCAATCTACACCACAAACTCATTTGTGTTATTTCGTACGCTGTGTGCATTCAGATACAACACCTTCAGCCCTGTATTTATTGGCTCTCTTCTCACTGTCATCCTTTTATCTGATGTGCTTGAAGCTAGATTTCTAACCATTTCCAAACACTCTATCCTATTTTGTGTTCTGGAGACTTTAATAACCTCTCCTGAGTTCTCCTTTCATTTCATTTTTTTTTCATATGTTTCCATGCAGTTGAATTCACCCCCATAGATGTTAACCTGCTGCTTTGTTTCCCATTGACCATTATACTTCTTATACCTTTCCTTCCCCCACTTTCTAGTTTAAAGTCCTGTTGACCACCCTATTTACCCTTTTCACTAGAACATTGGTCCCAGCTCGGTTCAGGGAGTGACCATCTCAACAGTACAGATCCCTCATGTGCAAATACTGTTCGAGCACCTCTTTCCTACACCACTCCTTAAGCCACATGTTTACCTCCCTTATTGTCATGTCCCTATGGCAATTTGCATGTGGTTCAGGTATAATCTGGAGATTATAACCCTTGAGGACCTGTTTTTTAATTTAGTTCCTAGTTCCTGATAATCCCCAAACAGGTCCTCTTTCCTTGTCTTGCCTATGTTGTTTGTCCAGGCATGAATAAACAACATAGGTTTTAGATCAAATGGATTTTCAACTTTGTGAAAGATACCTTATTCAATTACTGCATTAGTTATCATTAACCACACCTTAAAACTGACACCTGACATTTGGAAGCGTGCACTAGGTGTAGTCCCAGCAATGACAGGCATCACTCAATAAAAACCAAAAGAACTGTGGATGCTGTAAATCAGGAACAAAAACAGAAATTGCTGGAAAAGCTCAGCAGGTCTGGCAGCATCTGTGAAGGAAAAACCAGAGTTGACATTTTGGGTCTGGTAACTAAGGAAGGGATGGGGGGGGGGGGCGGTGGGGGACAGAGAGAGAGGGAAAGGGACATAGAAAGAGGGAGAAGGACAGAAAGGAAGGGTCACTGGACCTGAAACGTTAACTCTGGTTTTTCCCTCACAGATGCTGTCAGACCGGCTGAGCTTTTCCAGCAACTTCAGTTTTTGAGCCAGCATCACTCACTGGTGCTGCTGAGACTAGACAGCTGTCATCAAATCAAATGAGGAATGGAAGTCCTTCTAACATCCAAATAAGGAAGTGTTAAATGAGAGTGTGTCTGCCTTTCCTGCTGAGTTATAGTGAAATGTGTGAAACACTGCCATCTGAAAACGTTCTGTTTTTTCCCGCATTCAAAAGGGGAATTTTCAAAAACTAATTTCAAAGTTGAACACAGAAGTGCTTGGAAATTTCTATAGACCCCACTTTCTTTTGATTCCCACTAATTCCATTGCATAAAGAGAATATGATCCATTTTGTTCAACCATAACCTCCTAGTTCATATACTGCTCTGCACTGTTTTTTGAGTTATCTGGTTATAATGATCACCAAATCATAGAATAATTGAATTTTACAGGACGGAAGGAGGCCATTTGACCCATCATGTCTGTACCAGTTCCCAAAAGAACTACCCAGCTAGTCCCATTCGCCAGTCCTCTCTCTGTTATCCTCGAAATTCATCACTTTCCAACATATACCCAGTAGTCTTTTGAAACCTCCAATGGAACTGCCTCCACCATTTGCCCAGGCAGCACATTCCAAATCCTAACATCTCTCAGAGTACAGAAGTTTCTCCTCATCTCACTCCTAGCTCTCTAACAGGCAAACTCGAAATTGTGACACCTAGTTCCTGATATAAAGTGGGAATAAAATCTCATAAAGTTAATAGAATAGATATGTTCGAGTAATGAACTACAATATTGCCTTACCAGACAATCCAAACATTGATGAGGTTATTCCAACTAAAGGAAGACATCGAATAGACACCTTAACGGAAATACCCACACCAACAGCCCTAGAGGAAAGATACCATGCAAAATGTGTAATTTCACAGTGTCTGAAAGAATGAAACAGGAAGACAATCAAGACTAGAAATACTATATGCAAGGATATGTTCTTTAATTACATTCGGAATATGCATGGGAATACAATGGAATTTCGCTCCCTCCCCAGTTTTTTGACAGAGCTCCTTCTAAATAATCTCTGACATTTCCGTTTAGTCATCAAGAACATTGCATTTTCCTACACTTTAACCCTAACCATTTCAGCCTGCAAGCAGCTCTTCCGACCTACCACCTTGGAAAATAATGAACAGTACAGCACAGGGACAAGCCCTTCGGCCCTCCACGCCTCTGCCAACAAGTGATGTCTTTCTAAACTAAAAACCTTTCACCTCTTCATGGTCCATATCCCTCTCAACCCTGCCTATCCATGTCAAGATGCTTCTTAAAAATTGACCTGTCCGTCCTCCCTGGACTGACCTATCTCCTCCCTACCCCTCTACTTACACTCACCTTTACTGGCTCCATCCCCGCCTCTTCGACTTGTCTGCCTCTTCTCCACCTATCCTCTCCTCTATCCATCCTCTATCTGCCTCCCCCTCTCTCCCTATTTATTACAGAACCCTCTCCCCCTCCCCCATTTCTGATGAAAGGTTTAGGCCCGAAACGTCAAGTTTTCCTGCTCCTATGATGCTGCTTGACCTGCTGTGTTCATCCAGCCCCATGCTTGTTATCTCGGATTCTCTAGCATCTGTAGTACCTTTTATCTCTTAAAAATTGCTATTGCATCTGCTTCTACCATCTCCTCTGGCAGCACATTCCAAGCAATTAGTACCCTCTATGTAAGAAAAGCCAGCCTCTCATATCTCTTTTAAATGTACCCTTTTACCTTGAACCAATGTCCCTTGGTAATTGACATTTCTACCAGTGTTGCTAATTCTCATATGAAGCAAAAGAATTTTTAATAAAACTGTCCAATTTAGAAACTTTGAAAATTGATGCAGGAGTAGGCCATTCGGCCCCTCGAGCCTGCATCTCCATTCAATACAATCATGGCTGATCATGGAATTTCAGTATCTCATTCCCGCATTCTCCCCATTCCCCTTTATCCCTTTAGCCATTTGCGCCACGTCCAGCTCCCTCTTGAATGTATGCAATGAACTGGTCCCAACAGCTTCCTGTGGGAGAGATATCCACAGATTCACAACTCTGAATGAAAAAGTTCTTCCTCATCTCAGTCCTGAATGACTTACTCCTTATTCTCATACCGTGACCCCTAATTCTGGACTTAGCCAACATCGGGAACATTCTTCCCGCATCTAGTTTATTCCAATTCTCTGCTTCCTGTCTGCCAACCAGTTCTCTATCCACATCAATACATAATCTCCGATACCATGAGCTTTAATTTTCCTCACTAATCTCTTGTGTGGAACCTGGTCAAAAGCCTTTTGAAAGTCCAGAAACATAATATCTACTGATTCACTCTTGATCATTCTACTGGTCAAATCCTCAAAAAATTTGAGAAGATTTGTCAAGATTTGTGAAACTCAGTATTAAATCTGAGAGTCTGTAAAGTTCCTCAGCCGAAAATGAGGTGGTGCTACTCCAGGTGGCATTCAGTTTCACTGGAGCAGGCCAAGAGTGGCCTAACCTACCTTCTCCAATTGTATGGAAAGATGCTAGAGGGAGTGAAGAAGTGCGAGGAGAGATGGAAGAGCGGACCAGGGTGTCACAGAGGGAACGGTCAGGATATTCTGCTGCGACTTAATGCTCAGAGAGTACAGAAAACTTAACAGGGGGAGAGACTAAAATCCTGTAAGACATTACAACTTCCCAGTGTTTCAGAGATAGTAGGAACTGCACATGCTGGAGAATCTGGTCTTCCAGCTCTACACCTTGTTATCTCAACTTTCCAGCATTGTATATTTTAATGTCTTTGCTTCACATTCTCTGAACTAACTTGCAGGGGCCAGCATTGCACATGATGCTGACAAATTCAGAACTTTCCATGAAAACCTCATAGATTTTCTCCTGTCATTTCTCACAGCCTGCTTCCAGCTGCTCTGAAATTAGATGGTTTGTTCCCCATCTCAGGTTGCTAACTTTTCAACATTAAACAGCACCTTCCATATTTTGGCCTCGCCCCTAAACAGTTCCGAACACTCCCTAACTAGTTTTGTTTGATCTTTACCTTTTGCCAAGTACCCAATTTGGTATCAACAGACTTGGGAAATTGCTGTTTCTCCCTGCTAATCATTAATATGCATTCTGGGGTTTAAGATCAATTTCTATGGTAAGCTTTTTGTTAGGAGCTGGTCTCATAACTGTACAGTCTCTAACTCAACCAGTCATCCAAGTTAACAGCTTCCCACTTATTCGGTGCCATTCTGCTTCTTAAATAGTAATTCCCTCAAAGGTACTTTATCAAAGATGTTGTGAGGTGTATTAAATTGACTTATAACTCATTCATGATATCTTCAAAGAGCTCAACCTTTTACTTTTTTACTCTACCTTTCAGTCTTTTTTATGGTCTTCCAACCACTGATAAGATCACACATCTATGTTTCCTTTGATTTTTGACAGTGTTCATTTTTATAAGTTGGTCCTATATTTGCTGTTCTCCTGTCCTTTCCAATAACATCTGTAGTTTTCTTCTACCTCTCTCATTTTTTTGGTTGCCATTAACTTCTGCAATCAGTTTCACTCTTTCTTTATATTGTCCTAACTCAATCCCATTTGGAAAAGACAGTCCCTTGATCCAAAGGCATGAAAAAAATCAAACACAGCCTCATCCAAGATATCAGTGGAAATGTTATCAGTCCTATTGTTGATGGGCACAGAACTTGGCACAGGAAAGGATCTGGGTGCTTGAAGGAAAGGAGGGCGATTGAGGTGAGCTTAATTGGCCACTGGCCGATATGTCTCTTCATGTCACCCTGCCAACTGAACTGATGTCAACAAAAATGCGATCCGATACTCCCAATTCCTCCAACTCTGCCACATCTGTTCCTGGGATGAAGCATTCCACTCGCGGACATCGCAGATGTCATCCCACTTCAAGGACTGTAATTTCCCCTCTCCCATGATTCAGAATGCCCTCAACTGCATCTCTTGCACTTCTGCCCCTTTCCAACAACAAGGATTGAGTCCCCCTGGCCCTCACATACCACCCCAAACAAACTCCAAATCCTATGCATCATCCTCTACCATTTTTGCCACCTGCAATCTGAACCCACCACCAAAAAGATATTTCCTTCCCCACCCCTATTTGCTTTCCGTAGGGACCGCTCACTCCGTGACCCCCTCATCTGCTCCACACTCCCCACCACCCCTTTCACCACACACTACACCTTTTCCTGCAACCGCAGGAAGTGCTACACCTGCCCTTAGACCTCCCTTCTCATCTCCATCCAAGGTCCCAAACAATCTTACCAAATCTGGCAGAGATTCACCTGTATGTCTTCTAACCTGGTCTACTGTGTTTGTTGCTCCCGATGTGGTCTCCTCTATATCAAGGAGACCAAGCGCAGACTCGGGGACCAATTCATTGAGCATCTGCGCTCAGTACACTCCAATCAACACCACCTTCCAGCTGCCAGCCATTTTCAACTCCCCCTCCCACTCTCTTAGCGACATATCCATCCTGGACCTTTTGCACTGTCAAAATGAGGCCACATGAAAACTGGAGGAACAACGCCTTATATTTCACCTCAGAAGCTTACAGCCCGATGGCATCAACATAGAGTTCACCAATTTCAAAATCTCCTGAATGCCTCATCCCATGTCTAACCCTCCCTCTCATCCCCGCCTCCTTGACCTGACACAACCTGTTCAGTTTCCTCTCCACCTGTCTGCGCCGCCTTTCCCACTGACCAATCTCTGCAACCACCTATCTGCATCCACCTATCACCATCCCATTTATCTTCCCCCAACCTCCTCTCCCTCTCTTTATTTCTGAGCTCCCTTCCCACTCTTCGTCCTGATGAAGGGTCCAGGCTAGAAAAGTCGACTCTCCTGCTCCTCTGATGCTGACTGACCTGCTGTGCTCTTCCAGCTCCACATTGTATTGACTCTGATGTCAACTCCCACTTTCCATCCCGTCACCAGATTTTCTGCTGTCTCTATAAAATTTCAGCCCATCACGTGGACAATACCTGGCAACGTGGGTCAATATTTAGCTCCAGTAACTTGCTGAAGGGAATGGCGGAGTTTAAAATGTAATATGAAGCTGGGACTTAATGTGTTGAATTGCTACAATGCAGGTGCTGCTTGCCAATTAAGAATGTATATAGAACCATCATGTAAATCCCCATGGAGAGATCAAAGCTGCAGTTGTTCAATGATATTTGCATTTGAAATTTATCGTGGGAAGGAAAAGCAAGTGTACAAAGTGTATTAAGCTCAATAAAGAAACACAAAGTAATGTGAAACAGGAAAGTTACATTTACCAACATCTCACTTAATCACTGATCAAATTTTATCTGGGTAGTCCAGGCTGGATTTTGTCTCTTGCCCACAGTTGCAGCAGTTCCAGTTTTAGAAATGTTCTTTTCACATATTTGTCTTTAGAATTAACATTCTTGATTCAGAGATATTTATGAAAACAGCCGAGGACAAATTTCACATCACAAGTCAAAGGGGTGTGCATCCTCAGTAAAATTTGGGACGTAGGTTTACAAACTTTGTTGCATTGTTAATCATTCTCACCTCCTCCTCAAGTGGTGATTGGGTTTGTGAGCAGCTGTTCGGGGCTGCATAAAGAAACATTGGCCACTCATCAGGAGAATGAAAATAGGGAAAGAAAAGTTATGAGATGGAACAAGGTGGAATACTTTCAGGAGCTGTTGCCTGAGCATTGTGAGCCCCTTACAGATTGAACATGTTTTCTATGGCTTCGTATCACCTGAATTGCAGATAAATTTACCACTTATGACTGGAGAGCTGTTTTAATCTTCCAGTAGCATTTTAACAAAAAGCTTTCCAAATTTGAATGCACCTAGTCAAATTTAATGAGCAGATAATTGGTAAAAGTCTAATTGATGTAATCATCTATTGAGGTCAGTCAGTCAGTCTTAATGGGACACATAGATTTCTAATGGGAAGAGGCTTGTGACAGATAACAAGGTGTAGAGCTGGATGAACACAGCAGGCCAAGCAGCATCAGAGGAGCAGGAAGGCTGATG
>JAHRHZ010000145.1:83264571-83287558 GCA_024137785.1 Ginglymostoma cirratum | reverse complement strand
TTCTTCAGAAAGGTCTAGGCCCGAAACATCAGCCTTCCTGCTCCTCTGATGCTGCTTGGCCTGCTGTGTTCATCCAGCTCTACACCTTGTTATCTCAGATTCTCCAGCATCTGCTGTTCCTACTATCTCTGAAACAGGCTTGTAAGAAAGAGGTTTTTGCCATTGATATTCGGGAGATGGTATTTGTGTTTTTATGTGTTTGCTTGGGAGTGTGTGTCAAAGGTAGACCCTTCTGCAGCAACCAGCCACATTCTGCTTCATAGTGTTCTGAGGAAGGGTCACTGGACTCAAAACGTTAACTCTGTTTTATCCTTCACAGATGCTGCCAGATCTGCTGAGCCTCTCCAGCAATTTTGCTTTTGTTCCTGCTTCATGGTGGGATGCATAACCACACATGGGCCCCTGCCATTCACTACTTGTCAACTGTAGCTCTCCGTAGCCAGTTTTGCCTGGCAGTGGCTGGTGGTTAATCCAGTAACCTGAGCGCGGTGGTATTTCCACACAAGAGGGGGAATAGCAGCATTCAAGCAGCATGCTCTTATGACTGCACAAAAAGGATAGTTTGATAGACACAGGAGAGGAAACGGTATTCCTCACTGGCACAGAAAGTCTCCCAATGCAGCTGTGTGGACAGCTGTAAAGTTCATTGGAACAGGCACAGAAGGTGCTGCAGATTATCTACAGCAGTCAACTGCAGCTCCAGTCACCTTGACATGTCGAGCCACTGGAAACCATTGTGAGAAACTAAAAAGAATCATTTTTCATGGTAATGAACTCCTGCAAAGTTTCTGGTGTGCACAGCTTACCAACTCCTTTTCACACATCCCATTAGATCCAAAAATGAATTCTTCACTTTCCACCTGTGCACTACAACATATTGTGGGTTAGAAAATAATGAATAAAATACAGGAACTCTACTTGAAGAATACAGGCTTTAACTGACTAAGACTTCAGCTCATAATTGTTCCGGTTGGCAGGGAAATAATATTAACATTGTTACTTTAAACAAACCCAATGAGAAGAGGAGGGCTTTCATCTCATGACACTTTCTTCTGGATAGACAAGTCAAAAAGTAAGAACGTGAGAGTCAAGTGTCAATAATTCCATCAACGTCTACCATCAAAGAAAGTTTCAATACTCTCCCTCAAGGCATTAGCAATCATCTCATGACTCTACACCCCTGCTTTTGAGCAATGAGTGTTGGACAATATTTAGTGTGTATAATCCAATAATGGCTAAACCAGTCCTTTAACAAACCCTCTATCCATACGTACATAGAACATAGAACAGTAAAGCACAGAAACAGGCTCTTTGGCCCACGATGTTATGCCAAACATGATGCCAAATTAAACTAATCCGTTCTGCCTGCCCTTGGTCCATATCCCTCCATTCCTTGAATATTCATGCTTATGTGGAAGTCCCTTAAATGTCCTTATTGTATCTGCCTCCACCATCACCCGTGGCAGCACATTCCAAACTCCTGCCATTCTCTGTGTAAAAAACTTGCCCCTCACATCTCCTTTGAACTTATTAGACATTTCAACTCTGGAGAAACAGGTTCTGACCATCAAGCCTATCTACAGACCTCATAATTTTAGTGACTTTTATCAAGTCTCCCCCCAAACTCCGCCATCTGGAGAAAACAACTAGAGTATTCCAGCCTCTCCTTATAGCTCATACCCTCTAATCCAGGCAGCATCCTGGTAAAGCTCTTCTGCACCCTCTCCAAAGCCTCCACATCCTTCCTGTAATGTGGCAACCAGAGCTAAAAGCCATACTCTAAGTTTGGTGCAACCAAAGTCTTATAAAGCTGCATGCTGTGTTATGAAGTTGGGTAGAGGTTTGTGAGGTGGAAGGCAGGAAGCTAAAATGTGTGATAAAAACCAAAAGAATTGCAGATGCTGTAAATCAGGAACAAAAAGAAACAGAAATTGCTGGAAAAGCTCAGCAGGTTTGGCAGTATCTGTGAAGAAAAAATCAGATTTAGTGTTTCGGGTCTGGTGACCTTTCCTCAGCTCTGAGCTAAAATATGTGGGTCTTTTAAGAGATTTGTGCTTTGTCTGTACTTAGAAATTTAAGAAAAAAAATGTAAATCTGTCAGCAGCAGCTGAATTTGCCAGTACAGGGAGCTTCAAAAAGTGAAACTAGTGTATCAAAAAAAGCCTTACAAAATAACAATCTTGTTTTGATATTCTGACAACAAGTTAGGATTCGGCCAATTAATTTAAACGTAGCACCTAGAAATAAAAAGCCAATTAAATTTAAATCTGACGGTGTTGACAACCTGAAACCAATCATATTATAAGAATCTGATTATGTCATTACGGGTATATAAGATGACGGTATTTGGAAAATCGGTGAGAGCCAACTGCCATCTGCCAGAATTAGGACCATTCAGCTCTCACAGAAAGCACAACTAATTAATCACAGGAACCATGGTCTTTTAGCTCAAAGTCCTCATTGAAGAAATTATAGAGATAAAACATTCCTGACAGCAGAACTAACAGGAGAACTGAGTTTGTGAAGACAACGGAGCCAACAGAAGATTTCAGAAGACAGACTCGGAGAGAAGCTGGAAAGATTAAGTGATAATTTATTGCTTCTTATTAATTGTGTTTGTATTAGTGGGACTTTTAACAGCATTCCAGTAGAACTTAGACCAGATAGACAGCAGTTAGTAGTCTCAGGGGGAAATTGTCAATTTGTTTGTAATTTTGTTAATTTCTTTATTGTTGGGATAAATAAATAAAATGTTTCTTGTTACTTATAAACTGAAGATCAGGGATTTTCTTTACTTTAACCACTCTTTTTTACAGATTACGAGGGGAAAGGCCAACTTCTCTGGGTGTTTCAGGGCCAATTTTTAGAGGGGAACCCCTACTCCTGTCATAGCAGATCGGGGTTTATGTTTTAATTCAATTATCAGAGGGATTCCACAATTCTCCGTTGTAACAGTTGCCTCCAACTCCATGGTCCTCACCTTGCTGATAAACCTTTTGTGTGTAGCATTTATCATGTGCCATTTAGGAGTCCAGGCACAGTCTCCTGTTCTCTACATGTGTGCTTGGGTCCTCTGCTACTGTTGGTACTACAGACTATTCATTGTATATTTATATATTTTTTTTAAAAAATTATGATTCTTTCAGTTGTACTGAATTTTACGTTAAATTTGTTCATTAGCAGGGCCTTCCTTGCCAGACACTTCTGGAGCTGATAACTGCCTCATAACTTGGCATTCTGAATGGAACCCCTTTACCAGCCAAATTAAAACAGCTTTTTTATTGGAGGGTGCAAGCGACAGGGTGCCTAGGATGGGATACAGAAAGGACCATAGAACATTATCAGAAAATGAAAAAGAAGATCAGCAAAATGGAGGGAGGCAATGACTGAGAGGGGAGGATATTGCGGAAAGGTTTTGGATGAACATGATGGCTGTGGGGGTAGTGGGTCAGCAAGGAGAGTTCTACAAACCGTGAAAATACGCTTCCTTAACTGTGCACCATCCTAAAGAAGGTTAAAGATGCAGTGAGGACTGACAACATGTACGCGAGTAGAGTACAGGAAACTGGGACAGGCCAGTGAGAGGAGGAGACCGGAATTTGGCTCTGTTGACAGAATGCAGGCCTGGAATGTTGGTCGAAATTTTTCTGACCATTAGGAAATGGCTTGCTAAGTAGTAGGGCTGGCAATAATGCAGCAGGAGTTATAAGGACTCACTGTTTTCTCACCCCCATGGCATATTGACACAGTCATGGCACTCTTAATAGTGCAGTGGCTGACTGCAAGTATGGGCACTTGTCATCTCTATGGCCACTTTCCCAGCGCTGGAAGGACCTGGCACCACACACATCAGCCTTACTGGTCTCCTAGTGGCTGACCCAGGGGGTGGGGGTGAGGCACTCTTTGATAAGTGCTCTGAAGTCCACAGGGGAGCCATTTGTTTCAAACCAGGCAGAAATGAATGCTACACGCTGAAGGCACCACTGCCATTACATCCAACACCCTCCCTTCATCACTTAGGTCCGACCTCTTGGCCTCAGCTTTACTATGGGCAATTCAGCACAGCCAATCCACCTATCCTGCACATCTTTGGACCGTGAGAGGAAACTGGACCACCTGGAGGAAACCCACATAGACATGGGGAGATTGTGCAAACATCATACAGCCACTTACCTGAAGGAGGAATCGAACCCAGTTCCTGGCACTGTGAGGTAGCAGTGCTAACCACTGATCCACCGCTTATCTGTTTATTGACTGCCACAAGCAAAGCGCCACCCTGGGGTGCCACCATGTGGTGAAACAAGGTCACTTCCCATTTTCAGCCTTGTCTGTCCGTCTTAGAACATAGAACAATACAGCACAGAACAGGCCCTTCAGCCCTCGATGTTGCGCCAACCTGTGAACTAATCTAAGCCCATCCCCCTACACAATCCCATCATCATCCATACGCTTATCCAAGGACTGTTTAAATGCCCCTAATGTGGCTGAGTTAACTACATTGGCAGGCAGGGCATTCCACGCCCCTACCACTCTCTGAGTAAAGAACCTGCCTCTGACATCTGTCTTAAATCTATCACCCCTCAATTTGCAGCTATGCCCCCTCATACTAGCCGACGTCATCATCCGAGGAAAAAGACTCTCACTGTCCGCCCTACCTAATCCTCTGCTCATTTTGTATGTCTCTATTAAATCCCCTCTTAGCCTTCTTCTCTCCAATGAGAACAGGCCCAAGTCCCTCAGCCTTTCCTCATAAGGCCTTTGCTCCAGACCAGGCAACATCCTGGTAAATCTCCTCCGCACCTTTTCCAATGCTTCCACATCCTTCCTGTAATGGGGCGACCAGAACTGTACTCAATATTCCAAGTGAGGCCGCACTAGCATTTTGTACAGTTGCAGCATGACATCACAGCTCCGGAACTCAATCCCTCTACCAATGAAACCTAACACACCGTATGCCTTCTTAACAGCATTGTCTTGTCCACCTCCAAAAAAATTCAGCTCGTCAGCTCAGTTTCCACCTCCACAGAGCCTACCTGGCCCACTGAACACTCTCCAGCAGTTTCTGTTTTACTTCAGGTTCCCAGATTTTGCTTTTGTTTGAGTCAGTGTGAAAGATGCTTCACTCACAAACACTAATGTAAGTTCAACAACATCACTTCTGTCTTGACGTTATTAATTCCATGAAACAAACTTTCTCCATTCTAAGTCTTCGGATTCTGTCTGACCTGCTGTGCTTTTCCAGCTCCACATTTCTTGACTCTAGCTTCCAGCATCTGCGGTCCTTACTGTCTCCTACTCCATTCCAAGGTGGCACAGAATGATGCCAGGTGATCAGAAGCAAGCACAAGTGTGAAGTCTTATCTCATCACCCTCCTCCATCAAACTCCACTTCAAACAGGAAGTGAAAGGCAAAGTCGCACCTTGAGATCATCATCATGTTTTCTTTTGTTAACTTATTTATAACATTGAGGGTTAGTGACATTGGTTTGCTCCCATTTTATAAAGCCAAGAACTTTCCAATCAGGCAAGGCATAAGCACATTTTATTTTGGCAATGCTGGGCATTTTATTTCTCCATTTTCTAAGATCTTGCAACTAAACAAACTGTACCTAGGTACCTTTGTACCTACGTTGGCGCTATAACTGGTAACGTATAAACTCTTCATTGTACTGATTGAGTATATGGACAATAAAGCTAATTCATCTCCATTCATCTCCACATGCAGGGTTAAATTTCCTCTGCTCTGCCCCCAACGACTGGACTCATGTCAGCTTCAGAACAGCACGATCTAAGCATCATTGTGATACTCCATGCACTCCTCAATGCAATTCTCCATAAACCCATACTTCCAGGGCTTCTCATATCTGAACTGCACATGGTAGACCAAACACGTGCTGAAGATTATTTTCATTCGTGCTTCTTTATTTGCAAAGGGTCATCAGTCTGGAACTGGAGCTTTAGCTTGAGCGGTGCCCCTCTACATCATGCATTGCAGGCCAGGAGTCTCTCCTGGTTTTACCTCCTGCAATCAGCATGTAGGAAGGATTTTGCTGATAGTGAACCTGTTTGGCTGTATTATGAATACATGTTCTGTGGCCATCAAGTAGGATTTGAAAGTGTACTGCACAGGCCCCAGAGGATCTCCTTTCCCATTAGACAGTATCTCAACAAATGCTCTTCTGCAGAGTGACTACGCGCAGCTTGAGTGTACTTCATTTGAAAGACCTACTTATGAAAAAGAATCTGAATGCGAAATCTAATTAAATTTGTGTCTTGCTCATGATTGGTTGGGCAGAGTGCCTGCTACTCCACCAAGTTCTGAATAGTTAATAATTAACTAATGAATGTGAATCTGAATTCATTCACATGTAACCATAACAGCATCTAGCATTGACATTTGTGCATATAATGGCAGAATACACGAAAGTAATTACTAAATGGCTCCATACTGTCCTCTTTATTAACAAAGTGCTAGTGAGCTTGTCAGAAATAAAAAAAAAACAAGGATTTCCACAAGTAATTATGCAAACCATTAATGGCAAAGTAGCCTTATTACTGCAATGATCTGTAAGAGAGAAAGTTAAACTCACAATTATGCTTTGCAAATGTATTGATTAAGCCCTCACTCAAAGACTGAACATTGCTAAAAATTGACACAGTTTACTGTGCAAAGTAATGGTTCTAATTTACAGTAAAAAGCCAGAACACACTTGAAGTGATATCAATTTCTGTTTGTATGATAAGTGACGAATAAGTGAATAAGTCAATAATCACCAATATATTGTTAGCTAATGATCCATGCTGAAGCAATAGCCTAAAATTCATTTTATTCAAAACTGTTAAGGAAATTGTAATTTTATGTTCAATATGCAGTCCTCGGACTCTCAAGATATATCACTGACACGATGCAACATTTATCTGAACATTTTTCTCCACTTAAGAATAACAATGAATTCTAAAGCACCTCAAAGTGTGTTGAATGAGATTTTAATCTTTCTACCCATCACATAATCTCACTTCTAAATAGTTCTGACATTGAAGAATAGCTGTGGACTGTTCAAGATTCATATGTATTTATTTTATTTCCTATTCTTTGTACCTGTTCGAAGGTCAATTATTGAGGCAAATGGTTTGTGTGTCAAATTACTCAGACACCGGCATTTTCACTTTGTGTTCTAAGTGCAGAGATTTGTTAGAATTATTTCACCAGTCAATACCTATGCAGTTAGGTTAAAAATAAAAGATTCAATAACATTTTGAGAAAAAGGTTGTGCAAAGTGCAGACGAGATATGCCTCATCGGAGGATCACAGAATTTTATGGTACAGAATGAGGCCATTCAGCTAGCTGTCCTGTACTAGTGTCTGCAATGGCTCCCAAAAGAGCTACCCAGATAGTCCTACTGTTCAGCCCTATTTCAGTAGCCCTCTCAATTCATCACTTTCAAAAATATATCCAGGTGTCTTTTCAAACCTCCCAAGGAATCTGCCTCCACCACTCTCACAGGCAGCACATTCCAAATGCTAACAACTCTCTGAGTAAAGACGTTTCTCCTCATCTCACTCTTAGCTCTCCTCTGATGATCTTGAAATGGTGACCCCCTAGTTACTAGCAAACCATCTAGTGGAAACAGAACATCCTTCTTTATCCTGTAAAAATTGCTCATAATTTTGAACACCTTAATAAGGTCATCTGTTAAACTTCTCTGCTCTAGGGGGAATAAGTCCAGTTTCTCTGATCTTTCTGTGTATCTAAAATCTCTCATTCCTGGTATCATTCTAGTAAATCTCCTTTGCACTCCGTCTCGGACTTTAACATCCTTCCTTAAATAAAGTGCCCAGAATTTAACACAATACTCCAGATGTGGTATGACCAATGATTTGTAGAGGTGTAGCATTACTCCCTTGCCTTTACGTTCTGCTTCTATTTATAAACCCACAGATCCTCCAAGCCTTCTTAATCATTGTATCAACTTGCCTGCCCACCTTCAGAGAATTATGTGCTTGAACCCCAAGGCTCCTCTGCCCCTGTACTCCCTACATTGAGTCAGTATTGTCTCAACCAAAATGCATTACTTCACATTTCTCTGCACAGAAGTTCATTTGCCAGGTGTCTGCCCATTTCGACATCTATATCCATCTACATCTACTCTCAGCTTCTGATCTTTGAGCCAATTTCAAATGTATACTGCCCAGGATCCATCAGTACAAAACATCTGCTATTTGCTAATCAAACTGTCTGTGAATCACACATTAGCCCCTTTCACCCTCCCACTTAATCGGGGAGCTGCAGGAGGAGCTCTCCTGGGAGACCGACATAAGTGCCACTCCCACGATTAGTGGACAGTATCAAATGCACCATGTCAAGTGCTTTCTGAAAGTCCAAATATATAACATCCACAGCACTACCCTCATCCATTGCCTGTGTCACCCTGACAAAGAACTCAATTAAACTTGTCATATGTGACCTGTCCTTGAAAAAACCAAGTTGACTGTCTAGTATTAACTTATTTTTCTGGAATTGTGAATTCACCTTTTCCTGTATTATGGCCTCCATCAGGTTTCCCACTACTGATTTTAAGCAGATAGGTCCGTAGTTTCCTGAGTTATCCTTTGTCCCCTTTCTTAATCTACAGCACCACATTTCCAATTCTCCAGTCTCCCAGGACTGATCGTGTGTTCAGAAAGGCCGAGGAAATTTCTGTCAATGGCTCTGCAATTTGCTCCTTTACCTCTCTCAGCAATTGAGGATGCATCTCAACCCAGCCCTTGGTGGCTTCTCTGCCTGGGGTGCTACCAGCCCTTTCAGCACCTCTTCTTTATCTATTGCTATACTGCTCAATTACTTTCTTGTTCTATTAGCTCAGGTGGTTGGATGGCCTGTTTGCAGTGCAGAGCTACACAAACAGGGCTGGTTCATTTCTCAAAATGGCTCAGGTAACCATGAAGGTCCTGCCTTCTCACCCTCACCTGAGGTGTGATGACCCTCAGGTTAAGGGGCGGCATGGTGGCTCAGTGGTTAGCATTGCTGCCTCACAGTGGCAGGAACCCGGGTTCAAATCCACCCTCCGGATAACTGTCTGCATGGAGTTTGCATATTCTCCCCGCGTCTGTGTGGGTTTCCTCCGGGTGCTCCGGTTTCCTCCCACAGTCCAAAGGTGTGCAGGCTAGGTGGATTGGCCATGCTAAATTGCCCACAGTGTTCAGGGATGTGTAGATTAGGTGGGTTTTAGGGGGATGGGTCTGGGTGGGACACTCCAAGGGTCGGTATGGACTTGTTGGGCTGAAGGGCCTGTTTCCAAATCGCAGGGATTCTATGATTCTAAACTGACCAACAGTCACCTCGGTCTATTGACAGAGTAGCCCTATGGTCCTCTGGCACGATGGCAACTTTACCTTCCACAAATACACATTCCCTTCAATGCTGACTCAATAGCAGCAGTGTTGTAACCTATAAGATGCAGTGCAGAAATTTAGTCCTTAAACAGCACCTTCCAAGCCACGACTACATCCATCTAGAAGGATAAGGGCAGCAGATACATCGGAACATCACCACCTGCAAGTTCCCCTCCAAATCACTCACCTTCCTCACTTAGGAAAATTTCACTGTTACGGGGTCAAAATCCCGAAATTCCTTCCCTCATAGCAGTGCGGGTCTGCAGTGGCTCAAGAATGTAGCTCATCACCACCTTCTTAAGGGCAACTACAGACAGGCACTAAATGCGGGCAGAGTCAGTGACACACACGTCCCATGAATCCCATGCTAGAAGAGTCCAAAACTAGAGGACATGGGTTTAGTTGAGGGCAAAAGATTTATAAAGGACATGAGGGGTAACTTCCATCACACAGACAGTGGTGCGTGTATGGAATGCGGTACCAGTGGAAGTGGCAGACACAGGCACAATTACAACATTTAAAAGGCATCTGGATGGGTATATGAATAGGAAGGGTTTAGAAGGATATGGGCCAAATGCTGGCAAATAGGACTAGATTAGTTTAAGATATCTGCTCAGTATGGATGAGTTGGAACGAAAAGTCTGTTTCTCTGCTTTATGCTTCTATGACTATGACTCTAAAAGAAAGAGAAGTGTTCAAGGAAATTGACATTGTGCCTCATAATAGGTATATTTCTAACACATACATAGAAACAAACAAATGTCATTGTCACCAGTTAAGCCCAAAAAGTGGCAATCCTTTATAAAGAAAGTACAGAAATCAGTCATTTTGTCCAACACTTAATTTTTAATTTTTTACACTCCATATAATTCTCCTCCCACGTACTTCATCTAATCCCATCTGTCCATCTTTCTGTTCCCTTTCCTATAATCTTCCCTTCAAATGTGTCTACATTATTGTTTTTGTCATTGTTCTTGTGGACTTTACTGGAAAGGCCAGCATCTGTTACCCATCCCTAATTGCCCTTGAACTGAATTGATTTGCTAGACTATTCAGACGGTAGTTAAGAGTCAATCACATTCTTATGGGCCTGGAGTCAATAGACAATAGACAATAGACAATAGACAATTGGTGCAGGAGTAGGCCATTCGGCCATTCGAGCCAGCACCACCATTCATTATGATCATGGCTGATCATCCACAATCAGTATCCTGTTCCTGCCTTATCCCCATAGCCCTTGATTCCATTATCTATAAGAGCTCCATCCAGCTCTTTCTTGAAAGCATCCAGACACTTGGCCTCCACTGCCTTCTGGGGCTCTCTCTGGGTGAAGAAGTTTTTCCTCAACTCTGTTCTAAATGGCCGACCGCTTATTTTTAAACTGTATCCTCTGGTTCTGGAGTCATGCATAGGTCAGATCAGGCAAAGGTGGTAGATCTCCTTTCCTAAAGATAATTGTTAAACTAGATGGGTCGTGATGACAACGAATGGTAGCCAAGCCTTAAATTTTAGATTTATGCTAATAGCTCGGGATTCAACGATGCTATTGCCATGAACATCAAGGGGTGGGGATTAGAACTCTTGTTGGAAATGTTCATCGCTTGCTATTTGTGGATCTCAAATTTCACCAGCCATAAATCAGCCCAAATGTGGATTTTGTTCACACTTTGCCGCAATATCAACCCTATCAAAACGTTTCTTAACTTTAGTGAGCTCCATTACAAGAAATTTCAGCCTTCGTTATGCTACAGAAAAGAGCCCTAGCTCTTCTATCCTATCTGGTTGTTACAGCTTTGGTATCAATCATCAGTAATCTTTTCTTTTTGCAACTCCTCCAATGCTGCTCTACCATGGAGATCGGAATAGAATGTAACATTCCAAGTGTAATCTAATTAGATTTTCTCTTTTTTTTTTCATCTTATGTTAGGAGCTAGATATAAGCACTGAGCAAAGTGAGAAAATGATATGACATTGATGCCAAACATGCAAAAAGGCACAATAAAAACCGCAAGAAATGTGGATGCTGTAAATCAAGAACAAAGACAGAGGTTGCTGCAAAAACTCAGCAGGTCTGACAGCATCTGTGAAGAAAAATCAGAGTTAACATTTTCGGTCCGTGAACGTTTTGGGTCCTGTGACCCTTCAAAAATGCCCAGCACCATGGGCACCAACAAGCCCAGTATGTCTTGGCTATAGATCAAGTCTTAGCTTCGAAGATATTTTTTCATGTGAATGCTGTTGCACAGCACCTTTGGTGTCACTAAGCCCATTTTGAATCTAATTAGCAAATGTACACCACAGAGCTGCCAAATGTGTGTCACTGGTGATGCAACTGAGAATACCTCCCTGATGTAAGTTTAACAAGTTTTGGCTTTAGGAATATGAATAAGCTAAAGTTCACCATGCCAAGCACTTATCTGCCTCACTGATACATCGCTAATGGCAGGACGGATACAGCCCTATCCTTCAGCCAAATAATACTAACTCAAGGCCATCTCCTGCCAGTGCTGGTATTTTATGGGAGGTGCCCATAACACAGGGTGGCAGCCCTTTTTCTGGGCTGAAGGCAGCTCCTGCCTGTTTGGGAATCCTTTTGCACAATGACAACACGAACTTCCATATGACAGTACCACCACATTCGCCCTGTTTAGACACCTGCTCCGTTGCTCAAATCTGCTAGCATGGCCCTATGCAACCACTGACTTACCTGCGCTGTCCTCAGAGTTATGGAACTGTCTGCAGTCCCAATCACGGTCACCACTCCCAGTGGTACACTAGGGGCTTAACTGGCTACAGCTCTCGGAGGTAGGACATCGTCCTGACTGCAACTAACTGACATGGCCATGCGGTGGGATAACACCCCTTATATAATTCTAGAGTGAGTGCCATGTGATGTGAGTCATAGAATTATACAGCATGGAAACAGACCCTTCGGTCCAACCAGTCCATGCCGAACATAATCCATAACTAAACTAGTCTCAGCTGCCTGCGCTTGGCTCATATCTCCGCAAACATTTCGCACTCGTGTACTTATCTGTCTTGTAAATGTTGTAATTGTACCCACATCGATCACTTCTTCGGGAAGTCCATTCCACATGAACCACCCTCTGTGTAAATAAAAATTGCCTCTCTTTTTAAAATCTTTCTCCTCTCACCTCAAAAATATGCCCCCTAGTCGTGAAATCCCCTACCCTAAGGAAAAGAAAACATCTGTCATTCACCTTATCTATACTCCTCATGATTTTATAATCCTCTATAAGATCACCCCTCAACCTCCTATGCTGCAGGGAAAAAAGTCCCAGCCTAACCAGCCTCTCCTTATAACTCAAACCTTCCATTCCAAGCAACATTGGTTATGTTTTGATTTGCTTTTGGAGGGTTTTGATTCAAATTTCTGACATTAGATGGTCTCCTTTCAGATCAAAGTACCTTTAATTGTCTACATTACAAATTCTGGGTCTGTAAACCGCCTCTAGGTGGAAATGGGAGAAGTTTGGGATTTGGGAAGAATGCCAATTAAGGTATCCTTCAGAAAATCCAGAATCAGAAGCAGTTTACTGAGAATTGATAAGTTCAAGTGTAAATTTATTATGTAGGTTTATTTTTTTCAAACCAAAAATGCAATATTCAAGGAATGGAGAAAGAGTTAGCAATGCTGGAAACATTAAAAAATAGGAGCAGGAGTATGTCACTTGGCCCTTTGAACCTCCATCACAATCAACATGATCATGGCTAATCATCTCACTCGCTCTCCTGTTCCTACTTTCTCCCCATACCCTTTGATCTTTTTATCCCTAAAACTGTATCTAACTCCTTAAACATTCAATATTTTGGTCTCAACTGCTTTCTAAGGCAGAAAATTCCACAGGCTCACCACTTCTAAGGTGAAGAAATACTTCCTCATTTCAATCCTAAATGGCTTGCCTCATACTCTCTTTCATACTTCTAAACTCCAGTGAATATAGCCCTAATCGATCCAGTTTATTGGTTCATACATTAGCCCCGCCATCCCTGGACTCATTCTGCTAAATATTCGTTGCATTCTCTCCATAGCCGGAACAGCCTTCCTTAGATAAGGAGACCCAAACTGCAAGCAATACTCCAGGTGTGGTCTCACCAAGTCCCTAACAAGACATCCCTGCTTCTGTGATAGTAGGAACTGCAGATGCTGGAGAGTCTGAGATAACAAGGTGTAGAGCTGGATGAACATAGCAGGCCAAGCAGCATCAGAGGAGCAGGAAAGCTTTCCTGTTCCTCTGATGCTGCTTGGCCTGCTGTGTTCATCCAGCTCTACATCTTGTTATCCCCGCTTCTGTACTTGAATCCTCTCACGAGGAAGGCCTCCTTACTTTTTTCACTGGAGCATAGGAGACTGAGAGGTAACCTTTATATGGGTTTATAAAACCATAAGAGATACCGAGAAGGTGAATGGCGGGTGTCTTTTCCCTAGGATAGGGAGATTTCAAGCCATATTTTTGAGGTGAGAGGGACAATATTTAAAAAAAAGAGGAGCATTCTCTTTTTAATACAGAGATACATTCGTGTGTGGGATGCACTTCGAGAGGAAATGGTAGATGTGGGTATAGTTATAGCTACATTTAAAAGACATTTAGATAAGTTCAAGAATAAGGAATGTTTTGGGGGGATATGGGCCAAGTGCAGGCAGGCAGGATTAGGTTAGTTTTGGATTATGGTCAGCATGGACTGGTTGGACTGGAGGGTCTGTTTCCGTGCTATATGACTCTACAACTCCAAATGCCATTTCCCTTCTTCATTGCTTGCTGCACCTGCAAGCTTACTTTCAGCAGAGTATAAAAGGACAAAATATTAGAATGCATCACCTGATTTCATTGTAAAAACGTCACATTTTTGGGGGGATCCGTCTCCCGACTTGCTTCCCCAAAAATATATGGCAGGTGTGGGAACACCAGCAGAACAGTTCATCTGGCAAACATGTTCAGAGTTCTGCTTAAATCCCAAGGTTCATCTAACTGCAAAAAGGATGTGTTCCTATTAAATAATGTATAGAGTTTATGCTTATTCCGTTAAAAAAATATTAATCATCCCAAGGAGTCACACTGGAATTGTGGGCAGAGATGCTGGCTTGAAATTTAATTAACACACTATCCCTTAGATATAAGACACGGTAGATTGAAGTTCAGTCTGGTATTTATCCTTAAACTAAAAGTATGCCCTGTGTACAGCTTTCTGCTCTTGTTAAGCCAAGTGTCTCCCCTGCCAAGCAAGTGTTTAGCTACAGGCTCTATTCTCAGATTGCTGCCAATGACTCTTCTCCAGCTGATATACTGCAGTACCCTGGTGACATTATTTCTAACTGCTGTTCTTTGTCTTGCAGAGAGACTCCTTTCTTCTACTGACAATGCTCTGCCCAGTACAACAGCAGACACCAGCATTAATAATATAGGTTCAGTACAGCATCGCAAAAACACCTCGCAGGAATAAATTTAACATTAAGCCTCCTAGGGAGCTATGAAGTTGATGACGAGTTGAACAGTTGAACTTTTTTTAAGGAACATCTTAAGGGTGGAGAGAGGTGGAAAGGTTTAAGGAAAAATTCACAAATGTAGAGACTATACAGTACAATATGTAGTACAGTACATATTGGGATCAGGTAAAGGGTCATAGTCCTAACCTTCTACTTCAAGGATTTCCAAAGTGATGCTGTGAGCTGAAACTTTAGGGTTTTGAACATTGAGGCAGGAATGGCTGCCACGGACCTCTGACGGACTTATAACAGTGCGCTTCTGTTTTAACAGATAGCAAACCCCGCCCCCATCACCACCACCACACTCTCACCAAGGGATCATCACAATTTTCAATCCTCAATTTAGGTCTGGGTGGGATAAAGTTTGAGAAGTACTGTTCTAATTGTTCACCACTGGTCTGCCTGTAGGACTGCTCTTCGTACCATCACCTACCAAATTCAACGGCTGAAGTATGTGGATGACATGAAGTTGTTCCCACTGCAGACATTTCACTGTTTTACTGGCAGCAGTAATGGAAGGAAGATAATGGGGCTGGCGTTATACAAAGGAAAATGAAAAACAGAAATATTACAAGTATGAATCTTTAATTAAAACCATGACATTTTTTGTTACATTAATATCTCTGCTTTGTTTAAATCGTGATCTTAATTTACTCAATCTCCTGGAAAATGTCAGTGATGATCATATCAATAGTTCTGTTTGCTATCATGGGAGAATTGATATTTAATAGGATGCACCTAATCATGAAAAATTGTTTTGGGGAAATTCCTCTCAACTCACGATATAATGTGAAAGAATTGTATCAACAGATTACAACATTGTTCATTCTGCTGCCTTTCAGATGAGGCTAAAGTGCAGTCTGCCCTGTCAGCAAATAGAAAAGAAACAACAGCATTTGTGTCCAGGTCAATGCTTATCATGTAACCAAATATCTAAGAAATAGATTAAACAAAGAACTGGAGATCTAAAACCATAAGAAAGTGAGAGAAAAACTCGATAAAAACTAAAACAACTGTGGACGCTGCAAATCAGAAACAAAAATAGAAGTTGCTGGAAAAACACAGCAAGTCTGACAGCACCCGTGAAGAGAAAATCAGAGTGAATGTTCCATGTTTTGAGGAAAGGTCACCAGGCCCGAAACGTTAACTCTGATTTTCTCTTCATAGATGCTGCCAGATCTGCTGAGCTTTCCCAGAAACTTGAGATTTTGTTGATGGAGAAACTCAGCAGGTCTCATGGCATCTGTAAAAAGAAAATCAAAGCTAACATTTTGAGTCCAGTGGCCCTCTTCAGATCTGATAAATAGATATTATCGTCGCTTTGCTAATTGGAGGGAGCTGGCTGTGTGCAAACTGGGTGCCAAGCCTCAGACATTACAACAGTGACTACACTCCAAAACCATTGATGATCAAACTCTTTTGAGATGTCCGGTAGTCATGAAAGACACTTATATGTCACATGCCAATTCTTTTGTTCTTCATGCTCCTGAATAAAATTTGTACAAATAAAATTTGCTTCAAACCTTTCCTTACATATACTGTTTTCTTACAAGGTTCTCTCCAGGCTAGATAGAAGCACTTTTCAGCAATTTGTTCAATGGCTAGTGATCAAGAGCAATAAGTCTGCCTCGGTTTTATGGTCAATACAGGGGAAAGTGAGAATCCGCATTTCATTCTGTTGACTGCGAATCCCAATTGTTTCAGTCTCAATTTACAGTCCATCAAGATGGCCTTAGGTGTACATGAAACAGCAATTGTGGGTCTCAGACAGGCATTTATCAACTGCACTTTACAACTGGCAAATTGGAGCTCCATGTTAACAGTTCCCCAAACTGAGCTCGATAACAATAGAGCTCTATACAGTAATGCTTGCATATACATAAAGGTCGCACCTCTAACAAGTGATGATAATCGATCACCTGTCCTGGACTTCCCACGTAATTATGACAGTCAAGAAGGCACAACAACGCCTCTTCTTCCTTAGGCGGCTTAGGAAATTTGGCATGTCCATAAGGTTCCTCACCAATTTCTACAGATGCCCCATTGAAAGCATACTGTCTGGGTGCATAACGGTCTGGTATGGCAACTGCTCTGCCCAGGACCGTAAGAAACTACAGAAGGTGGTGTGCACAGCCCAGACCATCACAGAAGCCAACCTTCCATCCATGGACTCAATTTTTACGGCTCGCTGCCGCGGAAAGGCCGCCAACATCATCAAAGACCCATCGCACCCTGGTAATGACCTCCTACAACCTGTTCCATCAGGCAGAAGATACAGAAGCCTGAACACACGCACAAGCAGGTTCAGGAAAAGCTTCTTTCTAGCCATTATCAGACTGTTGAATGGACTCTAGACTCAAATAATGTAAACTGCAACGTAACCTGTATGTCTCTAAGTCTTTTTGATCTGTACATCCTTTGCTTGTTGTCATCTACCCGCACTGCTCGTAAACAAAGCTTTTCACTGGATTTCAGTACATGTGACAATAAATCAATAAATCAATCAATCAATCAATACACCCTCCAAATAAACACATTTCATCAAAAGAACAGAGGCAGGTCATTCAGCCCCTAAAGTTTATTCTCCCATTCAATTAGGTCATAGCTAGTCTGTACCTTAACTCACATTAATTCTAAATCCTTAATTTCTTTGCCTAGCTGAAAATTCTTGATACCTGGAATATCTGATCTATTCCCAGTTTTGTAAATGATTGAAAAAATGTTAGCAAGATGTTTATATGGCTTTCAATGATCTCCCAAGTTATAGAGCTCAACAAAACCTTTAGCCTTTGAAGTGATGCCACCAGAGAAAAATAAAATCAACAATGTATCCTTGGTGGTTCCAGAATTTCAGGCTTGACAGGATCTTATTACAATATTTTTCATGCAGACCTCTGTCTTCAATGATAAGAAGGTCTAATGGGTCCTGGCATTATGGCTGGGTAAATTATCAAGACCCTATGCAGTAAAACACTTAATAGCATGAATGAATTGAATGTCCTTCACTAAGAAAGTCTAGCTGATACTGTTCCAATAAAGAAATTACTCAGAAAGAAGCGTAAAAAACAGCTTTCATTCATATAGTGCAACTAAATTAATGAATAGTCACAAAGCACTTTACTGGAGTATTTTGGAACAAAATTAGACAACAAGTCACCAAAGGAGATACTGGCTAAATCATCAAAATATCTTGGTCAAGGAGGCAATTTGTGATTTACCTTAGGGAAAGAAAAGACATTCAGAAGCAGTTTGACAGAGGGAGGGAGGATTTCCAGAGCCTGTGGCCTAAAGATGGAACCACAATTGGAGGAGCATTGAAAATCAAGGTTAGTCAATAAGCCAGAACCTGTGGAGAACTGATACCCAAGGCATATGCAGCTGATGGAAGGGACTGAATGTCACAGATGTGGGGATAGACAATCTGAATGATGGCATGGATATTGTGTAGGACGCTGTTCTTTGTGATAAATTTAAATGCAAGATCATGAACAGTCTGGCTCAGTCTCAGACAACTGCAGGGAGAGGGATGTAGTCACTTGCAAAGGAATAAGGTTTCTGACAAAGCCTAATAACAGCAGCTTCTGTCTTCTCAGCATTTAACTGGAGGAAATGCATGCTAATCCTACACTGTCGGACAGGCCAGCAGTCAGTTCATTTAAATTAGTAAAGGCACAGGGCTGGCAATTACCAGTGTAAAGGAAACAAACATCACGATTTTGAATGGTACTGCCATGGCAAAATAATCTCGGGCAAAGGATAGATTTTCAGGGATAATCAGCATGGTTTTCTGTGAGGGAAATCATGTCTCACAAACTTGATTCAGTTTTTTAATGAAGTAACGAAAAAAATTGTTGAGGGCAGAGTGGTTCATGTTGTTTACTTGGACTTCAGTAAAGCCCCTGACAAGTTCCACATGGTAGGCTAATCAGTAAAGTTAGATCACGCGGGATTCAGGGTGAGCTTGCCAACTGGACACAAAATTGGCTCAACGGCAGGAGACAGAGGGTGGTGGAGGGTTGCTTTTCAGACTGGAAGTCTGTGACCTGCAGTGTTCCGTACGGATCAGTACTGGGTCCAGTTTTGTTTCTCATTTCTACAAATGATTTAGATGACAATATAGGAGGCATGGTTGGTAAGTTTGCAGGTGACACCAAAATTGGTGGAAAAGTGGAGAGCGAAGAAAATTATCCAAGATTACAAAGAGATCTTGGTCAATCGGATTAATGGGCAGATGGAAATTAATTTGGATAAATGTGAGATATTGCATTTTGGTAAAACAAACAAGGGTATGTCAGATACAATTAATAGTAAGGCCCTAGGTAGAACGATAGTCTTACAGCACAGAGACAGGCCCTTCGGCCCAAGTGGTCCATACCAATCAAAATGTCCATCCATGTCAACCCATTTCCCTGCACTTGGCCCATTCTATCCATTCCTATCAACCTTTCCTATCCATGTATTCATGCAAATGCCTTTTAAAAGTTGTTAATGTAGCCACCTCAACCACCTCCACTGGAAGCTCATTCCAGATGTGAACTACCCTCTGTGTAAAAACATTGCCCCTCATGTTCCCATGTAGTCTTCCCCCCTTACGTTAAACTGATGCCCTCTAGTCCTTGATTCCCCAATCCTGGGAAAAAGACTGAGTGCATTCACCCTTTCCACGCCTGTCATGATCTTATACACTTTAATAAGATCCCCTATCACTCTCCTATGCTCTAAAGAAAAATGTCCTAGCTTGTCCAACCTCTCCCTATAACTCAGTCCCTTGAGTCCTGGCAACATCCGTGTAATTTTCTTTTGCACTCTTTCCAGTTCAATAACATCCTTTTTGTAGCAAGGTGACCAAGTGCAATACTCCAAGTGTGGCCTCACCAATGTCCTGTACAACTGCAACATAGCTTCCCAACTTCTATGTTCAATGTCCTAACTAATGAATGCCAGTGTGCCAAAAGCCTTCTTCACTGCCCTGTCTACCTGTGAGTCCACTTTCAGAGAACCGTGCACCTGACTGCCAAGGTCCCTCTGTTCCACTACACTCGTTAAGGACCTACCATTTTCACCATCAAACTCCAACCTTGGTTTGATTTTCCAAAATGCAACACCTCACACTTATCTATATTAAACTCCATTTCACATTTCTCAGTCCACTTCACCAACTGAACAAGATCCTGCTGCAATTTCTAATAACCTTCCTCATTGTCCATGATACCACCTATTTTAGTGTCATCCACAAACTTACTAATCATGCTTTGTACATTCTCATCCAAACCATCGATATAGATAACAAAAAGCAATGGGCCCAGCACCGACTCCTGAGGCACACCACTAGTCACAAGCCTCCAGTCCAACAAGCATCCTTCCATTATTACCCTCTGCTTCCTCTCATCAAGTCAATTGTGTATTCAATTTGCCAGCTCTCCCTGGATTCCATGTGATTTTACCTCCCAGAGCAGCCTACCATGTGGAACCTTATCAAAGGCCTTAGTGAAATCCATATGGATTATGTCTACCATCCTTCCCTCAACAACCCTCCTGCTTACTTCGTCAAAGAAATCTAACAAATTTGTGAGATATGATCTCCCACGCACGAAGCCATGCTGACCACTCCTAATCAAACCCTGTCTTTCCAAATGCATGTATATCTTATCCCTCAGAATCTTCTCAAGTAACTTACCTACCACAGATGTGAAGCTGAGATAACAAGGTGTAGAGCTGCATGAACACAGCAGGCCAAGCAGCATCAGAGGAGCAGGAAGGCTGATGTTTCGGGCGTAGACCCTTCTTCAGCAAGGTTCTATCCGAGCCATGCTTGCTTCTTTTTTTCTGGTCAAAGCTCCATAGTTCTTGTCATCCAAGGTTTCCTACTCCTACCAACATTGCCCTTCACCCTCACAGGAACATACAGACCTTGAACTCTAGCTATCAGACTTTTAAAGGCCTCCCACTTGCCAGAGGTTCCTTTGCCTGCAAACAAACTATTCCAATCAACCCCTGCAAGCTCCTGTCTAATTCCATCAAAATTTGCCTTGCCCCAATTTAGAACTTGAACCTGTGACCAGTTTTGTCTCTCTCCATAACTGTTTTAAAATTAATAGAACTATGGTCACTGGTCCCAAAGTGCTCTCCCACTGTCACCTCAGTCACCTGTCCTGCCCTATTTCCCAAGAATAGGTTGAGTTTTGCCCCTTCTTGAGTAGGACCCTCTATATACTGCTTAACAAAACTTTCCTGAACACCCTTAATAAATTCTATTCCTTGTAAGCCCTTAACACCACAGCAGTCCTAGTCTATGTTGGGAAAATTAAAATCCCCCACTATGACAACCCGATCTCTCCTGCAAGTCTCTGCAATCTCCCTGCATATTTGTTCCTCTAATTCCCGTTGACTATTTGGGAGCCTGTAGTACAACCCCAATAATATCACCATTCCCTCCTTATTTCTTAGCTCCACTCACAAAAGATCACTGGATGATCCCTCAGTTATTTCATCTCTGCTGTGATACTCCCCTTAATCAAAAATGCACTTCTCCCTCTCCTCTTCCCTCCACCTCTGCCCTGCCTAACGCACCTGTGCCCCGGCCCATTAAGCTGCCAGTCCTGTCCCTCTCTTAGCCATGTTTCCTTAATGGCTATAATATCCCATTCCCACGTACCTATCCATGCCCTGAGTTCATCGGCCTTACCTGCCAGCTGTCTTGCATTGAAATAGAGGCAGTTTAATCCAACAGGCATTCCTCGCTCCCTGTCCTGTTCCAGCCTGACCTGTCTCTTCAACTTGCTATTTCTGATGACTGTATCTCCTTCCAGCCTCGTTCTTGCCTCCCTGCTGTTGAGGATCTCCCTCCCCTGCCAATCTAGTTTAAACCCTCCCTTGCAGCACTAGCAAATCTCCCCACCAGGATATTGGTCCCCCTCCAGTTCGGGTGCAACCTGTCCCGCTTGAATAGGTCACCTTTGCCTCAGAAAAGATCCCAATGATCCAGGCATCCGAATCCTTGCTTCCTGCACCAAGGGCACCATTATAAAACAGAAAGACCTAGGGGGTCATATATATAATTCTCTTAAATTTGCATCACAGACAGAAAGGGTGGTTAAGAAGGCGTGGAGCAAGCTTGCCTTCATTGCTCAGACTTTTCAGTATGGAGGTTGAGACATCATGTTGAGGTTGTACAGGACTTTGGTGAGGCCTCTTCTGCAGGACTGTATGCCGTTCTGGTTGCCCTGCTGTAGGAAGGATATTATTAAATTGGAGAGGGTTCAGAAAAGATTTATTAGGATGTTTCCAGGACTGGAGGGTTTGAGATATAAAAATAGGCTGGATTGGCTGGGATTTTTTTCATTGGAGTATAGGAGATTGGAGGATGACCTTTTAGAGATTTATAAAACATGCCGAGCATAGATAAGGTGAAGAGCAAGGGTCTTTTCCATAGAGTGCGGGAGTTCAAAACTGGAGGCATATTTTTACAGTGAGATGAGAATGTTTTAAAAAGGTCATGAGGGGCAACTTTTTTTTTACACGGAAAGTGGTTTGTGTGTGGAATGAACTGGCAGAGGAAGTACTAGATCCAGGTACAGCTACAACAGTTGGATAAATAAATGTGTTGGAAAGGTTTGGAAGGATATGGGCCAAATACAGTCAAGTGGGACTAGTTTAGTTTGGGAACATGGTCAGCATGGACCAAATGGTCCGTTCCTATGCTGTATGTCTCCACGACCAGAGATAATGGCACAGCACTGGGAACAGAATCTATTCCAGGTGGCTCTCTGACTACAACAGGGTAGATACAAAGAAAGCAGGCAAGAAAGCATTATCTGAGCTGAGAACCACTAAAAATGTGTTATTAAGGATGTTTGTTTTAACAAGATCAAATAGAATTGACCTAGCTAGTTGCTAATATTTATTACATTTATTTTACTCAGCCAGACAATGGAGGAGTCGCATTTTGCGCAAAAACCATGTTATATCTGTAGACAAGTCAAACAGGAGAAAGCATACTACTCAAGTGATAGATAGTAAGAACTGCTGATGCTGGAGCCTGAGGTAACACAGGGTGGAGCTGGAGGAACACAGCAGACCAGGCAGCA
>JAHRHZ010000145.1:83217418-83264171 GCA_024137785.1 Ginglymostoma cirratum | reverse complement strand
TTTCCTGTTCCTCTGATGCTGCCTGGCCTGCTGTGTTCCTCCAGCTCCACACTGTGTTACCTACTCAAGTGATAGATTTTTGTGTAACAGTCAACATCAACCTTTGTATCCTAAACCCTTTACTTTTTTCTATATCTTGCACTACCTTCGATGTGGGATTGCTGTGAACAGTCCAGTGTATGTTTTTCACTTTGTTGTTTTTTTTTGCCATTTAAGCATCATAAATACTGGTTGGTAGCCTTGGAGAGTGGTGCCTGTTGCATTCAGGGCTATGGCCAACAACCAACATCAGTGTCATTTTGGAGAATCCTAGAATCAATGAGATGTTACTGAACAGAAGGAAGCCATGTGCTCCGTCATACATGTACCAATTCTTCAAACAAACATCATTACCTAGTGCCAGTCTCCTGTATTTTCCTGTTACTTTCCCACATTATTTCCACACAAATAATTATCCAACGTTTTCTGGAGTGCCTCAATGAACCTGCTTCCCCTACCTTTCAACAACCAACTGAAAATATAAGTCCTGTAAGAGTCAACTGCATACTTTTTTTGCCTAAAAGAACTGGTCTTAAAAAGTCTTTTTTTTTAACACAATTATATGCAATAGTTAACTAGGATGCCAGTCATGACTTTGGTAAGAGTCACCTCAGCATTATGTCAAAAACAGAAGCCTGTTTCCAGGAATCCTAAAATAAGGGCTTGATGTAAGTTCCACACCTCGAACAATGTTGGAAAGGAAAGCAAAGTTCAAGGTGAAGCAACAGTTAACAAGTATAGTGGGGTCTCAGGGGAATGGGTCAGCATTTGTTTGCCCAGGAGTGGGGCGATGATGCCAGGTTTAAAGGGGAGTTAGCATTATCTGAGCTGAGAACCACTAAAAATGTGTTATTAAGGATGTTTGTTTTAACAAGATCAAATAGAATTGACCTAGCTTGTTGCTAATATTTATTGCATTTGTTTTATCCACCGTAGGCTTCCTCCATATTTCTTGCAGCCACCACCCTCCCTATTGAATTTCAACAATTAAATCTCAATAAATAGGGACTGTGCAGAGGCAGTGACTGCTGCAATTAGTTTTACAAGTTAAAGATTTACACCCTATGTTATGACCTGTTTAACAGCATCTTGCCTGCTTGCTGCCATGGATATTGCTGGTACAAGTGCATTTCTTACATTTGGCATGTTGAAATGAAATATCAGCACAAGCTGTTTTAACCCTTCAAATCCCCACATTCATTTCACTTTGACATACAATAAACTTGACAACAACAATGCAAGCCTGAGGTCAGAGCTTCTATTACGATAGACCAATACCTTGGCTGCATTTTCACTCGTGCACTACCCATTTTGCCATTCAACAAGAACAATTTGAATCTATATGACACCTTGAACATTGCAAAACTTCACAAAAGCCTTATCACAGAAAATTTGGTACCAAGCCACGAAAGAATGTACGACGAGAGATGCCACTTTGGAACACAGTAAGTTTAAAAGGGGAGGGAAAGGCCAGAATATAAGCAGCTGAAGCTATAGCGATCTATGTTGGAGGGCTGCAGCACTGAAGGCGTGCAATTTGACAGCTGGAGCAAGTGACATATGGGGAGAAGCAGTCTATGGAGAAATACAATTCAAAGATGAGAATTTCTAAACACATTTGGTGCCCTCTGTAAAACATGGAAGTGTATCAATGGCCCCATTTATATTTTGATAGTATCAGTGAGATCAATATCGAACAGTTTCTATGGTGGGTGGTTGGTCTGCATAGCCAAGCCTTTTTCCCAGGTAGTGTCAACGAAAAACAATTTTTGCTATCTCTAGGAGTGAAAACTGCAAGATACATTCAAATGCTATCAGGAGAATCAGAGGAAAGCCTATACTTGGTTTGAATGCTGTGTGACTTTTATGGTTTGCCTATCTTCAGTTTGTTTTTATTCATTCACGGGATGAAGGCATTGCTGACTAGGCAGCATTTATTGCCCATCCCTAATTGCCCAGAGGGCAGTTAAGAGTCAACCACATTGCCGTGGGTCTAGAATCACATGTAAACAGACCAGGTAAGGATGGCAGTTTCCTTCCCTAAAGGACATTTATGAACTAGATGGGTTTTTCCTGACAATCGGCAATGGATTCACAGTCATCATTAGTTTCTTAATTCCAGATATTTATTGAATTCAAATTCCACCATCTGCCGTGGCAGGATTCAAACCCGGGTCCTCAGAATGTTATCCAGGTCTCTGGATTAACAGGCCAGCGATAATACCACTAGGCCATTGCCTCTACCCACCCACCATCCCCTACTTTTAGAAAAATGAGAGGGGGAGAATCTCATTGAAACCTATGAAATTCTAACAAGGGAAATACAGGAAGGATGTTCCTGTTGACTGCAGAGTCCAGAATCAGTGGTCACAGTTTAAAGGTAAGAGGTACACCATTCAGGACTGGGATGACAATTTACCAAAGAGAGTGGTGGGCTTATGAAATTCTCTGCCAATGAAAACAGTTGAGGCCAAAACAATGGATGCTTTGATGAAGGAGATAGATATAGTTCTTAGGGCTAAAGGGATCAAAGAGTACGGATAGAAAGTTAACTGAGTTAGATGATCAGCCATTATCACATTGAATGGTGGAGCAGACTCAAAGGGCTGAATGGCCTACTTCTGTTCCTTCTTTCTACGTTTCTAACTTCAAAATGATGCTCACCGTATTGCCGCTTGTGACAAAGACAACAGCGTGAAAGTACATGAGCTAGGCTAAAATCGTGCTCCTGGTTTTATTTCCATGTCCTGGAGTGAGACTTGAAGACACAACCTTCTAAGGCTAGGATGTTACTGACAGAACAACAGATACTCAGCGAGCAAAGAACATACTGACAACAATTTCACGTTTTAACACATGCAACCAATTGCCATAACCCCACAAGTTTAGTATTCACTCCTCAATCCTGCAAGGTAATACTGATTGGTTTTTGTGTTGTTTCTCTGAGACAAATCACCTTCCAAGTGGTTTGTAAAGGGTACACTATTCTTGTGTTAAGCCAAAGTTTCAACTGTGATAATACTGTACCTAACCTAACCCAACCCACATCCTCGCTCAATACCCAGAAATGTACAATTTCTGCAGCAAGCTCAAAATAGCAATTGAGAATAGAAAATCCTGGTCTACTTTACAATTCTTAGTCCTTTTTCTTGCCTGTGGTATAACAAAACTCAATGCAGACACAAGACCAAGACTGATTACAGTTCAAGTGTATGTCCTGGTCTGCCTGACTTAGCCACTAACTATACAAATTTGTCAAAAGCAAAATTAGGAATCCCGACTGTTTTTTAATTATATTTTCACACAATAATATATTCCTTCTTGGCTGGAAGGCACAGAATCGTATCCAAAAGAAACCATATTTGGGTTGCTAATCAGGGTGTTTAATTATAATCTACTTTCTTTGTTGTCCATACAAGTCTTCCTCAATGTTTGAACTATTCAACGTGTCAATGTTCACAATTCAAAATATGCAAATATCTTGATTATAGACACTCAACATTTGACTGAAGTTTAATTCAAAGAAATAACATCCATCTGCCTTTGTGTGTTGGTTTTCCCTCAGCAACACAATTATCAAAGCAGAGGTGAGAACATATTCAAAAGCCCTTTCATTTCAACAATGCTCCTTCGATACTTATCTCAATTTTTAGATTGACATTCTTGCTCTTTGTAAGTAGCCATGTCAACAATCTGTGACATTGGCGACAACGTTCTCTGCACAGAAAAGGCTAAACATGTTGATGAAAATAAGTATGTAAATCAAAATATGTTGGACTCCCTAAATATACTTTAAAATGGCACCTTAAAGACATATTTTTCCCATCTCCTGCTGGGTTTTGGAACAGATACACAAACATTGCTATCCCTTTGTTAATTCACTCAAGCAGTAACATCCTCATGTGCAAGACAAGCCCAGAATGTCAGAGACTATTGTTGAAGAAGTATATCACCTTTGTGGAGAGGAACACAGTTAATTTTGATTTCAGTTTTACATAAAATCATGGACTTGTACAGCACAGAAACAGACCCTTAGGTTCAATTCATCCATGCCGACCAGATATCTGACATGAATGTAGTCCTATTTGCCAGAATTTGGCCCATTTCCCTCTCAACCTTTCTATTAATATACTCATCCAGATGTCTTTTAAATGTTGGAATTTTACCAGCCTCCACCACTTCCTCTGGCAGCTTATTCCATACACACACCACCCTCTGTGTGAAAATGTTGCCACTGAGGTCCCTTTTAAATATTTTCCCTCTCACTTTAATTAAACCTATTCCCTCTAGTTTTGGACTTCCCTACCCTGGTGAAAAGACCTTGGCTAATCACCCTATCCATACCCCTCTTGATTTTATAAACCTCCATTAGGTCACACCTCAACCTTCGACGCTCCAGGAAAATAGTCCCAGCCTATTCAGTCTCTCCCTATAGCTCAAACCCTCCAACCCCTCCAAGGCAACAGCCTTGTAAATCTTTTCTAAACCCTTTCAAGTTACACAGCATTCTTCCTACAGCAGGGAGACCGGAATTGCATGCAGTATTCCAAAAGTGGCCTAAGCAATGTCCTGTACAGTCGAAACATGACCTCCCAACTCCTGTACTCAATGCACTGACCAATCAAGGTAAGCTTTCCAAATGCCTTCTTCACTGTCTATCTGCAATATTCTTTGCAAGATCTCACTCTCGTCACATCACAATTGTGCTGGATTCTATCCATCAATATACAAATCTGTAAACACAACGTGAAAACTGGTGTACACAACTTGTTTGCACATGACCAATGTACACAATATATAACACATCAAAAGAGGATAACATGGGAACTTATAACAAGCAAAGTGAAATTCTTCACTTATCTGCACTTTGTTTCTCCCCATTCGAGGTTTTTATAAGATTGCTTTCAATATTCCATTAGCAGTGAATTTGACATGGTAAAAACTGGATATCGGTGATATTTGATGATGCCCGTTGAGTGCTGACAAGTAAACTTGTTGGACGTTTTCCTGAAGGTTTCATCATGAGGGAGGGAAGTCTGACGCAATGTTTCACATTCCCATCACTGGTCGGATGTATGTGGCATCATCTTCCCACATTATTTGAACATTGAACAGTCTTTATCATCCAATTGGATAATCCTGTACTGTCACTCAACAGCTTTTCCCCAGTTGCCAATTTTTTTTAAAAATCAGCATAAAGTGTTCAAAGAAAGTCTTTACACCTTTAATTTTACTCGTGAAACTTGTGTTCAGAGTTTGGAGATTGCATGTGGGTTCCAGGACAACACTGGAAGATTGATAGCCATTGACAGCAATTCCATCTTGATCAGACAATTCTCAGTCTATGAAATGGCATGCACTTGGACTGCCGATGGCTATTGAAGTCAGTGTGATAATTTAATTAAACTGAACAGCATGACAAAATGCTAACTGATAGTTAATTTTGGCATTAGAATTCACATTATCAGAACAATTAAATCAGGCATCAATAGGCATCATTTGTACTGATCAATTGAATGTCAAAATTAGTTGTGTGAAATGTCTTAATTTTTTTAAGATAAATTTGTCCCATCATTTTCAGCACATTGCTTCTTTCAGGGGTATCAGCTCTATTTTCTGGTAATATTGGTGTTTGATGCAGCTATAATATAAAACAGCATTGACTCAGTGGGAAAAAGTCATACATCTGCATCAGAATGTTGTGGATTTAAGGTCCACTCTGGAGATTTACAAAATCCCAGCTAACACCTCCAGCTCTATTTTAACCCGCTCCTCAGTCAAAGGTGCTGACTTCTGAATGCCAGTTTAAACTTAGGTCCTGCCTGGCCATTCAATTGGAAGTAAACGATTCTATGGCAGTATTTAATGAAGAGCAGGGAATATGTACCCTTGTGTCTCTGGCCATCACTGATCAATCAGCCAGCATCACTCAATCAATGGTTCTTCCTTTAGCTGCTATATTTCAGATGGCACGGTGGCTCAGTGGTTAGCACTGCTGCCTCACAGCACCAGAGACCTGTGTTTGATTCCAGCTTTGGGCAACAGTCTGTGTGGCATTTGTAGGTTCTGCCTGTGTTTGTGTGGGTTTCCTCCAAATGCTCTGGTTTTCTCCCGCAGTCCAAAGATGTGCAGGTCAGGTGGATTGGCCATGGGGAATGCAGGGTTACAGGGATCAGATAGGGGCATGGGTCTAGGCGGGATGCTCTTTGAAGAATTGGTGTGAACCTGATGGGCCAAATAACCTGCTTCCACACTGCAGGAATTCTACGGTATTTCATCAATGACTGCATAAAGCACTTCTTTAGCAGTCAGGAGGACCTGAGCTTATGAAAGACACTGTACCTACATTTATGTAGGGCCTTTGGTGTATAATGCAGTGGTAATGTATAGCAAGTTAACTCAAATAAGAAAATGCTCACGCTCAGTTTCAAAATCTACAATATGCTGGTAGGCTCACAGTTATTAATAAAATGCTGGACCTAACAATCATCCATCACAGGCAAGCCTCCCACTACCTAGTCTTTTCACTTGACACCTGATATAACTTCAGCTTTGTCCTCCTCCACTGATCATTGCTTCTCCACTGATCCTTAGCAGGAAGCAGCCAAGTTACTTCCCCTCCTGCTTTACAATTACAGGGAGGTGAGATAGGAATGTGGGGAGGTTCGATGTTCAGGTTAATTAAGAGTCAGGCATCCCTCCCTCGCTGCTTCCTCGTAGGAACTGACCCACGATCATACATCCTCCGGCTATTCAGTGTCCAGGTCCTCAGCTATGCTCAGTCAAGACCTGTGCTCACCTTCACATAGCTAATCGCGCTGTTTAATTCTCTTGATCAGCCATGAACTGCAATCACCATGCACTTAAATATTACTCCCTTTTGACTGACTGGTTTACTGCACCAGAGAAATCACCAATATTTTATCTGACAGCCCGAAAACAACAAAAACCTTAAATAAACCAGCAGGATTTGTTTCTCGTAATAACATTAAAGGTCAGATTCTCCCCAGTGTTCAAGGTTGAAATGCAAGAGGACATATACTCAAGAAGTCTAGGGTGATTAATAGCTCTAGGGTTGCTAAGAAGGATGGATGACATTAAGCTCATTTAAAAAAACAGCTTGATTCTGTAATGAGAAGACAGGTGGGTTGGGATTCTGAAAGAGTGAGATCAAATAACTGAAGGGCCTTTATCATCTGAACGTACCCTATGGGAAAATAAATTTACATAGCATCACAAATGCTAATAAATAGACCTTATTTTCAAATTTTACTTCATAAGTACAGTTTGCAGTTTTTATTTCAATTGCAAGCACTATCTTCACAAATTTCCTCCAGTGTGTTAGCTATATTTTCTGGTAACATTGCTGTTTAAATTGAATATAATTAAAAAAAAATAGAGGAACAACTTTTTCATCCTGAGGGTGGTGTGCGTATGGAATGAGCTGCCAGAGGAAGTACTGAAAGCTGGTACAATTACAATATTTAAAAGGCATCTGGATAGGTATATCAATAGGAAGGGTCTAGGGCAATATGGGCTAAATGCTGGCAAATGGGACTAGATTTACCTAGGATATCTGGTCAGCATGCACGAGTTGAATCGAAGGGTCTGTTTCCGTGCTGGCCATCTCTATCTCTCTATGACTCCAGCTACTAAAAACAAAGAACTGCAGCTACTACAAATCTGAAACCAACGGAGAAAGAACTGGAGAAATTCAGCAGGTCTGATAGCATCAGTGGAGAGAAAGTAGAATTTACATTTCAAGCCCAGTAATCCTTCTTCAGAAGAATATAAAATAGCAAAATTAGAATTTAAAACAGCATTGAGTCACTCGGAAGCTGTCATGCTTCTGATCGAGAAGGTAGTATGTTCAGGTCCCACTCCAGACGTTTACAAAGTCACAGTTGACACCTTCAGCCCTCTCAGCACATGATGCTGCATTGTCATTGGTGTTGACTGTTTAATGTGAGGTGATCCATTTACCCACTCAATTTGAAATAAACATAAGGTTCCACAGTAGTATTCAATGAAGAGCAGCGAAGAAAGGGGGTCACTGGATTTGAAACACGAACTCTGCTTTTCCCTCCACAAATGCTGCCAGATCTGCTGAGTTTCTCCAGCACTTTCTGTTTCTGTTTCAGTACCTCTGTGCCCCTGGCATTACTCAAACACTGCTACTTGATTTAGCAGCTACATTTCTGGTATTTCATCAGTAACTACAGACTAAAAAAAGCATTTCTTCAATCCTGGGAAGTCCTGAAAAGCAATATACAGCAACAACCTTTTCTTGCTCAGGGGCTTTTAATGTAATGGGAAGTCACTATTTGCTTCATAGGAACATTATAAAAGAAAGTATGAAACTACAATTAGGGAGAGTCAAATTTATCAAAAGAGTGGGTCAGAGGGTGGCTTCGGATGAGCTCCTTGCCTCAGAGAACTGCAGGGGCCAGAGCCCTCGTGTATACTTCACGATAAGATAGGTCAATTCTTGATCAGTTTGGGAATCAAGAGTCATGGGAAAAATGCAGGAAAGTGAACAGGAGGAGTGTTAGATTAGCTTTGATCCTACTAAATGGAAGAGCAGGCTCGATGGGCTGAATGGCCTACTCCTGTTGCAATTTCTTATAGTTTTTAAGAAGGGTCTTAAAGGAAGCAAGAAAGGAAGTGAGGCAGATAGCTGTAAATAGGTAATTCCAAAAAATGGAGACAAGGCAACCGAAGACCTGGCCACCAAAGGTGGGGCAATTGTAATTGGGAATGCACAGAATTGGAGGAACACTGATATCTAAAATGGTTTGTGGAATTTGGGGTGATTACAGAGATACGGGAGGGTAAGGCCATGAAGGGATTTGAAAATGAGGATAAAAATTTTAAAATCGAGCCCTTGCTAGACAGAGAGTCAAAGACAGTCAGAAAATACGCAGACATGCTGCGCATTAAGAAAGAGGCAGCAGAGATTTGCATGATCTCAAGTTTATTGAAGGGTGCAATGTGGAGGATCACCCAACAATGCATTAAATTTATCGAATCTAGAGGTAACAGAAGCATAGATATGGGTTTCAGCAGCAGAGCCCAGGACGATGAGAAACTACAGAAAGTTGCGTGCACAGCTCCGACCATCATGCAAATCACCTTCCATCCATGGACTCTATTTACACCTTTCATTGCCAGGGAAAGGCTGCCAACATCATCAAAGACCCCTCCCACCCCGGTAATGCTCTCTTCCAACCTCTTCCATCAGGCAGAAGAAACTGAGGCTTGAACATGTACCAACAGGTCTCAGAATACTTCTTTCCTGCTGTTATTAGATTGCTGAATGGACCTCTCTAACTTAAAATAATGTTGATCTTCCTAATGTTGAACTTGCTTTGCGTATCTCCTATGCAAACATAACCTTGTATGCCTCGCTCTGTCTAAGCACCCTATGATCTGTATGCCCTTGTTTGCTATGATCTGCCTGTACTGCTCACAAAACAAAGCTTTACACTGTAATTAGTTACATGTGATTACAAATAAATCAAATCAAAACAATAAATCCGATCAAATCAAATGAGTTAAGATGAGGCAAAGTCATGCGATGATACAAAGTTAACAAAATTGCAGGTCTTCCTTTATAAGATATTTTCTATCCATTAATCTGAAATTCTAAAATGAGTATGCCACTGTTAAAGTAATCACACTGCTATGAAAACCATCTATTCAGGATAAGAAACAATTAAAGCAAAATAGGATATCCAACATTGACAGGTGGAAACGTTTCCTGTTGTACTTTGTTGCTTGTCGTTTGGTATCACATCAGGGCACGTACCCCTGTCCCATTCACTGATCAGTGTTCTTGAGACATCTTGCTTCAGCTTGTCAGTTGACTGCTTGTTTGGGATTTACGTATCCATCATTCTGACAGCCCGATCATGCCACATCACTTTGCATTCCCTCATTTGTCTACTTGCATTTGTAGCTTTCAATCTATTTCTGATCTCCTTGTCCCTCACCTGCCAGTACCACATTGGCTAAATTGCAAAGCCTTAAACCAGCAGCTTAACATTTGACTTTGACTTTCAATAGGACTGCATCGAGCAAATTGACTACAGCATTTATGGATGAAAAGCACCAGGTATAACTCTGCATTACAGAATCTGAGGGCTGAAGCAATTTAGTGACAGCAAACTGCGAGCTGTATACCATGAAACTGAACTTGCACATGACAAAACTTGTCCTTAAAATCAAAGTGCTCAGTGCACATCTGAAAAACCAGAGTAATATTACGGTGTGGAAGGAGACCATTCAGTCCACTGTGTCTGTGCCAGCCAAAATGAATGGTCCAAAGTCTTGCAGGTACAGTATTTTAGGTGCAGATCCAAGTGTCTTTTAAATAATTTGAGAGTTTCCACCTCCAGCATCAAACCAGGTAAAGCATTTCACATATATACCATCCACTGGGTAAAAAAGATTTACACAATGTCCCCTCTAATCCTTTCACCAGTCACTTCAAGTCTGCCTTTGCTGGTAATTAGAGTCCTAGAGGTTTACCATACAGAAAAAGGTCCTTTGACCCATTGTGCTCATGCCAGTCAAAAACAACCTAACTACTGTAATCCCATTTTCCAGCACCTAACCTCTCTACTAGGGAAATGGGTCGTTGCTTTCTACTGTATCTAAGCCCTTCATAATTTTGTATACCTCAATTAAGTTCACCCAGCAGCCTCCTCTGTTCTAAAGGAACTAACTGTAGCCTACCCAATCTGTTCTAGCCCTGAGCAGTATGCTTGTCAGTCTCGTCTGTTCCCTCTCCAGAATAATTATGTAATTCTTCTAATGAAGTGACCACATCTGTACATAAACCTCCAGCTACAGTCGAATCAGTATTTTGTGCAGTTCCAACACTATTTCCCTTCGTTAGTATTCCACACCTCATCCAATAAAGAAAAGCATTATACATGCTATCATTGCCAACTTTCCTACCTGCCCATGAAAAAGGAATCATGAACACTTCAAAAAGTATAACACTTTCTCTACCTTTGTTAATTACAGAAACTTGGATGAGGGAAGGGCAGGACTGGAAGCTCAATGTTCTAGGGTTTAGATGTAAAAGGAAGGATAGAAATAGAGGCAAGAGAGGGAGGGGCGTGACATTTTTGATGAAGGAAAACATGACTACAGTAATTAGAGAAGATATTTCTGAGGGATCATTTAGTGAAAATAGATGAGTTTAAATTAGAAATCACAAGGGGATGATCACCTTGAGCCGACTGTACTATCAGACCTCCAAGAGTCAGAGTGTAATTGAGAAGCAAATATACAGAGAGATCTCAAATATATGTGTGAATAATAAGGTTGTAATAGTAGGGGATTTTAATTTTCCAGCATTGACTGGGACTGTTATAGTGTTAAAGGTTTGGATGGTGAAGAATTTGTTAAATGTGTTCAAGAAAAATTTATCAGTACATAAATGTTCCTACTAGAGAAGGAACAAAACCTGACCGTCTCTTGGGAAATAAGGCAGGGCAAGTGACTGAAGGGTTAGTAGGGGAACACTTTGAGACTAGTGATTATAATACTATTAGTTTTAAGATAGTTACGGAAAAGGATAGGTCTTCCATAAAAGGCACAGTTCTTAATTGGAGTAAGGCAAATTTTAAGGGTATGAAACAAGAACTTTCAAAAGTTGATTGGAGTAGACTGTTCACAGGTCAAGGGACGTCTGACAAGTGGGTTGCCTTCAAAAGTGTGATAACGAGAAATCAGAAACAATATGTTCCTGTTTGAGTGAAAGGCAAGGCTTATAAGATTAGGGAACAAAGATATTGAAATTCTAGTCAAGAATAAAAAAGAATCATACATTAGTTATAGACAGCTGGGATCAACTGAATCTCTTGAAGACTATAAACAGTGTAGGGGCTATCTTAAGACGAAAATCAGGAAGGCCAAGAGGGGATATGAGATAGTCTTAGCAGATAAGATTAAAGATAATCCAAAAAATTCGACAAATACGTTAAGAGCAAGAAAGCAACTGGAAAGTGAGTAGGACCCCTTGACGATCAACGGGGTTGTCTTAGTGTTGAACATCAGGAGATGGGACATATATTAAGTTGATATTTTGCATCAGTTTTTACTGTTGAGAAAGAAATAGAGGCCAGCGAACTCAGAAAAATAAATATTGATGCTTTGAAAAAGCTCACATTACAGAAGAGGACGTGATGGAAGTCTTAGAAAACATAAAGGGAGATAAATCTCCAGGGCCTGATCAGATGTATCCTAGGGCATTAGTTAGGGAAGTGGGAAGTTAGGGAGGAAATTGCAGGGGCCCTAGCAGAAATATTTGTATCATCTACCTGCACAGGTGAAATGTCATAGGACTGGAGGGTGGCTAATGTTGTGTCATTATTCCTGGATAAAGGTGAGGTGTTGCATTTTGGTAATTCAAACAAGGACAGGACTTATATAATTAATGATAATAACCTTGGGTAGTGTTGTAGAACAGAGAGACCTAGAGGTTCAGGTACATAATTCTTTGAAATTTGTGTCATAGGTAGACAGGGTGGCTAAGAAGGTGTTTAGCACACTTGCCTTCATTGCTCAAACCTTTGAGTATAGGATTTGGAACGTCATGTTGAGGTTGTACAGGATGTTAGTGAGGCCTCTTCTGGAGTACCGTGTCCAGTTCTGGTTGTCCTGTCATAGAAAGGGTATTATGAAACTGGACAGGATTCAGAAAAGATTTACCAGGATGTTGCCGGGAATGGAGGGCTTGAGATATAAAAATAGACTGGAAAGACGAGGACCTTTTTTCAGGAGGTTGAGGGGTGACCTTGTTGAGGTTTATAAAATCGTGAGGGACACAGATAAGGTGAATGACAAAACGGTCTTTTCCATCGGGTGGGGAGTTCAAAACCAGGGGCATATTTTTAAGGTGAGAGGACAAAGATTTAAAAAGAACATGAGGGGTAATTTTTTTATGCAGACCGTGGTTCGTATGTGGAATGAACTGCCAGAGAAAGGATAGATGCAAGTACAATTACAACATTTAAAAGACATTTGGACAAGTTTATGAATAAAAAAGACTTGGAGGGATAGGGGCTAAGCACAGGCAGATGGGACTCATTTACTTTGGAAACATGGTCAGCACGGACTGGCTGGACAAAGGCATTTGTTTCTATGCTGTATGACTCTACAAATATGACTCTATGACTACTCAGAGATTTTAATCAATACTTAGCATGCATTATAACAGCAAACACCAAGAAACAACTGAATTCTGATGAGTGGGTTAAGGAGTTAAGAGCACAGTACAACAAATCTCAACTGTAAAGGATCTCAAATACAATAGTGGTTTTCTACCATCATTAAAGATTGGGTTCTGCATCACTGACTTAGGAACAACATAATGTTTTTTTTGGTCAGGCTCAGCTGGTCAATCCCAGTAGTTTGTGCCACAAAAGTCTTGAGTTCTTTTTGTGAAATCCTCTGTTCTAGGGGGAATTCAGGGATAAAATCAGTCAAGGTTTTAATGACATTGAAATACAACAAGGTTTACACTTAACAATTTGTGCGGAATATTGAGAATGCCGAGTCCTATTGCTTCAGGATACTGAGAGGTTATGTTTTATTATTCTTTCATGGGATTTGAACATTGTTGGCAAGATCAGCATTTGGTGCACATCCAGACTGCCCTGCAAAGGGAGGTGATCATGAACTTTTGCAGTCTTTGGGGTGCAGTGCACTCACAGTGCTGACATACAGGGGATTTCAGGATTTTGACGCAGCAACAATGAAGAATGCCGATACAGTGTCAAGTTCCTGGTCAGAATAGTGTCTGGCTTGGATGAAAACTTGCTGGTGGAGAAGATCCTGTGCATCTGCTGCCCTTCTAGTAGCTGAGGTCCCACATTTGTAAGGTGCAAGACACTTGGGGAGTTTTGCAGCACCTCTTCTACATGGTGCACACAGATGCTGTCGTGATCCACAAATGGAGGAAGTGAATATCTCAGGTGGGGAAAGCTGGTCAAGTGGATTATTATCCTTGACAGTTTAGAGTTTCTTGCACTGATCCAGTTAAAATAGAGAGTCTTCCATCAAGCTCCTCATTCATACCTTGTCGATGGGGGAAAGGCTTTGGGGAGTCGAGCTATTTGCCACAATTCCCAACCTATGACTTGCTCTTGTAATCACAACGTTTAAAGGTTGGTCCAGTTTCGGGTCAATGGTAACCTCCCAGGACCTTGATGGAGGGGGTTTCACCAATGGTAATGCTGCTGAAGGGAGCGTGGTAGATTTTCACTGGAGATGGCCATTTCCTGGCACTTACAAATGTTACTTGCCAATTATCAGCCCAAACTTAACTTGCTGCAAATAGGCGTGGACGGCTTCATCAAGTGAGGAGTCACAAACAGTACTGAGCATTCATCGGTGAACATCCCCACTTCTGATCTCATGATGGAGGGAAGGTCATTGATGAGGCATTTGAAGATAGTTGGGCTTAGGACACTACCCTGAAGGACTGCTGCAGAGATGTCCTCGAGCTGACATGATTGACCTCCAACAACCACAACTATCTTTCTCCTATAGCTCAGTATAACAGAAAAATTTTAATCTGAATCCTTTGACTTCAATTTTGGTGAGGGCTGTTAATTAAACGCTGCCTTGCTGTCCATGGTAGTCAGTCTCAACTCACATTTGAGACCAAGGTTATGGTAAGGTCTTGAGCCAAGTCACATGAGAGAACCTCAAATGACTACTCCTGAGCAAATTATTACCATGCACAGCATGTGAAAGCACTGTTAACAACACCTTCAATCGAATTGCTGACGATTGGGAGTAGAATGATGAGATGATAATTGACTAGATTGGATGTCATGGAATCATAACAGTGTGGAAGCAAGCCATTTGGGTCATGAACTCCATACCAACACTCCAATGAGCATCCCAACCAGACCCACTCTATCCTCGTAACCTTGCATTCCCCACAGTCAATTCACCCAACCTGCACATCTTTGGCCTGTGGGAGGAAACCGGAGCACCCAGAGGAAACCAGGCAGACATGGGGAGAATGTGCAAACACCACACGGACGGATACCCAAAGTTGGAATCGAATCCAGGTCCCTGGCTCTGTGAGGCAACAGGCAACTGAGCCACTCTGCCACCTGGATTTGTTATGCCTTTTGTTGGTATCCTCATGAGTGTTCTTTGGGTTGTCCTTCGAGGCCTCCTTCTGTTTGTCCCCTCCTTTCACTTCACAACAGCCACACTTTATATTGCTTATGCCAACAAAAACAAATTTTACAGCAGCTTATCACTTACTGACTATACCTTACCACAAAAATTCGAGGGAAAGATTTTGAGCCCTGCTGAGCAATTGAAACTGTGAATGTGCAAGAGGTCAGAACTGGAACCTTTCAGATACAATGAAGGGTTGTAAGGCTGGAGGAGCTTACAGAGGTCGGGAGGAGTCAGTGTTATGAATAGATCTGGAAGTAAAGATGAACATTTTAAAATTTGTTTAACCTGAAGCTCGTGTAGATCTAAAAGCACATCAATTGTGGATTTCAAGGGTTTGGTACAAGATCTGTGACAGGCAGCAGAGCTTTCACTGTACACACAGGCTATGGAATGCACTGCCTGGAAATGTGGTGGGAGCAGGTTCAATTGAAACATTCAAGATGGCATTGGATAATTATTTGAATAATAATATACAAGGGCATGGGGTAAAAGAAGGAGATTATCACAAGGTCATAGTTCTCATTTAATGAGCTGGTGCTGACACAATTAGCCAAATGGCTTCCTTGTGCACAAAAACACTTCTGTGATTATGCGCGAGCTAATCAGGAGAAATGTCAAAAAGCCAAAGAACTGCCGATGTTGGAAATCAGAAGCAAAATCATAAAGTGCTGGCAAAACTCTGTAGGTCTGGCACCATCTGTCGGGAGAAATCAGGACTAACGTTTCGATTCCGGTCAAGTCACTGGACCAGAAAAGTTAACTCCGTTTTCTCTCTACAGATGCCACTGCTGATTGGAATTGTCAAGTCTAGGTGTAACAGAAGGCACAGATGAGGGTTTCAACAGCATACCAGCTGAGGGAGGCAAGGCGTTGGATCATGTTTGGCAAGTGTGGCATGGAGTTTCCTTCAAATGAAGCACCAATGCCAGTACTATAAGGTCTGAGTACTTCTCTACATGTAATCCATGTAACCCCTCCGGTGGTCCACATCATCACAGATACCAGTCTTCAGCCAATTCGATTCACTCCACATGATGTCAAGAAGCAATTAGAGACACTGGATACTCCAAAGGCTATGGACTGTTACAACATTCTGGTAAAAGTAGTGAAAGCTTGAGCTCCAGAACTTGCTGCTCCCCTGGCCAAGCACTTCTAGTCAACTTACACCACTGGCATCTACCCAACAAGATGGAAAATTGCCCAAATATGTCCTGTACACAAGAAAAAAGGTCAAATCCACCACGGCCAATTACCGACCCATCAGTTTACTCTCGATCATCAGTAAAATGATGGAAGGCGTCATCAACAGTGCTATCAAGCAGCACCTGCTCAGCAATAACCTGCTCAGTTACACTCAGTTTGTGTTCCACCAGGGCCACTCAGCTCCTGACCTCATTACAGTCTTAGTTCAAACATGGACAAAAGAGCTGAATTCCAGAGGTGAGGTGTGAATGACAGCCCTTGACATCAAGGCTGCATTTGACCAAAAGTGGCATCAGGAGCCCTAGCAAAACTGGACTAAACAGGTATCATGGTGCAAACTCTCCGGTCATTGGAGTCATACCTGGCACAAAGGAAGACTGCTATTATTGCTGGACATCAGTCATCTCAGCCCCAAGACATCTCTGAAGGAGTTCCTCAGGGCAGTGTCCCAGGCCCAACCATCCTCAACTACTTCATCAATAACTTTCCGTCCATCATAAGATCAGAAGTGGGGATGTTTACCGATGATACTGAAGCAGTCCGTGTTCAAATGCAACAAGATCTGGACAATATCCAGGCTTATCTTGATGGATGGCAAGTAACATTTGTGCCTCACAAATGCCAGGCAATGACTATCAGCAATAAGAGACAATCTAACCACTAAGCTTTGACATTCAATAGTGTTATGATGGTTGAATCAACCATGATCAACAATCTCATGGTTACCATTGACTAGAAATTCAACTGGACTTGCTGCATACATACAGTCAAACCAAGAGCAGGTCAGAAGTTTGGAATACTGCAGTGAGTGACTCACTTCCTGACACCGCGCATCCCGCACCCCCGTCCCCACCCTGCCTCCAAAGCCTGTCCACCATCTGCAAAAAGTCAGGAGAATGATGAAATTCTCCCCCACCTGACTGGATGGGTACAGCTCCAACAACACTGAAAATGCTTGACACCATCCAGGGCAAAGCAGCCCACTTGTTTGGCACCGTATCCACAAAATCTACTCCGTCCACTACCCATGTCGGGTTGCAACAGTGTGTACCATCTACAAGATGCACTGCAGAAATTCACCAAAGATCCTCACACAACAACTTCCACAACCACTTCCATCTAAAAAGGCAAGGGTAGCAGATACATGGAAACACCACCACCTGAAAGTTCCCCTCCAAGGCACTGATTTGGAAATATATCCCTTTCATACATTGTCGCGGGTCAAAATTCTGGAATTCCTTCACTAAGGGCACTGTGAGTAAACCCACAGCACATGGGCTGCAGCGGTAAAAGAAGGCAGTTCTCCACCACCTTCTCAAGGGCAAATAGGGATGGGCAAGAAATGCTGGCCAGCCAGCAATGCTCACAGCCCATGGGAGAATAAAAAAGACACAAAGAATGAATTCTTGTTGAGTCAGACATCTTGAAGCTTATTGCTTACACTAACAACATATATTAATACATCTGAGACTTACATATATTCTGGAATCTATGCTTATGTTACATTACATTGTGCACATAAGTGACTGCCTTGAAATTAGACACAGACCCGGCCAATTAAGGACAGCATAAAGAACTACTGACCAACAGACGGATTATTTTTGCATCAAACCTCATAGCAATTATCGCTGAGATAAGCTTTATAATCGAAATGTGTGAAGTGAATTAAAATTCCATCAGATGGTGGGTGAGATTCGAACTGATGTAACTGCATGGAGACAGTCAAACCAGTCTATCTCCGTATTCACAGAACAGTAAAATTAAACCATTGAATATCCCCAATAGTCATTCCAATGATTCCTAACCAGGCTTTTAAATAACCAAATCCCAGACGTTGTAAATAATTAATATTCAGACAAAAAAAACTTTAGTATTTATTAAATGCAGAATAACTTTAGCAGAGAGAAAATTAAACATAGTAACTAAATTGATGGTTGTGCTTTAAACCTGAAATATTTGTTTTGAGTCCCCATTCACACAAAAGACAAACAAACATGTACAAAAGATAAGTTAGAGATAAACAAAACTGGCCAGGTTATTTAAATAGCTTCCATGATGCATTGTTTCACAGATGATGTCAGTGGTGGGGAAGCTGTTGGAGAAGATGCTGAGAGACAGGATCTATTCACATTTGGAAGCGATTAAACCTGTTAGTGATAGACAGCATGGGTTTGTGAAGGAAAGGTCATGTCTCACCAACTTGATTGTATTTTTTGAGGAGGTGACAAGAATGAATGATGGGAGAGGGGCAGTGGATGTTGCCTACATGGATCTTAGTAAGGCATTTGACAAGATACCACATGGAAGGCTGATACAGAACGCAGAGTTTCATGGGATCCTGGTGGAGCTGGCTCAATGGAAAGAAAATCGGCTTGGTCATAGAAAACAAACAGTAGCAGTGGAAGGGTGCTTTTCAAGAATAGATAAACTTGGATTGCTTTCACTGGAAAGACGGAGGATGAGGGGCAATCTGGTCGAGGTCTGCAAAGTTAACAGACACAGAAATAGGGTGGATAGTCAGAGACTTTTTTCCCAGGTGGAAAGGTCAGTTATGAGAGGGCACAGGTTCGAGGTGAAAGGGGCAAAGTTTAGGGGAGAAGTGCCAGGAAATCTTTTCACACAGAGGGTGGTGGACGCCTGGAACACACTGCCAGTGGAGGTGGTAGAAGCAGGCATGTTAGCAATACTTAAGGCATATCTTGATAGACACATGAGTGGGAGGTGAACCGAGGGATAGATACCATGCAAGGGAAATAAGTAGCGGGTCGAAATCAGGATTAGGAATTGGTGCAGGTCTGAAGGACCTGTTCCTGTGCTGTTTTGTATTATAGTGTACATTTGTATTCCTGAATTGCTTTTCTGGAATTGCCAATCAGGTCCACCTTCTCAGTTCACCCAAGCAAAGGCAGCAAAACTTCTAACTCAGTTTTCTGCTCTTTGGGCCTCCAAAAGGTAGTGTGGCAGATCGGACAGTAAGTATTCGAATCTTCATATTGTCTTGTCAACAGCCAAGCTACTCTCCTTCAAAAACACAGTTTAAAAAAGAAACTTCAATTCTGGTTACACCCTGATAGATTGAATGTCTGCCCGAGGCCTCAATTACCATTTGACAATTGTCGTCTGCTTGAATCTCTTCCATATTTGCTGGAACCAATTCCCAGGTGCTGCTCTCATTAATAGCTAACTTCTGCTATCTGTTTAAACAATGTTCCTCCTGCAATCGCTGTGACTGTTGGAACTCTTGATCAAATCTCAGCCTGGAATTAATCTCCAGGCCTGGCCTCACAAACAAACAAACGTTCGGTCTGTTGTTTTCCTTTTACCACAATCTGTTTCAAAGTCCACAAGTCATTCTCAGTGAACTATTCCCAGTTCACAACTCCAAATCAAAATTGATAAAATAATATAAAAGATAAATAATGAAAAATCAGAAGGTTTTAACATGACGTCCTATGACTATTAGTCTGACCTTCTGAACTATTAGTCCTGTGACGTTACCACTACTTCCTCTCTTGCCTTCCACCATGTAACACCTTGTTCATGCTAACCATTAGTTGTATAAAATGATTTCTTCATGGCAATATTGTTTTATAGTGTCAAAATAATGCATTGTACACTCCCTTGCCTTGCTTACTTTCCTTGTTCTATCATAAGGTGGGATCCAAAGCAGGAGGGAGATGAAAGAGAAGGTTGAGGATAATACAGAAGATAATGAGAGCAAGGTAAATTGGAAAGGTAGTGTTGGTGATCCTAGTACTGGATGGGGCAGGTAACAGAACAGCAGGAACAAAGGGAAGTCTGGGTTAAACTGTATTTATTTCCATGCAAAAGGCCGATCAGTGAGGGCTAATGAACTCAGGGTGTGGATGAGTACGTGGGACTGAGATATTATAGCTGTATGTAGATGTATGAAGAGTCTAATGATGACCGTGAATCCAGTGTCGAATGTTGGAAAAACCCAGCTGGTCCACTAACGTCCTTTAGGGAAGGAAACTGCCATCCTCACCTGGTCTGGCTCACATGTGACTCCAGACCCACAGCAATGTAGTTGACTCTGAACTGCCCTCTGGGCAATTAGGGATGGGCAATAAATGCTGCCCAGCTAGTGACACCCTCATCCCATGAATGAATAAAGAAGAAAAGATGGTCCTACTTGATCCCAGCTATCTATACATGTCATATGGCTCCCTCATTTCCTTAACCAAGACTTGACCTCCTCTTATGAAATAAGGCAGGGCAAGTGACAAAATTGTTAGGAATGGAGCACTTTGGGACCAGTGACCCAATTTTTTTTTTTAATTTTAATTTTAGAATAGCTAAAGTTTGAAATCGTAGCATGGCCAATTTTGATGGTCTTAGACGGGATCTCTCAAGAGTTGATGAGGGGAGGCTATTGCAGGCAAACGGATGCCTGGCAAGTGGGAGCCTTTCAAAACTGGGTTACTGATGGTTTAGGATTGGCATGTTCCTGTTAGAGTGAAGGGTAAGGTTGACAGGAGTAGGAAACCCTGTTTGACTTGCTCTGATCAAGTAAACGGGGAGGCATATAACATGTGTAGGCAGCTGGGAATATAGAGGGTATTGGAGTACACTAAGAGAGAAATCAGTAGGACTAAAAGGGGACATGAGATGGCTTTGGCAGATGAGTTAAAGGAGAACCCAAAGGGATTCTACAAGTACATGAACAGCAAAAGAGTAACGAGGGAGAGAATAGGGCCTATTGAAGATCAACGATATCGTCTATATGCGGACCCACAAGAAATGGGTGACATCTAAAAATGAATATTTCTCACTTGAGATTTACCTTGAGAAAGGCATAGATGCTAGGAAACTTGGGGAAATAAACAGTGATGTCTTGAAGAGAGTCCACATTATAGAAGAGGAGGGGTGGGAGTCTTAAAATACATTAAGGTAGGTAGATAAATCCCCAGGACCTGAAGAAGTGTGTCCCAGGATGTTGTGGGAGACTAGGGATGAAATTGCAGGGTCCCTGGCATAGATATTTGTATCATTGACAGCCATAGGTTAAATGCCTGCAGATTGGAGGGTGGCTAATGTTCTGCCATTATTTAAGGGAAATGCATGGGAACTACATACCAGTAAACCTAAGGTCTGTGGTGGGTAAGTTGTGAGGGGGGATTCTGAGAGGCAGGATCTACAGGAATTTGGACAGCAAGGACCCATTTGGGATAGTCAGCATGGCTTTGCGGGTGGGAAATCATGTCTCATGAATTTGATTGAGTCTTTTGAAGGAATGACCAAGAAAGTAGATGAGGGCAGTGTGGCTTACGTTGTCTGCATGGACTTTAGCAAGGCCTTTGACAAAGTACTGCATGGTTAAATCTCACAGGATCTAGGGAGAGCTAGGTAATTGGATACAAAATTGGCTGGGCAGTAGAAGACTGGTGGTGGCAGAGGTTGCTTTTCAGGTGAGAAGCCTATGACCAGCAGTGTGCCACAGGGATCGGTGCTGGATCCACTATTATTCGTCATTTGTATAAATGATTTGGATGAGAATTTAGGAGGTATGGTTAGTAAGTTTGTGGATGACACCAAGATTGGTGGTATACTGGACAGGGAAAATGGTTGTCTGGGAATACAGTGAGATCTTAATCAACTGGGCCAGTGGGCTGAGGAATAGCAGATGGAGTTTAATTTAGATAAATGCAAGGTGTTGCATTTTGGTGGGTCAAACCAGGGCAAGACATATACAGTCAATGGTAGGGCCCTGGGATTGTTGCCGACAAAGACATCTTGGAGTACAGATTCATAGCTCCTTGGAAGTGGAGTCACAGTAGACAGGGCAGTAAAGAAGGCTTTCGGCATGCTTACTTTCATCGGTCTAGGAATAGTATAGGAATTGGGATGTTTTGTGCAGCTGTACAAGACATTGTTGAGGCCACATTTGGAGCACTACATGCAGTTCCGGTTACCCGAGTATAGAAAGGATATTATTAAACTAGAAAGACTGTAGAAAAGATTTACTAGGATGCTACCTGGATTGGAAGATTTGAGTGATAAAGAGAGGTTGGATTGGCTAGGACCTTTTTATTTGCAGTGTAGAAGACTGACAGGTGACCTCATAGAGGTCTACAAATTCATGAGAGGCATAGATAAGGTAGCTAGCCAACAGATTTTCCCCATGGTAGGGGAGTCTATAACGAGGGCATAGGTTTAAGGTGAGAGGGAAGAGATACAAAAGGGTCCAGACGGGCAAGTTTTTCACGCAGAGGGTGGTGAGTGTCTGGAACAGGCTGCCAGAGGTAGTGGTGGAAGCAAGTACAATTCTGTCATTTAAGAAACATTTAGACAGATACATGGATGGGATAGATACGGAGGGATATGGACCAAACGCGGGCAAATGGGGCTAGATTAATGGTAAACACTGGGCGGCATGGGCAAGTTAGCCTGAAGGGCCGGTTTCCATGCTGTAAACCTCTATGTCTATAAGACTGATGAATTGTTCAGCTTGAACATTCTCAAAGACAGAGAAGACTGAGGGAGCGAAGCGTTTCCACAGATCCGAAGTCTTGTGAAAGAATGAACTAGCACCAAAGAGTGCGGTGTATTTCCTGTTCGATAAGATAAAATATGTTGGGAAAAGGAAGAGTATTCAGGCTGTTACATTATCAGCCTAAAACAAAACAGAAGAAAACAGTTCAAATGTGTGCCTGCGATATCAATACAACAGAAAAAATAAGCAGACAAGGTGATAACAGCGAGTGAGGTTGGACATGAAAGGATTACCTACTATTTGAAAACCACATTTCCTTGCAGCCTATTCAGATTGTGTTGCTAGTATCTTTGAGTGGAATAAACTGCCATCCACTCTCAGACCAATTCATCAGTTCAAATTATTTGTCTATCACTAATCAGCCCCTCCTTCCTAATGTACGCAGAAATAACAGTAATTGGTTGAAGATCATTTCACAAAATATTACAGCTAGAAATCAAAGTACAGAGAAAATCTATTTTTACAATACAAGCTGCGCTTTACAGCTTTGTTTTATCTGTTATATCATTTGCTTCTGAAAGACTTTTTGAAAATTCTGTCACCAGCACCAATGATATTACATAAATAATGTGGCAAGAAGTTTAAACTGCATCATGTTCAAAGCAAGGCTTGGAAACAAATGGTACATTAATTACAAGGTTAAAATCATTATCTGTGATGCTCTTAGAATGTGTTATGTCACCTTAAAATCGTCAACACTGTCCAGATCTATACAAGTCCCACAGGACAGTATAGAATTCACATCAGACTTTATTCATTAGCTGAACAGAAGGCAGAAACAAAGGAATAACAGAAAATGGAGACAGTAAGGACTGCATTTGCTGGGAGCCAAAATCAATAAATGTGGTGCTGAAAATGCACAGCCAGTCAGACAGTATCCAAGGAGCAGGAAAGTCAACATTTTGGGCCAAAACACAATGTCAGCACTGGGGGCGAGCCCAGACATAAACAGAGGGAGGGAGGTGGGTCTTGGGGTAGGACAGGTGAAATGGAGATAGGTGGATGCAGGTAGGGGGTTATTGTGGTTGGACAGTGGGAAGGGTGGAGTGGATAGGTGAGTAGGAAGATGGACAGGTTGGGGGAAGAGAGATTTTGAAGCTGGTGAAGTCAATACTCAGGCCATTAGGATGTAAGCTCCCAAGGCAAAATATCAGGTGTTATTCCTGCAGTTTATGTCTGGCCTCACTCTGACAGTAGAGGAGACATCCAGTACCACTGACATCATTTTCAAACACACTGACTGCCACAATTACCTCGACTACACCTCCTCTCACCCAGCCTCCTGCAAAAATTCCATCCCATGTTCACAATTCCTCTGCCTCCACTGCATCTGTTCCCAGGATGAGGCGTCCTACTTTAGGACATCCCAGATATCCTCCTACTTAGAGATCGTAGTTTCCCCTCCTCTGTTATTAAGGATGCCCTCAACCGCATCTCCCCCATTTCCCATGCTTCTGCCTTCAAGCCCTCTCCCTCCAACCACAATAAGGATAGAATCCCCTTAGTCCTCACATACCAACCTACCAAAATCTGAATACAATGCATCACCCTCTGACATTTCCGCCACCTACAATCAGATCCCACCACCAGAAAGACATTTCCTTCCCCACCCCTGTGCGCTTTCCACAGGGACTGTTCACCCCGCGACTCCTTCGTCAACTCCACACTCCCAGCCAACCCCTTCACCACACCCAGTACCTTTCCCTGCAATCGCAGGAGGTGTCTCACCTGTCCCTACGCCTCTCCTCTCACCTCTGTCCAAGGTCCTAAACAATCCTTCCAGATCCAGCAGAGATTCACCAACACTTCATCTGACCTCATCTACTGTATTCATTGCTCCTGATGTGGTCTCCTCTATATCGGAGAGACCAAACGCAGACTCAGGGACCAGTTTGCGGAACATGTGTGTTCTGCACACACCAACCACCAACCCGACCTTCCGGTTGCCATCCACTTTAACTCTCCCTCCCGCTCCCCTGATGACATGTCCATCCTTGGCCTCCTCCACTGTCAGAGTGAGGCCAAACGTAAACTGGAGGAACACCTGGTATTTCACCTTGGGCTTACAGCCCAGTGGCCTGACTATTGACTTCACCAGCTTCAAAATTTCTCCCTCCTCCATTCTGTCCATCATCTGACTCGCCTATCTGCTCCACCCTTCCCACTGACCAACCACAATAACCCCCTATCTGCATCCACCTATCACCATCCTACTTAGTCTTCCCCAGCCCCATCCCTCTCCCTTCATTTATTTCTGGCCTCCCCTTTCCCTTCCCATTCCTGACGAAGGGTTTCAGCTGAAAACATTGACTTTTCTGCTTTTCGGATGTTGCCTGACTGGCTGTGATTTTCTAGTAAAAGAAAATAGTCCATGAAAAGAATTAAAATTCAAAAATAGAAAGACTTTCATGTAACAATTTAATGATTTTAATACATCCAAAACCACATTTGTACCCTACAAAGTAATTTCTGAAGTGTACTGAATGTTGCAATGAGGAAAATTGATTTCACACAAATATGCAAAACAAAATGAGATATGAGCATCACCAGCCCATCAGAGTCAATACAGCGTGGAGCTGGAGAGACACAGCAGGTCAGGGGCAGAATCAGAGGAGTAGGAGAATCAACATGTTGGGCCTAGGCCCTTCATCGGGGCTCAGGAGACATCAGGAGTCCTGCTGAAGGGTCCAGGCCCGAAATGTCGACTCTCCTACTGCTGCTCCTCGAATGCTGCCTGGCCTGATGTGTTCCTCCAGCTCCACACTGTATCGACTCTGACGCCAAAATCTGAAGTTCTTGTTACTGCCGAGTGATTTATAACCCTACTACCCCATCAGAGACTTCTGAAGGGATTCAGGGAAGATTCAAGGTTAATTTCCTGCATTGTGTTGAGTCAGTTAAGCTAGAATTGGATAGATATGGACACATTCCATTCTTGCCCTTAGGTTAAGGGCAAAATAAGAATTTAAATCTCCCAGTTGTGAACATTATTCATCAATTTCTATTTGTCAAGTGTGCTAAGCATGATGCTTGTCTACAATTAAATTTTGATTTCAGACAATAATGGCTGTGAAGATCCTTTGAAAACAGATGAGAAATATTCAATGGATTCAGTAGTTGGGGACAAATTCTGCACATAGATTATAACGTAGAAAATTGTAACTAAAAATAAAAAGCACCGTTGAAACTCACCAAGTATGGCCACATCTGTGGAGAGAGAAACAGAGTTAACATTTCGAGTCCAGTCGGACGGTTCTTTAGAACACTGAAGTTCTACTTTTGGTGGACAGGCATTGGAGGGGGAGAAGTGAGTTACTCTTCACAAATTTCTTCCCCCCAGAACTGTGCAATTCTGAAGAGGAGTCATTCTGCACTCAAGATGTTAACTCCACCATCGCAACAGATGCTGCCAAATTTCTCCAGCACTTTCTGACATTCATTTGAAATTTCTACTATCTGCAATATCTTGTTTTTATTAACTTGCAGGAGAAATAGAAAAGCAGCAGATTCGTTTTAAATGGAGAGAGCTCATAGAACTCTGAGATACAGAATGATCTGGGTATCATGGCACATGAATCATGTAAAGTTATTACACAGGTAGGCAAATGGAATTTCAAGAGGAAAGGAACATAAAAATATGTTATAGTTTGCTACATTTGCACAGGGCATTGGTGAGCCCACAGCTGGAGTACTGTGCACTGTTTTGGTCTCCTCATAGAGTCATAGAGTTGTACAGCAAGGAAGCAGACCCTTCAGTCCCATTCATCCACGCCAACCAGATATCCTAAATTAATCTAGACTCATTTTTCAGCATTTGGCTCATATTCCTCAAAACCCTTCATGTTCATGTTATTTAAGAAACAATGTAAATGCATTGGAACAAGTTCAGGATAGAGTCACTCAAACGATATCTTGGATTCTGAAGTGGGGCTTATCTGGAAAGAATGAGAGTTCGTCTTGTTTATTTTTCTGATTGGGATGTGGGTGTCACTAGCTACTGCGGTATTTATTGTACATCTCTAAATGCCTCGAAGAAAGCTCTTGAACAACATGGGCTTTAGGGTCACGCACGGTGTTGTAACGGAAGGAATTCCAAGATATTTATTGACCCAGCAACAGTAAAGGAATGACAATATATTTCCAAGTCAGGATGGTGACACCTTGGAGAAGAACTTGCAGGTGGGGTTCCTCTGCACGTGCTGCTCTTGTCCTTCTGGGTGGTAGAGTGCACACGGTTGGAAGGGTCAATGAAGTTCAGGTGAGTTACTGCAGTATATCATAGTACACACTGCTGCTCCTGAACATTGATGGTGAAGTGAATGAATGTTGAATGTGGTCGATGCGGTGTTAATCAAGCAGGCTTCTTTGTCCTGGATGGTGTCAAGCTCCATGCGTGTTGTTGGAGCTGCACCTATCCAGACAACTTGAAAGTATTCCATCACATTGTGGACTTGTACCTAGCATCTGGGGAGATGGGAATGATTTAGATATTGCACAACTCCTCACCTCTGACCTGATCTTGTAGCCAAATTATATCTACTCCTGGTCCAGTTCATTTTCTGGTCAACAGTAACTTTTAGGATTTTGATACTGGGGGATTCCAATGAACATCAAGGCTTGACAGTTAAAGTCCTCAAAACAAAAATGTACTGTGGATGCTGGAGATCTGAAATAAACAAAAACAGAAGATGGTACTAGATTAACTCAGCAGGTCTGGCAGCATCAATAGAGAGAAAAACAGAGTTAACATTTCAAGTCCACTAAACCTTCATCTGATGAAGAGTCATTGGGCTCGAAAGGTTAATTCCACTTTTCTCTCCACAGATACTGCCAGACTCGCTGTGTTTCCCCAGCACTTTCTGTTTTTGTTTCTTAAATTCTTTCTTGTTGAAGATGGTCATTGCCTGGCACTTGTGTGTCCTGAGCCTGATAACTGTCCACACCTCCATATGGACACAGGCTACATCAATATCTGTCGGTTCATGAATAGTTCCAAAATCTGTGCAATCATCAGTGAACATATCTATTTCTGGCCTTACAAAAGAGAGGAAGACATTGCTAAAGCAACTGAAGGTTGAATATAAGATATAGGATCCTGAGACGACTTAACAGGATGGATGCTAAAGGTTTTCACCTTTTGGAAGGGGCTAGAACTATAGGACACTGTTTTAAAATAAAGGGTATCCTACAAAAGTCAGAGGTGTGCAGAACTTAAATTGTAAAAAGATGAAAATCAGTCAGGATTAAGAAGCTTGTCTGGAAAAGGGAAGATATTAGACGTCTAAAAGTTGAAGTGGAGCCAGTTGACTGGAAATGCGTCTTGGTAGATAAAACATTGCATAAGAAAACGGGCGACTATCATAACAGAGATGACTAGAGTGCAAGCTCGGTGCATACCCATAAGAAATAAGTACAGAATATCCAATGTTATAGTACCTTGGAATGTTGAGAATATTGATGAGGAAATTCGGAAGAAAAAGAAGGCAATATAGTGCATGCCAGAATAATGATAGCAACAGAAATCAGGAAGTGTATTTCAAATACAGGAGAGAGGCTACGGCTGGAATAATGAAGGCTAAGAGGAAGCACTAAGAGGAAGATAAGAGGAAGGCTAAGATATCAGATGGGATGCATCCTGGACGGCTAAGAGAGGTAAGGGAGCAAAATTGCAGAGCCACTGACAGAAATTTTCCAGGTCCCTCTGAAAATGGGATTGGTTCCAGTCAACTGAACGATTTCAAATGTGACACCATTGTTTAAGAAACAAGCAAATGATAAACCAGAAAACCATAGACATGTCAGCTTGACATCAATAGTAGGAAAGCTGATGGAGGTTATAATACAGGAAAAGATAAATACAGCGAAAGATAAGTTCATACTTGACGGTCAACATGGCCGAGTCAAAGGGTAGGTTGTATCTGACAAATTTAATTGAGTTCTTTGACAAGATGATATAGGCAGCGGATGAGATAGTGCTGTGGACGTTGCCTCTTTGGACTTTCAGAAAGCTTTCGATATAGTGCCATATGACAAGTTGGTTACCAAATTAGAAATGTTTGGGACTGATGAGTCCTTGGCAGCAATGAATTAGAAGATGGCTAACAGATAGGAAATGGAGGGGAGGGAGATGTCTATTTCTCAGACTCAAGACCAGTTGAAAATGGTGTTCCCCATTGATCAGTGTTGGGACCATCACTTTCTCGAATTTACATAAACCTTTTGGAGATGGGTGTTAAGGGCAAAATCTCTAAATTTGCAGATGACACAAAGCAAGGGGAAATGGTGAATCGTGAGGGAGATGTTGAATGACTCCAGAGAGACATTGACCAGTTGGTCAAATCTTAATAGCAGAACCTTTCTGCAATTGGTTCAGTCCCTGAACAACTGGACAAAAGTTCCAAAAGACCCACGTAAATAGCACAATAGAATGTCAAGCACTTGGACCTCTCTTCCAAGCAAACGTAAACCCAACATCCCTTATTACTTAGAAAAAGGTCAGTTAACTAAAAACATAACAAGAACAGCCTAAGAAGCAAGAAAGCAAAGAAAAGATGATATGACTCTGAGTATTACAAGGAATGGGAGGTAGAAGTGGGATGATTTTCTCAATCAGTGACTCTATGGAGCTGGAGGGAGAGATAGTAGGAACTGCAGATGCTGGAGAATCTGAGATAACAAGGTGTAGAGCTGGATGAACACAGCAGGCCAAGCAGCATCAGAGGAGCAGGAAAGCTGAAGTTTCGGGCCTAAACCCTTCTTCAGAAATTTCTAAAGAAGGGTCTAGGCCCGAAACATCAGCCTTGCTGCTCCTCTGATGCTGCTTGGCCCACTCTGTGGAGCTGATGACTTCCTCCAAGATCGAATTCATGTAAAAACATTAATTACTTTTTTTTTGGATTAATTATTTGCTGCAAACAAAACTAAAAAAACTTATTTATTTGTTATTATAACATATTTATTTCAGCAGCATATTTTCTGTATTAGTTTCATTATTTGATTAGTCTGAGATGCAGTGATTGCCAATTAACCAAACAATAATTGACCAGCCAGGCATATTAAGCTTCTGAAATTGGGATTTTTCCAGGGTTAGCACCAACTGGTAGTCAGTCATAATTATATTCATTCCGTATACTTTGAATCCAATTTTGCAGCAACTGCAGAGCACAGAATTAAATGAGATGAAAATTCAATCCCTTTAAGCTATATAAGGTAAAGTCACTGTTGGGGGCAAACTTGGGTCCGACATGACCCGAACTGTAAATCCTCACTGTAAACTGTAAATGAATTTCCAGCTGGGATTTGAATGAAGTAAAGAGTTCTAGTTAACTTCATAAATCAGTTAGGATTCATTTTCATTTAATCTTATTTAAGCAGGCAGTCAGGTTAAAAGAACAACTCGTTAAACTGCATAAACACATTCAGATGCTGACGTAGCAGGCAGAGGGTTCCTGCAAAAATGCAATGTGGCCAAACCAGCATTAACCTCGAGGCTTTATTTGCAAATGGAATGTGAGGAATACCCTGTACCAAGAAAGACAAAGTATTGAGGTTTAATCAAGGATGGTGATGAAGCATAATCTTCAGACAGGAAGTAGGACGGCACCAGGGATGATAGGGAATGGTGAGATCAGGGGTATCAGGTGCTTTGACACTTTTGGAACATGCAAATAACAAGGTGTTTTTCTAAAATGGACCATTTCAGAATTTGAGTGTTATGTCGTCTATATGATTTACAAAGCATAAATATCAGATGAATCCTTGTTGAGTTACAGTGTTACCTTGGAATCCTTTCTGTGATAGGTTCTCCCAAAGTTGGGGCAAATAATCCTTGACCTGTGCCTCAAGGCTCCTGAGATTATTTCAGAAAATAATGTACAATAAGAGTTACTACAGTCCCAAAGAACCATAGAGCTGCTCTCTCATTAGACAAAGATAACTGGTGCTGGTTTAACCTGAGGGTCGCCAAGCGTCGGGAAAGAAGCAAGGTTTAGAAGGTGAGGCATTTATGGTAACCTTAGTTGGTATAGGAATTGTACCCATGCTGTTAGTATTACACTCTGCATCACAAGCCAAGTGTCCAGCTAACGAGCCAAATGACCACCCAGTTAAGCTCACTAAACTACATCCAAAATAACTATGTTCATTTAATCTGCTAAGCAGTTTCAAAGAGTTATAATGCAGGAACTAACTGAAAGACAAAGGAAATGGGGTAGAGGAGTGCTCCTCCAAGTGGAGAAAAAAGTGTTGCACTTCCCTTGTCCTGGGGTTCTTCCTCCACTTTCCCAGTTGAACCCATTCTCCTTTGAATGATTGGATTGATGTATTGTAGTCATGTGTACCCTAGTACAATGAAAAACTCTGTTTGCAAATAGTACAAGCAGATCATAGCAAACAAGGGCATACAGATCATAAACGGAGTGAGGCATACAGGTTACAGAGTGAGGCATCCTCTGTACCAAGTGAGGCATACACTTGTTGTGGAATCACTTGTTGTTAGGTTTCACTAGTTTATTGTATATTTTCCTTCAGAACAATGCAGAAATGGCACTAGTTTCAAAGTACCTAAACATCTTGTTTACAGTCCTTTAAAATATCTCCAAAATCACAAAAGAGCTCCCTTCCTAAGTCTCTCTGTGGCACCTGTTTACTCTGTTCCAAGTCAACGCCCAGGCTTAATAAATCAAGCACTGTGAGCACTGTTCAGTTAGCAAGCTCACATAATTGAACACAAAAAAAATTGGACATTTGATCACTGTACTTGGCTCCTGAGGATGTTACCAAGGAACCTGATTGTGGCCTACATCTGTCTACACTCAACCAGTGATGTCTGAAATCATTGGTGTCAAGACACAGGCCTTGAGGCTCAGTGTTTGAATGACAACCATTGAATGTCATTGAGCCATGGGTTCACTCCACACTCTAAGATAAATTTAAGTTCCCATCTCCCAGTTTTATTCAGTGTAAAAGTCCAACTTCTACTTAAAAACAATAAAAAGTCACCATCTGATTGAATTCCAGATTACCTCGAGAATGCTTCAGATTCCCTGCTTAAAGTACATTAGCCCCATGAAATGATCATTCAAATTAAGTTATCTGGTTTTCTGCCCCTCTGGAAATCCTTTCAAAGTAAGAACACTGGCAATGAGACAGAATTAGATTCTGTCAATAAAAGGAGAGAACAATAAATCTTTGGGTAATTAAATGAAAATTGTAAATTATTAAATATTCGTGTAGTTAATATACATCTTGAACTTTAAATCATTTTAATTTTGATCAAAGCTACGTGCGCTTTAAAATATTTTGTCTCAAATTTCATAGATTAGATTCAGTTGATTTTATTTACTCTCCTTTGTACTTCATTTTTTAAATCAAAATTAATTTCTGTATCAGGACTGACGTATTAAACATGCTTTTAAAACAAGCACAGCATGCCCCATGGCTACTAGTATAACATCATACTTATCTCACCAGGGACATGCTCTCCAATTCATGAGTCATCTAAACATTATCTTAGGTGCACTGTCAATACAAAGTGTCAGTGCTTCTTTCACTCTATTGTTCACTTCTCTGGTTTTCTATTTTAATTTCACTTAAGTTTGAATACTCATATCCAAGGTGTTTCAGAAGCCGTGTTCATTTTTGCTATACGACGTACTGAAGTCCTGACATCTCATGAGCTGTGGGCTGATTGTATAATTGTTGTTTGTTCTATGGTATTTCTCAGCACTCCTTCAAAACCATCTGAATTAATCACTAACTAATTAACTTTTTTTCTTCAATTGCACTATGTTGGTATTGATACATTTTACAGCAGGATTTTCTACCCTATTGGATGTACATCATAGTGGAGTATTACCAGATTATTCTGCCACCCCTCAAACTCCACTGATCTGTTGTATTTAGTCAGTCTGTGCGATGAAAACAGTATAATGTATATCATGTATATATATTTTTGGATTTTGGTGTTGGTCTATTTTTGGGAGGGACTCAATAATTAATTGTGTCAGTCTTTCCAAAAACATGACTTTGAATCAGTATGTGTCAGAGAGCAGACAGTGGAAAGTCACCTGGACTGTTAATGACAATTTGTTTATAATTTACAATAGGAAAGAGAAAACACTGGAAGACATGAGCTTGATTTTGAGTTTAAAATAATCAAGGATTGATTTCAGTTGAAGGAAAAAACAGTGATGGCAAAAATTTGGACCTTAGACCTGGCTGGAATCAGATGTCAGTAAAGTCTTTCCAAGAAAAAAACAGATTACACAGAGCTTTTGGTGAATAAATTACATCAAGGAAAGTATTTAACTTGTCAAACTTCCAAACATGGAGTTTTATGTTAGAACTCTGCAAAATGTTCAGGGCTGAGAAAGACCGAGCTGTCAGTTTTGTAAATATTCCAGTGAAACAGGTCATGGCTCAGATGACAAGAACTGAGCCAAATAGTTAAAGCAAACTTACATTGGGAAGCAAACTTTCACTGACTTTTGAGTAACCCCCAAAAGGATGATGTTGGGAGAAGATGAGATTCTGGTTCGTCCGTTTTTGAAATCCTTGTTCTGTTATTAGTTCTTATAATTAGATGTTTTGACTTATTTCTTTTGTGTAATAAACTTCTGTTTTATTGATGAAACCAATTTGTAGCCTTAATTAATTGTTTTGTTTCAGTGAAAGGCAATCATGTTAAATTAATAAAAACAAAATATGATCTATCAAGCCAGATTTCATTCTGGCATCTGACATGTCTAGTAGTGATCTCAATATTAAATGCTGTTGCCACCCTAAACGTCTCCTACCAATGTCATGAGGGTTGCTATTGACCAAAAACTGAACTGGACTAGTCAGATAAATACTGCGGCTAAAAGGTCAGAGGCTAGATAACTTGGAATCAGTATCTCATATTCTGACTCCCCAAAGCCTGTCCACCAGCTACAAGACACAGGCTAAGTATGTAATGGAATACTCCTCACTTGCCTGGATGAAAGCAACTCTAACAAGCGTGAGAAGCATTACACCATCCAGTAAGAAGCAGGCTAGTTGATTGGCACCACATCCACTAACCTCCACTCTCTCCACCAATGATGTTCAGTAGCAGCGGTATATGCCATTTCTGGAATATACTTCCATAACTTATTATGGCTCCTAGGACAGCACTTGCCAAACCAATAACTAATAGATGGACAGCAGATATAAGGAAATACCCTCTTGCAAGTTCATCTCCAAGCTGCACATCATTACCGTTTGGAAACATATCCTCTTGCTTCAATGTCAGTAGGTCAAAATCCTGGAATTTCCTCCTGAATGGCACTGTGGGTGCACCTACGGCAAATAGACTTCAGTGGTTCAAGAAGACAACTCAACACCAGCTTCTCAAGGTTGTCTAAGGATGTGTAAGAAATATGGTCCAGCTATCCCCTTATTTGTACTCTCCCCAATTCTGCCATTCCAAATGGCAAATAGCTAGATGGCGTTGTGTAGGCTTGTACTGATCGTAGTGATGGCATGTGAATGTTTAACCCAACATGAAATACATGCATACCATAAAATATTGAAAATCTACATCAAATGCTGCAAGATAGGTCTCAATGAATGGTTAACTCCATAGTTTCTGCATTAGATGAAAGATTCCAACAAAATCTATGCAAAAATGATCCATTGTTCCTCTTGTAATGAAGAACTTCCTTTATTTCTTGTTACTGATTCACCAGCAAAGAAACAATTTTTCAGGATTTTGCAAACCTCTCTGCCCATAGAGTCATACAGTCATACAGCATTGAAACAGTCTCTTGGGTCAACCAGTCCATGCCAATCTTGTTCCGAAACTAGACCAGTCCCGCCTGCCTGCGCTTGGCCCATATCCCTCCAAACTCTTTCGATTCATGTACTTATCCAAATGTCTTCTAAACACTGTAACTCTGTCAGCATCCACCACTTCCTCTGGCAGTTCATTCCACATACAAACCACTCTCTGTGTAAAAAAAGTTATCTCCCATGCCCTTTTAAAATATTTCTCCTCTCACCTTAAAAATATGCCCTCTTGTCTTGAAACAGTAGGGCAAAGACATCTACCATTCACCTTATCTTTACCCCTCATGATCTCTTGTTCCAATCAAAAATCCCCTGATATTTGAAGTGATTTTTTGACATATGCTTTCTTGTACAATTTTGACATTTCCATGTCTGTAATATAATTCTTAAAACTGTGTACACAAAACTCTCCAAATACTTAAAATAGGGCCTAATCAACATTTTGTGCAATATCTTTATCACTTTCTTTTATAGTGAATATTTCTATGCGTGGATCCTATTTTGTATTTTGTCACTTTTTTTCAGAATTATCTTTTAGGACACTTATAAATCCATGCATCTGCACTTGATATTTCTCTGCTCCCTTCTCTCCAGAATATTCCCATTCAAAGCAATGAACTTCCTTGTACTGTTTTCCTCACATATACTGTTTTACATTCACTGCATCGAACAACATGTCACTCCCCATCCGCTCCAGTAATTTACTTTGTCTTCTCCCATCCTTTGGAGGAGGCTCCCACACACCATGGGATTTAGTTTACCGGTACATATCAACATTGGTTTATTCTGTCTTGGTCCAAATTGTTTGCTTGTGGAAAGGGGTTTAAAAAGAATAAATACATGAACAAACTACACAAAAATACTGACTCACTGTCACTGCGTCACAGGTGGACAGGGTGGTGAAGAAGGCATTTAGCATGCCGGCCTTCATCGCATTGGGTATAGGAGTTAGGACATTATGTTACCATTGTATAAGTCATTGGTGAGGCCGCACTTGGTGTATTGTGTACAGTTTTGGTCACCCTGTTATAGGAAAGACATAGTTAAACCAGAAAGTGTGCAAAGATGATTTACGAGGATGTTGACAGGACTAGTAAGCCTGAGTTACAGGGAGAGGTTGGCTAGGATAGGACTTTATTCCTCAGAATGTAGGACAATGGGGGGTGACCTTATTGAGGTGTATAAAATCAGGTGAGGCATAGATAGGACAAATGCATATCGCCTTTTCCCAGGGATGGGGAATTGAAAACTAGAGGGCAGAGGTTTAAAGTGAGAGAGGATAGATTTAAGAAGGACCTGAAGGGCAACTTCTTCACACAGAGAGTGGTGTGTATGTGGAATGGGCTGCCAGAGGAAGTGGTTGAGGCAGGCACAATAGCAACATTTAAAAAACATTTGGATCGATACATGGATGGGAAGGGCTTAGAAGGCCGTGGACCAAATGCAGGCAAATAGAACTAGCTGAGTGGGCACCATGGTCAGCATCTGCCAGTTTGGGCTGAAGGGCCTGTTTCCATGCTAAGTCTATAAATCCTATGCTTTGATTAATGTTGCCTCGTTATTTTCTCACAGAATGTTTATATTCTCTCAACTCTCATGTGCCTCCTTCTTCACAGCAAGTTCTTCGGTGATATCCATTCAGTATTTTTTTTAAACGGGCCTCACTGCCTAAGTCACATCAGGAACCCTCAAAACATTTAACAGGTATTTAAATGAGCACTTGAAACATCAACGCTGTGGGCCAAGTGCTGGAAAACAGTATTGGAACAGACAAATGCCTTAGGATCAAAGCAGACATGATGGGTTGAAGGGTTTTTTTCCCCTTGTGGTAAAATTTCTATGATATGATTCTCTGACTCTGAGCCTATGGCATTTCAATACATTCCCTTTGCCTGTTAGGGAAAATGTTTTCATAAATTTTGTCAAAAATGGCAAGCCCTTTACATACTGGAAGATGACTCTTACTAATTAGCCTGCTCTCAGTAGCTGTTCAATAAATTTATCTTTAATAGAAACATAGATATCAAGAGCAGGTGTACAGTCATCCAGCCCATTGAGCCCGCTCCACTATTCAGTACAATCATGACTGATCCATGATCTGAACACCATACTGTTGGTCTCTCCCAAAACCCTGAGCCAACTTTTTCCTATCGAATTCTATCAATTTGTTTCCTAATTATATTCTGTGACTGGGCCTCTAGTGTGCCTGCGGTAGAGAATCCCCAGGTTCACCACCCTCTGAGTGAATTTCTCCTCATCTCAATTCAAAATGGCCAACTGTGTATCCTGAGATTGTGACCCCTTATTTTGCACGTACAGCCAGGGGGACATTATCCCAGTATCCAATCTCTCCAATGAGATGCCCTCTCATTTTTCTAAACTCCAGTGGATATCAGCCTAGTCACCCCAATTTCTCCTCATACAACAAACCAGTAATCCAAAAAAATCATTCTGGTAAATTTTTGCTGCAGTCTCACGATGGCAAGGAGTTCTTTTCCTTGATAATGAGACTAAAATCGCACACAATATTCTGGGTCTGGTCTCACGAAGGCTCAGTATAGTGTGACTATACCATGAGGTGCATTTTGCCTTAGTTTCTTTTTAATGAAGAAAAGTTGATACAGAGATGTCGAGCAGTCTGTTCCAAATTCAATGAAGTAGACAGCTTGTGAGGACTTGGGATTTCTTTTTTTAAAGTTTTTAACAATAGATGCAGCCTGAATGGGTAGGGTCAAACTCTCACAGAACCAGGAGTGTTTTAGCTTTAACCTTCAGTCGCAGTTGCTGGGGTGTTGTGACCTGTGAGCTGAGACCAGAAGAGGACCTTTGGACTGTGAGCAGCGGCTTGATTTTATTTTTAGAAAAGAGAACAAATAAACTGATACTTATGAGGACAGGTCTGAAAGTTAATTACAGGTTGATCCTTGTCAAAAGTGCTCCATAAATGACGAGAAAGATGGCAGCAAGGTAACGGAGTTGCATCTGTGCTCCTGAGCCCTGGGCCCATCCTTTCACATCTGCTTTCTTTCTTTGTTTTCTTTTTACTTTTGCTCCATTTCTTCTTCTTTCTTTTTGTGTTTCCTAGTTTTTCTCTTTTTTTCTTATTTTTATTTTCTTTAAAGCCTTTTCACAGTGGGTTAACTGAGCAGCTTCGGCACGGTAGTGAAAGTGGGCCGGGCACAGAATGGTGGCAGCCTCCCAGTGGCCTGAGGTGGCGACGGATGGCAATGGATGCAGTTCTCCACAATCGGAGGTGGCGGCAGCGTGGCATCGGCAGCGAGAGCAGGCCACCCATAGAACGGCAGCCACCTCCTGGTGGTGGGAGGTGGCAGGCAGGGCTCATCTCAGCAATTATCAGCAGCAGCAAGGTCGCGGTTTTCTCCAGACATGCCGGGCTGGCAGCAGTGAAACTCCTCCAGCGACTGGAGCCAGCGCCAACAGCAGCAAAAGCATGGGACTCACAGCGATCGACGCCAGACTCGCAGGTTGACCAAGTCTTCAGGCCATAGCTAGGCCTGGGTATCTGTTGATGACTCCAAATGCCTTTATAGAAATAAGACTCAGAGTTTATGACCTGGAAATTTTTCTTAACTATTGGCTTTCTTTTATTTCTGCTATTATTTTTTAAATTCTGGTTTTGTAGCTAAGATGGCACCAGAGAATGGCAACATTGTACATTTTCACTCCACTCATGTATTCCTTTACTTCAGGACACTTGACAATAAAATCTAATTCTAATTCAAAACGTTTCAACTCCAGAGAGGCAACATGTCAAATAAATGGTGGCTATTCAAATGGTAACAAAGGTCTCACAGGGAGAAAACCAGTCTAATGAAGAGAAACCGGAGTTTTGAACTGGTTTTTGGACTGTAATTGGGTCAGAAGGATTGTACCTGCAAAAGATACAGGATGGAGGTTAGATTGCTCCCTGGTTAACCTCCCATTATCAATTTGTCCAAAGTTCAGGGAATAGAATCTCACTTATAAGAATTAAATGAGCAATCCTTGGAGCTTTTTGGAAGCTACCTGCATGTATTTGTGTCTTCAGAAGCCAAGCAAGATGCAATTTCAAGTACCTAAGATGTTATGGGAGTCTGCTTAAGCGAACCGGCCAGTTACACCTCTCTTTTTTCTCTTTTGATTTATTCCTCACCTAAGTCTGTTTGTCGGTCTGTTGTTGTGAAAGTCTGGAGTGTGGGTTAAGAAACAAAGAAGATTGGGCTTAAATCACAGACATTAATTAGATTTCCTTGTGGTTTAACTTTACTCGGCTAAACCCACTGTATTAACAACATGTGTTTGATCTGTCGTTTAAGCGATCAACCTGCTGTATCTTTTGTTTCGGCTTTAAATCTGGTGTCTTGTATTGGTCTCTCACAAAGCCTAGTGCTGGTTGTTCGAAAAATCTGTTTCGGAATCACTGGGGTCAATTTTAAGGGTCATTGAGTATTTTAATTTTTCTGTGTTCTGATTATAGGGATAGGGAGGCTGATTTGATTTGGCTATTTATCTTCACGTCATAACAGTCTCCAGCGATCTAAGTACATATATGTTATTGTTCATTAAAGTTAAAAGCATACAGTAAAGGAAAATTTTCTGCTCATCATACAGCTCAGCAAATTACTTAATTAGTCATGCTTGCTTTCCCAAACCACTGCAGATTATCTTTTGAAGTCTCCATCAACTTTTTTTTCGAAGTTATGACTGATTCTGTTTCCACTATCTTTTCAGAGATTGAATTCCAGGTAATAACAACTCATTGCCAAAGGAAAACATTTTGGCAGCACATCTCCTGATTCTAATACAAAATATCTTTTCATGGTGACTGTTTCCTGACTCTGAAGCCAGTGAAGACAGACTTTCTTTTTCCCGACCCAAACATTTTATAATTTTGTTCCATTAAATCTCCTCTTAACCATCTAAAAGGAATGATTTCAGATTCTCCTCGTCTGTTGACAAAACTGAACATTCCTCAGTCCTCAATGTGACACAAAGTGGAGTCTGTTCAGACTCAAAATGTTAACACTCTTTCTCTCTCCTGCCAGACTTGCTGAGTTTCTTCAGCATTGTCTGTTTTGATTTCACATTTCCAGCATCTGCAATGTTTTGCTTTTATTTTGATTATTAAATTTGGTTATTTGCCGCAATACTGATTATGTGTAATCAGAGATCCCAACGGTTTATGATCCATGGATTCTGTGATGTGAAGCTGAGAACTTTCATTCCCTATTCTTAGAACAGTCCAGTGACTATACCAGTATGGCGCCGTCATCCCTACAAGAAAGGTCAAGTGATAGAACAAAATCTCAACAGTTTACAGCCAGGACAATTGAAGACACAGACATCAGTGAATATATGATGGAAATCACAAATGCACAAGATGTCAGAATTAGATGAGCACACAACTCTGGGAAGATACATAGGGCTGGAGGATGTTACAGAAGGAAGTAGGGGCAAGATCATGGAGTAATTTGCACACTGCATTTCTAAATAGTCAGTTGTAAAAGATTTAACAGGAAAGTGCTTAGAAAACAGTGACAGTATTGGACAGAGTCAGCATGGATTTATGAAAAGGAAATCATATATTCTCAAGGAATTCCAGTAGATTTGTGATGTAACTTGTGATGTAATTGTGATGTTGATAAAGGGAACCAGTAGATATGGTTTACTTGGACTTTTAGAAGGCATTCGATAAGACCTCACAAAAGACATTAGCATGTAAAATTAAAATGCATGGTACTCGGGGATAGAGAACTGATTAGCAGATAGGAAACAAAGTACAGGAACAATATAGGTCATTTTCTGAGTGACAGGTAGTGACTAATGGTGGACTTGGACCCCAGCTATTCACAATATAAAAATAAGTGATTTAGATGAGGAACTAAAAGTAATGTTGCCATGACTGCAGATGACACAGAGCTGGGTGGGAACGTGCACTGTAAGGAGGATGTGATGACGCTTTAGTGTGGTTTAGACAAGTTGAGTGAGTGGGCAAATGCATGGCAGATGTAGTATAATGTGGATAATTCAAATTAAGTCAGGACGGTGTCTGACTCAGAGAGGAGCTTGCAGGTAATGACGTTCCTGCGTGGCTGCTGAAGGAGACTGGGTACTTGGAAAGTGCTGTCCAAACATCATTTAAAAAGTACCAAATAAGGCTTTATACAGAAACGACTCACCTTTTCGCAGAAACCCACTTTTGCTGTTGTCTGGCAGCAAAAGCCTACGAACAATGATCTGCAAGAATCTGCAGGAAACTATAGACAATTGAACTAACCAAAATCCTTGAAACACTCCAGATCCTAGACTCCATAAACAATGTATAAACAAGCTGCAGAGTGTAATGAAACTATTTATCACTGCTATATGCTTGAGAAAAACAATGAAATCATTGTAGTCATTACTGTCCAAGGAACAAATTGTCAATAAGTCTTCTCAACTGTTGTTGAGGGTTTAGACTCACACTCTGTCACTTCATAAGCACCATACTGTGGACTTCACACAATTAGATACATAAACCCTGCCTATTGTCTTTCCTTCAGTAGGTTGGTTACCACAAATTTCAGAAAGCTCAAAATACTATGTCCTGAAACTGGGAAATTGTCAGTGTGCTTTGAAAACTCTATCAAGAACTTGACAATAAACGAAGCAAGGCAGGAATGACTACACCATTGTACAATTCATCTCTCCCTCTTTCACTGCGCCAGTGAATTTGCTTCAGGCTACAGAAAATGCATGAAGCAAAAGCACAAATTATCAAACAGATCATTAATTCTGTTTGTAATGTCTCTGATGACTTTTGAAAGAGTTAGGGAATATGGACAGAGAAGGGGAGCAGTTTGGGGGCACAATAGGCTGAACTGTACATTGTTATGACCAACTCGGCCTTGCATTGAATATTTGGATGGTTTCTCTTCATGAGATCCAGCATGATTTCATGCTGCATCCTACCAATGCACCAAAACATTTCAGTACCCGATCACCAACATGCAGGCTGGCAGCAGCCAACAGTGAAATAATGTTACCAGATATCCGCTTTAACTTTCACATCAAGAACTCTCGAAATCTAGGGCGGAGGTAGCTATTACAAGGGGGCATAGTTTTAAAGTGAGTGGAGGTAGATATAGGGGAGACATCAGAGGTAGGTTCTTTACTCAGAGAGTGGTAGGGGCGTGGAATGCATTGCCGGACCTGGTACTGGAGTCGGCCTCATTAGGGGCATTTAAGCGGCTATTAGATAGGCATATGGATGATAGCATAAGGTAGGGGTGGAGGTTAGATAGACTTTAGGATTAGAGTAAAAATTCAGCACAACATCATGGGCCAAAGGGCCTGTATGGTGTTGTACTGTTCTATGTTCTATGTTCTACGTTCTATCTACTTTGCTGGTGCATTTGGTAAGATGAGAAACTGAATATAAATAGGGTGAATTGCGAGATTATAAAGATTTTAACACGCTATAATCCCCCTTAATTGGCAACTCACCACTGCCTGACAAGAAACTTGCCATGTAGCTCCACAAAAGCATAAAAGGTGGAGCAAATTGCTCCCAATGTTGAGATCAGACTCATTGGACCTCTTGTTTGATTCTGTCACAAATCTCACTGGAGCCCATATGACTCAGAACCCTACGAGTTTCAGCCCATATAGTTTCTTTCTTTAAGTTTTCATAGACTTTATTTTATCATTGGTAAAATTAGGAAAGGAAAAATTAATGCTCGTATAATGAGGTTTTGGAAAGAAACTTCAGAATTGGCCACTCAGAGTATAAAAGCTGAATATTTCCTAAAAGAGAAGCGTTGCTGAAATTTTTGTCTTGCACTCATCAGGACAATTGCAAGAATGTCATATTTTAAACAGTCATAACAGTGTGCATTGCAGAGACAAAGCAGTGCTGATTGGTTGGCAAGCTGATTCTGGTTGGGAAAGGCATTGCCATGCAGAAAGCAACAGGCTGACCAAGAACCCAGTGGAATTAAATAAACGTGCAAGATTCACTTGCAATTGGACATGCTTGCATTTTTCCTGATAGTTACAACATATTTACCTTTTCAGCAATATTTGACTTCAGAATCATGGATTGAATGGGGTTTGTGGCAATGCAAGTATATCTAATGATGACTCTTAAAAATCGCATCAATTTAGGAACAATTTATCAATAACTCCATTTTAAAAAGTTATAAATACATGCTTAAATTCAACAATCTTTTTATTTGGATTTGTTTTGTTTTGCGATTGCTACATTGGACTTTGAAATCGTAACAACTGGCAGCTGGTGGTTGAATACAGGGCTGCCATCAATTCTCTTTTCTATTATTCTGAGTAAACATTCAATTCTATGCTGAGTCTGAGAGGATAGACCACTATAAAGTCTTAAAAAGAACAGGCACTTGTCTAACATAGCAAGGTTCCAAGACGGGAGTCACACGACACCAGGTTACAGTCCAACAGGTTTATTTGAAATCACATAAGCTTTCTGAGTGCTGCTCCTTTGTCACTCCAACACCAGCACCTCCACATCATAGCAAGTTCCAGTCGATTGCAATGAAAGCTATGGTAAAATTAACATTAATTGGTTATGCAGAATTATAACTATTTTGAGGCACGTAGGACACATTTGTTTTCAGCGGGACCTTGTCTTTCTCCATCCAAAGATTGTTTGATATAAAAAAAAGTTTGGTGGATCACATGCAACTTCAACATTAAGTCTTCCAGAATTACTGCGTTATACGACAACTTCTGTTTGAACATAGCCGTTTTGTATAAAGGTGAGATTGGAGAACAAACAAAAGGTCTAAATGGAAAAGCAGAAAGGCACTGATATTGCAGAGTTAGCAGGGTGGCAGTATGATGTTAAGATCTGGGTGGCCCCTTTAATGCTCCTGGTTATGATAACTGACTGACTCATAACCATCATAGGATGTTTTGGAAGTATTTACACAATTACCCTAAAGCCGCAAGCAAATTTAATTCATTTCGAACACTTAATTATTCATACCTTTCTACACTGCAGAAAAAGTACGGTTGCCCTGGTTAAATATTTACCTTTGCAGGAGAATAGATTGCTTGTGTACTCAAGTAGAAATTCTGTGTGTGTGAATCTGCACATCCAAACATGACTATCTTAAGCTCCTGATACATTTTTATTCAGCATCAAGTCATCAAGTTGGATGATACTGTAACAATCTAAGAAAATGACAATACGTGAACGTTAGTATATTGGTATTACTGTGCAAAGCAGATCTTTACATGAAATTAAGTAGCTTCACACAAAGGCGAAGAAGGCTCTGAATTCAATCTCACAGCTCTTCTGAGTTTGTTAATCTCAACCAGGATAGTTCAACCAGATACTTAAAATTAGATAGACAAACAGGAGGCTCGAAGAACACAGCAAGCCAGGCAGTATCAGGAGTAAAGGAGAAGTCAACGTTTTGGGTATCACTTAAGTCCTGAAGAAGTGTACTACCCAACACGTTGACTTCTCCTTTCCTCCCGATGCTGCCTGGCTTGATGTGCTCTTCCAGTCTCTTGTTTGTCGACCTTGGATTGCAGCATCTGCAGTTTTTTTTTGCCTCTAATGAAACGTAAAATTAGGCTCAGGGATCAAGCCTATTAGAAGTGGTCACATGTGGGTGTCCTCTTGTGTCCAGTTTGAGATAGAATTGAAATGTTGCCTGCGACGAATATGCACATTACAGAGTCTTGAATGCAATATCTAGGTCAAGTCCCCAGTACTGTTGCGGGGGCATGCTGCACTGTCAGAAGAACTGTCCTTCAGATTAAAGGATGAAACACTAATCCAATTTTTCGAGTGCTCTCTTAGAATTAGGAAATGCATTAATACAAGCATGATCAGGGAAGTTAGGATGCTCTCTAATCCCATTGTGTCCAGGCCAATATTCATTCCTTAATCAATTGATAAAAGAAAGTTTATCTGATCATTATCAGATACTGATTAAGACAGTTTGCTATATGAAAATGGGCTATTGTGTTTTACATTTAAAAATGACTGCACTCCAAAAGTTCTTAGTTGACTGTAAATCACTTCGCAAACTCCTGATATCGTAAAGGCGCTATATAAATTTTACAGCATTAGGATTAGCGTTTCAATTTCATATGAATAATGCCCTCTTAGGAACTGGAATGGGACGCCTCAATACAATGATGGAAAGGAAAAGTTGGAAAAGCTAATTCACGAAAAAAACAAAGAAAGGATTTTAAAATCTGAAGTCAACTACGAAATTATGCTATAATTATTCCAGCTCATAGTTATGTAGGTTAATTTTCATTGACTAAAAAATTGCAGAAAGTGCAGTGTTCTTGACAAATTGTTTTGGAAGGATCAATCTAGATTTTATGCTCAAGTCTCATGAGTGGATATTGATCTCAAGTAGATTTCGACTCAGATACAGCAGCACTAAGCTAAAGGTTGATACTGTGTCAGTGCTGGATTGACAAAGATTTTAGAAGATGACCAGACCCATCATTTGGTGAGTTGATGATATTTGCTATTTTTGCATTTCTACACAGGCTTCAGGAGACTGATATCCAAGTGCAGACCCAAACCTTCAGATGTTCTTTGCTTTGTAATGGATGTGTATGTCACCACCAGACATGGACAGTGTTCTAAACTCCAACTCTTAGAGGCCACAAGATATCAGGTACCATCTGAAATGGAGTTTTGGATTGGGATTCTGTTGTTAGGGTCAAATGGAGGTCATGGGCCCACACTGTGTGAGGAGCAGCCACCTGAAAGTGACCTGCCTGAATTGGCCAATTTGTGGCCACAGGACACCCTCGTCATTTAAATAAAGATGACAGAAGGTGTCTTGGAGCTAGGGGGTCAATAGCAGCCATTACCTGTGCATTTCAGGTAAAGATGAGAGAGACAGGGTGTGCCCATCCCACAGAGTGTACTCGCTGTTTTTTCCAAAACTTTTGAATAAAACAGTGGCCACATCTACAGCTACCGGACCACAATAGCAGAAGGGTAGGGTGATCCACAATTACAGGGAGGTTGGCAAGGCATTCAAATCCTTCTGGGAGAACAGGATCTCCAGTTCACTCTAACGAGGCTACCTTCAGTTCTTAACACTGCATTCGCCATTTCAGTCGGCCTTAATTGGACTTAAGTGACAAAATTATGCCACACTAAATCCGGGCAAAACATCTTCCTGTGGAAAAATTATGCTGTCGATTTGATAGGATCTGTTTCATATTGGGTCAAGATAGTGCCAATGTAATTCACTTTTTCAGGCTCCCATCTGCTTGGCAGACTGATATTTCCAGATGATACAGAGCCACTACTGCAAAGGCTCAGCTGTCTGAGCATTCTTCTGAATAAGAATTTTGCTTCTCAACTGCACCAATAACTTTCAACCGGCACCGATAATTTGTGCATGGATGTGTGGCGAGGAGATTGACACTCCACGTCCTGCAGCTCTCTGAGAGATTTTAGCCTGTGAATTAACACACGGTCAAATGTACCACAATGGTTAATTAAACACCTCTCATCACGTGAGCGAGCTTAGGGACAGCCAATACTATCAATGTCAGAGGGGAAATCTCACTCAGCTTAAGCTTGTGCAAACAGGTAGAGAGAAAATGTCTCCAATAGCAGGAGTCAAGAACAAAAGGACCCCTTCTCAAAGTGACTCACAAAGGAACCATAGTGATGAGGGAAAACATTTTATACAGCGACTGGTTACAATCTGCATAGCGCTACCTGAAAGGGTGCTGGAGACAGATGCAACCATCTAGATAAGCACATGAAAAGGAATAATTTGCAGAGCAGCAAGCAAGTGTCAGGTGAGCTAAATTGCTCTTGCAGGGAGCTAGCATGGGACCAAAGCTAAATACCTTTCAGAGATAAAAGGTACTGCAGCTGCTGGAGAATCCGAGATAACAAGGTGTGGGGCTGGATGAACACAGCAGGCCAAGCAGCATCATAGGAGCAGGAAAGCTTGACGTTTC
>JAHRHZ010000145.1:83196241-83217318 GCA_024137785.1 Ginglymostoma cirratum | reverse complement strand
CACAGCAGGCCAAGCAGCATCATAGGAGCAGGAAAGCTTGACGTTTCCAGCCGAGACCCTTCATCAGAAAAAGGTCTAGGCCCGAAACGTCAAGCTTTCCTGCTCCTATGATGCTGCTTGGCCTGCTGTGTTCATCCAGCCCCACACCTTGTTAGCTAAATACCTTTTTCTGGTTTGGATCTTGGTTCAAGCAATGGGGCCTGAGCCATTAGCTTAGCTTTTGGGACGTCTGGCACAATTAATCATTTTTGACATAATTTGCTTAACAAGAGAGCAAAGGGATTATCATCTATTTTGTACTCCAGTAACTGTATGGAAGCTTTAGTTTGGAGGTCCCAAGGTCTCTCTTCTTTGTGGTATAAGTGGCTGCATAGTTAAAAACATAGATATATAACCAAACCCCATTACAGCCAGACACAGGAAAAAAGGTTTGCATTATTGCTACAATTATTCAATTAAGAGCTGACCAAATTCCAAACAGCACTTTTCACTTGAGCAGGCATTTATTATTGTACTTCTTTATTTCTACTGGAAAAATCGGCAGTGAAACTGAGAAAATGAAGTCTAAGCCATGATTGTAAACATTTATGAAGTATCTTATCAAATTTATTTTTCTTAAACATACAGCTGTGCTTTATAACACCACACTAATGCTTTATTTTACAGCCTCCAATTGCTAACATCTCCAGTCTGATTATCTTTCTGTAGTGCACTATAAAAGCTGGAAGCAGATGCTGTAAAGCTGCTGAATGTCAGTGATGAGAAAGTTTTCATTAATGTTCCTGACTTATTATACAGTGGAGAGTCAATAAGTGCGCTGCATCGAAGATGTCTTCTTTGCCATATGCTTACCAGTATGAGCTTTTGCTGGGCACTTTTTTCCTCAGTATGAACAGCCCAGAGTTCAGTTCTTAAGGCAGTAAGCCTGGGAAATACACCCCGAAACACTCTATCTCTCTGCCCTGAAGACCTGTGTCCGCATCCAAACAATTGATCACCTGTTCCAATATCTCCTTAAAGTTTGGCTGGGAACACTTCTGCTAAGTATACTATGATATTTTACTAAATGCAGTGCATGCACATTTGAGTTTGTATGACCATCGATATTGTTGTTACAGACTCTGCCCGCTTGGACAGGATTTCTGTGCTAGACTGCTGTGGACAGCCCTTGGGAAAGAGACTGTGACGCTTATCTCTTTAACTTTGTTTCTTGTTCTTCTGACCGATTTTTATGCTGTAAAGTGACTTCTTCATTTCTCTATTCCGTAATTAGGGATTGTACCTAGGTACTCTGTACCTAAGGTGGAGCCATGTGTTGGTTTCATTGTTACACTATAAGTAATCTTGTAACTGAAGCTATACTTAGGTACCTTTGTACCTAAGGTGGCGCTGTAAGTGGCAACTTATAAACTTTTCACCATATTCATTTGAATACATGTGACAATAAAGCTGATTCTATTCAATTCAATTCAGAAGTTCAGCCAAAGGGATGGATTTTGATGAGTCTCAAACAAGGAGGGGGAATATCAAGGAGGTTGAGGTCCGTGGGGAGAGAAACCTGGAGATGAATTAGTGACAAAGTCACAAAAGGTTTGGGACAAAGCGAAGGAGGAATGCAAAAGCCTTTTTATGAAGACTTTGAAACCCGATGCATGATTTCAATTCATCACAATTTCATATTCTGCCTCATCTTCTGTACTATTTATTTCAACTTTGGTGACGTTCACCATTAGATTTACATTATTGATCCCACTCAGGCAGTTTTCCAGTTGAGAAGTGACTCCATTCCAAAATACATTTATGTGGGCAATTGTACAATGCTGCTATATCTTTAATGAAAGAAAATCAAAATATAGCTGTGGTCCTTCATATAGTTACAACCGTTTGAATCATTTGACTACCCTGAGGCTGCTGACGTTCCAAAATACTTCATCAGAAAAACCATGCAGTAGCAATGTTGGCAAAAATACCTTTAACAGATGGCCTAAGTGCCTCCAGATTCCTCAATTAAATTACAGGAAGAGGTCAAGCAAGTTAACTTATTATAGGAGAACATATTTTACGTGACAGTTCATCCTTAAAGATTACAATGTTCGATGTAGCTCTGTATCCTGCCCTATCTTCGTTCCAATCTCTCTCCTGAATATGAATGAGTCAAATAACCAACTATCCAATTAAGCAATCACAAGACTTTGCTGTCAAGCTCAAACATGATCGTATTTGACAGGAACTTTCATAAAAGCTTTCTTGGGATCAATCCCCCAGAGCTGCTTTGTGGGTTTTTTCGTTTTACTTTCTTTGTCTCTAATCTATTCTCAGAGCTCTTTGGCTAGATTTAGGGAAGACAGTGCAATTGTGGTCATGTCACTGGACTCAGTAGTCCAAATAGACAGATGACTGACCCCTGAAGCATGGAATCAAATCTTATCATGTAACTGGTGGAAATTAAATTCAATTAGTAAGTCTCAGTAATTGTGATTATGAAGCTAGTGACTGATGATCATCCATGAAAATCACTTGGTTCACTCATGTCCTCAAGGGAAGAAAATCTGTTGTTCTCAATCAGTCTGCTTAACTAGCCTATTCTGGAATTTATTTTCTATAAGGCGCTACTCATCCTATTTCATCTAATTCTTGACATTGGCTATTCTTTTCTTCCTCATATCTTTGTCCGAATGCTGTGATTAGCTAGTTAAACTCACCCATAAAGCTTTTTGAGATATCTCTTCTGTGCATCTGTGGAAAAGAAGTCAGTCGATGATAAAGTCTCAGAACAAGTGAATTTTTCTTTGCAAGTAAAAGAATGACTTGATGTTAAGATTCTTGTCTTTGTTTTAAGTCCCTTTGTGATCTTGCCCCGTCTATCTCTGATCTCATCCAACCCCACAATCCTTGCTATAATTATAGTTCTCGATTCTGGTCTCTTCTGTGCATTTCCAAACATTTCCAAACATTCCAACGTTGATATCCTTCACTTCAGGCTGAAACACTAAGCTCTGGAATTCCTCACAACACCTTCTCCACGTCATAATCTTGCTTTCTTCTCAGGTCACTCCCCAATACCTACCTCTCTGACCAAGCTTTCGATCATCTGACTGAAAATGCCTTTCCCTCCATTATAAAGGTCAAAAGTAGAGATTTTCATCTATGATTACAGTCACTGTATTCCACTCCTCAGGTATCTAACAGTCTGTATCCAAATGCAGTAAGCTCTGGACAATATTCAGGCTTGGGCTGATGTGTAGCGTAGCTAAGAGTCGCCACTTGATTACAGGCTAATGACCAATTATTGAGTGGCACGATCATCTCTGAACTCGCTATTATCAATATCTTGTGGATATTGGGAGTTAACGCTGACCAGAGACTGAACTGGATTGACCATGTAAATATTGTTTCTGTAACAGCAGGTCAGAGGTTGTGAATTCTGTGGCAAGTAACTCACTTCCTGACCCTCTCCAGTCTATCATACACAAGGCACAGATCACAAATCATAGAATCACTACATTGCAGATAGAGGCCATTTGGCCCATTGTGTCAGTACCAATTCTCCAAACAGCATCCCACCTTATCCCATAACCCCACATGATACATGTCTAATCCACTTAGCCTGCATATCCTTGGACACTTCAGGGCAGTTTAGCACGGCCAATCACCTGATCCATGTGTCTTTGGACTGTGGGAGGAAACCAGAGCACACACACGCATGGACACAAGCTCACACATGCGCACACACACACACACACACACGGAGAATGTGCAAACTCTACACAGACAGTCGCTCAAGGCTGGAATCGAATCCAAGTCCCTGGTGATATAAGGCAGCAATGCTAACCACTGAGCCACCGTGCTGCATCTCATAATGTGTTGGGATACTCTCCACCTGCCTGAATGGGTGCAATCCCAACAACAGCTCAACATCACCCAGGACAAAGAACGCTGCTCAACTGGTTCCTCAACAATTCACCAACATATTTTATCCACTAAAAGAATTGTGGATGCTGTAAATCAGATCTCAGTTCTAAGAAAGGGTGACTCAAACTGAGATGTTAACTCTGATTTCTCTCCACAGATGCTGCCAGATCTGTTAAGCCGCTCCAGAAATTTCTGTTTTTGTGATATTTTGTCCACCACCAACATATGCTGATGTAGCGGGCATCATCCATAGGATGTCCTGCAGTAACACACCAATGTTCCTTTGACAGCACCTTCTAAATCCCCAACCTTTACCATTTATAACTTCAAGGACAGCAGATACAGGGAGAACATCACCAAGAAAGATGTTCCCCTCCAAGGCTCAAATCATCCTGACGTGAAACTATTTTGTTGCTCCTTCACTGTAGCTGGTTCAAAGTCCTGAAATTCCCTCCCTATCCCGCATTAAATTTAGTAGGTCAAGACAACAGCTTCAAGGCAATTAATGGTGGGCCAATAAGGGATGGATGATAAACATTGGCCCAGTCAGTGATGCCCACATCCTGTGAATGAATAAAAAGAAAAATATCCTGTATTGGTTTGGTGCCATACTCAGTTTTATGTTGCTTCTGCAAAATGCCTTGGGACATAAAGATGCTGTATAATTACAGGATGTTCCAGCTGTATTTGACTCCTCTTTACTGAACAAATGTGGGCAGGAAATATTGATATTCATGATGGGATTTCATTCAAGTGGATCATGGGGTGCAGCTTGACTTTGTGCGGGATGTGGGCCAAATCAGCTGGGAACAAAAGCTGGCCCGATGCTTCTGATTGTCTCTGTTTTGATCCCAGTAGGGACCAACATTTGGTCTGTGTGACTATTGACGATTCATTGTCTCACTGAGTTTTATCAGCCACCAGATGCAGGATAACTGATGACTGCGTAGAAAGCATATTTCAACAAGCATTAGGACAGGAGAGAGAAAATAACTTCAAAACATAAATTTACTGATACTAACATCCTATTTAATAACTCAATACAATAGAACTGGCATAGCTTCGAACATTTGCCTCCCATATAAAGTAATTAGCCAGTAAATTATCAGTTAAGACAATTAACTTGGGAATGGCAGAACCTTTCAGAACTAACATTTTAGAAATGAATTTCAAACTGCTGGCTCTTTGAAAAGTTCCTCCAGCCTTGAATGAATTTCTGATTTATGACACATCCAAGGCAATGAATTTTCATAAAGTCCAATTGTTAAATGGGACCATACAACCTCAACTCCATACACATGACTGAAAGGAAAAAAAATTCCAGCAGTGATCCAATTTTTTTGTTTGGATAATTATTAACCATTCTGCTGCAATGGCCCAGATACTCCACCTCCACTTTTTTCCCATTTGGACTGTGCTCCTCACTTCTGGTTGGTATTCCAATCCAGGCTCCTTCAGAAACACAAACTGTGCACAGTCCTGGTCGCCCTGTCATAGGAATGATATTATTAAGCTGGAGAGGGTTCAGAAAATATTTACCAGGATGTCACCAGGAATGGAGGATTTGAGTTATAAGGAGAGGCTGGATAGGCTGCGATTATGTTCACTGGAGCATCAGAAGTTGGGCAGTGATCTTATTGAGGTTTATAAAATCATGAGGGGCAGGTAAAGCGAATAGCAAGGGTCTTTTCCCTAGGGTTTGGGAGTTCAAAACTCGGGGGCATATTTTTAAGGAAAACGCAGCAAGTCTTGCAGTACCTGCACAGAGAAATCAGATTTAACATTGTGGGTCCAGTGACCATTCCCCAGAACTCCAGTTTGCAAGATTCACAATTCTCTCAGTTTTTTTGATGAATGGGCATCATTCAGGTCTGAGAGCGATGACGGGAGGTGTAGGTTCCCAGTATGGGCTGGTGGCACGAATGGTTCTCACGGTTTATAGACACAGAGTCATACAGCACGGAAACAGAACCTTCGGTCCACTAGTCCACATCAACCATATTCCCAAACCAAAATAGTCCTAATTGCCTGCATTTCGACCCTATCCCTCCCAACAAGAACAGTATGCCAATATATTTTAAATACTGTAAAAGTATCAATATTGATCACATTCTTTGGCAGTTCATTCCACACACGAACCAGTCTCTGTGTAAAAACATTGCCCATCACGTTCTTTTCAAGACTTTCTCCTCTCACCTTAAAGATACGCCCCCTAGTTTTGAACTCCCACACCCTAGGGAAAAAACCCTTGCAATTCACTTTATCTATGCCCCTCATGATTTTATAAACCTCAATAAGGTCACCCCTCAACCTCCGACGCTCCAGTGAAAAAAGTCCCAGCCTATCTAGCCTGTCCCTGTACCTCAAACCCTCCATTCCCAGTAAATCTTTTCAGAACCATCTCCAATTTAATAATGCTCCTCCTATGACAGGTCAACTAGAACTGCACACAATACTCCAGAAGAGGCCTCACCAGGGTCCTGTGTAATATCAACATGACGTCCTAACTCCTATACTCAAAGGTCTGAGCAATGAAGGCAAGCATCCTAAAAACACTTCTTTACCACCCTGTCCTCCTGTAACGCAAATGTCAGAGAATTATATACATGAACGCCTAGGTCTCTCTGTTCTACAACACTACCCAGAGCCATACTATTTGTTGTACAAGTCCTGCCCTTGTTCGTTTTACCGTAATGCAAGACCTCGCACTTATTCAAATTAAACTTCATCTGCTACTCCTCAGTTCAGGATGTCCAAGGGGTCAGGGGAGCTGTGGTTGCGGGAGGAATGGGAATGAGTCATGAATTAGCGAGTCAAACTCGGTTTATAATGCTTTCACGTTTTCAGCATAATTATTAGCCTAACTGAAGTGGAACCCTGCAAATTTGCAAACTTTAATGGATAATTTCAGGGGGCTCAAACACTTAGACAGCGGACCTGTCCATTGGAATCTCCAATTTCCCATGAAGTCTACTGTGTTTGGGATTCTGCATTTTCCTGATGTGCCAATGTCAGTCCTAGCTGGTCCGATGACTATCCAGGTATCAGAACACCTGGGACAACATCTGCCTCAAGAACATGCTACAATTACAACAACCAGGCTGATGACATCACATTAATGAAGGTGCTGCTTGTCTCTAAAAGACAGAGGATTTAACAGGTTCAGTCTGCAGCAGCATACAGCTCACAGGCGCTGAAGAAATAGCATCTGCTGTATAAGGGAGAACATGAAAAGCGCTGATCTTTTATTCAAATTGACTTTCCAAATTTCTCTGCTTCAGTGTTCCTCCTTGTTGTTTAAGGGCTTCAAAACCCTGAGGCAACTTTATGACGTCACAGAGCTGCTTCCCACAGCGCATTATTAGTGCACTGTGAGAGGAGTTAACTAGATTTAAACTAAAATTGAAGAGAGAAGCACATCTAGATACCAGTCACAAACAATATCAGCCTAAGAGCAGATGCGGTACTACTCAGAATATCATATATACTTGTATATGATATTAAGATTCAATGAACAGAGTTCCACTGAAGCCTTAGCTTGAAGATCATTCTTGACCTTGTCTCCTCCTTGATCAGTAAGTCTTGAACCACAAATTCTGGTTGCTCTTCTATAGAAGGATGTTGTTAAGCCCGGAAGCATGCAGAAAGGATTAACAAGGACGTTGCTAGGACTGGAGTCTTTGAGCTATAGGGAGAGATTGAATAGAACACAGAACATAGAACATAGAACAGTACAGTACAGGCCCTTCGGCCCACGATGTTGTGCCGACTTATTATCCTACTAAGATCAATCTACCCTGCATACCCTACATTTTACGATCCTCCACGTGCCTTTCCAGGAGTTGCTTAAAAGTCTCTAAAGTATCTGACCCCACTATCACTGCTGGCAGCACATTCCACACACCCACCACTCTCTGGGTAAAGAACCCACCTCTGACATCTCCCCTATACCTTCCTCCAATCACCTTAAAATTATGCCCCCTTGTAATAGTCATTTCTGCCCTGGGAAAAAGTCTCTGACTATCCACTCTATCGATGCCTCTCATCATCTTGTAAACCTCTGTCAAGTCACCTCTCATCCTTCTTCGCTCCAATGAGAAAAGCCCTCGCTCCCTCAACCTTTCCTCATAAGACCTGCCCTCCAGTCCAGGCAGCATCTTAGTAAATCTCCTCTGCACCCTCTCTAAAGCTTCCACATCTTTCCTGCAATGCGGTGACCAGAACTGAACACAATATTCCAAGTGTGGTCTAACCAGAGTTTTATAGAGCTGCATCATAACCTCATGGCTCTTAAACTCAATTTCCCTGCCAATGCAAGCCAATACACCATATGCCTTCTTTACAACTCCATCAACTTGGGTCGCAACTTTGAGGGATCTATGGACGTGGACCCCAAGATCCCTCTGTTCTTCCACACTGCCGAGTATCCTGCCATTAACCCTGTATTCTGCATTCAAATTTGACCTTCCAAAATGAATTACTTCACATCTTTCTGGGTTGAATTCCCATCTGCTAATTCTTTGCCCAGCTCTGCATCCTGCCAATGTCCCACTGCAACCTACAACAGCCCTTCACACTGTCCACAGCTTCTCCAACCTTCGTGTCATCAGCAAACTTACTAACCCACCCTTCCACTTCCTCATCCAAGTCATTTGTATTGATCACAAAGAGCAGAGGTCCCAGAACAGATCCCTGCGGCACACCACTGGTCACCGAGCTCCAGGCTGAATACTTTCCATCTACTACCACCCTCTTCTTCTATTGGACAGCCAGTTTTATATCCAGACAGCCAAATTTCCCTGAATCCTGTGCCTAAGCTGGAATAGGCTGGGGCTTTTTACCCTGGAGTGTCAGGGGCTGAGGGGTGACCTTACAGAGGTTTACAAAATCATGAGGGGAATGGATAGGGTGAATAGCCAAGGTCTTATCCCCATTTAGGGAAGTCCAAAATGGGGGGGGGGGGGGGGGGGGCATCAGTTTAAGGTGTGAGGGGAAAGGTTTACAAAGGAACTGAGCGGTAACTTTTTCAGGCAGCGTGTGATGAATGTATGGAACAAGCTGCCAGAGAAAGTGGTGGAGGCTGGAACAATTACAACATTTAAAAGGCATCTGGATGGGTACAAGAATAGGAGGGTTTACAGGGATATGGGCCAAATGCTGGCAAATGGCACTAGGTCAGATTGGGATGTCAGGTTGACATGGACCAGTTGGACCGAAGGGTCTGTTTCCATGCTGTATAACTCTATAAAACTTTCAATTGTGACCCTAAAACCACATGAAATAATGCTCTTCACCCTTTCTCTCCATCTTCTTGGCCTTACTAAAGGCATTGTATACAGGATATTTCTTACTGAGCCATATCCACCTCACCAGACAAGTTGCCCTGAGTGTTGAAACTGAGATTCTGGGCAGATCTGTCATTCTATTCATTTCTTGCCCAATTCCTTATCATTGTGGAATACTGTGCCTGCTGACAGGTCTTCCTTGCAAAAATCCATGTATTTGCCATCTCCAGATATCACTGTTCTAACGCTTTCTTCACCTCCCATCTTGAAATCTACTTAAAACTGACACTATTCTAAACTCTACCACTGATACTGGAACACACAACAAAACCCTATGATAAGTGGCTAACATTATTGATGAGACATTAATTTTAAAACTCTTATTATTCTTCTCGAATCCCTCCATGGTTTCATGCTTCACAATCTCTGAAATCACCGTGAGCCAAATGTTTCTCCATAAGACCTAAAATTCTGACCAGTTGAACATGATGTTTATCACGACATATTCTGGCAGCCAATCCTTCAGCTGTGTATGCCCTGAGAGGCAGAAACTGGTCTTTTAGGAGCATTGTTCCCTTCCTGTTATGGGTAAAAACCTGGTCACCAGGTGGGAGGTACTCGCTCCGTTAATTTATGTGGTACAGGTCTAGTCCATTCCCCAAACATGCACCATTGCAGTCACCCCAGCCATCCTTCACTTCATCTGGAGATCTAAGATAGACCGTGTCTGCGGGGATATCATGTGCATAGGTTTGGATGGGGAGGAGAGAGTGGAGAGAACATACCGAACGCCACCCTTATCCTGAGGGCCACCTTTGTGTGCAGCCTCATCAAGCTATGTACAGACCCTGGGTACGCAAGGACCAAATGTTGCAAAGCATGAGCCTGGCCTTGTTGCCGCAGAACACGCCAAGTTGTTGGACCATTCTGTATGACCTGTCCTTCATGGAGAAATTTGCAAAGAGAAACATTTTTGACCACAGGTCGATCAGGAAGTGATCAGCACATAGCGTCCTCAAGACCATGAGAGGCTGGATCTTGTCGGGCTGTTCCCTGAGCAGGCTGTCAAAGTCATTTGGCAGAACGCCACATCGCCAGAACTTTCTAACAAGCACCAAAATATCACATGGCTAGTGATGAGAAGGGCTCTACCTAGGGGATCTTTCACTTACGCCCAGACTCTCTGTGCCACCAGACCCTGTCTTCAAAGTGGCTACAGGGGTGCCTGTAGAGACTGTCACACTTTCCTTCTGGAATGTGCCTTTGCAAAGGAGGTTTGGAGAGAGATGCAGTGGTTCTTGTCGAGGTTCATCCCAAGCAGCTCTGTGATGCAGGACTATGTGCTCTGAGGTCTGTTCCCTGGGACGCACACCAAGACAAACATCAACTGCAGCTGGGGACCATCAACTCAGTGAAAGATGCTGTTTGATCTCTCCATAACTTATTGGCGTTCCAGATCAAGGAGATTGCCTTGACCTTGTTGCTGACTGGCAAGGTCCAAGGTCCAGGACTATGCGCTGAGGGACGCACTAAAACTTGGGGCAGCTGCCACCAAGGCATAGTGAGGAAAGACCACCATCTAAGATCTTTCTGCCAAAGTTAAATGTGGGTCTATTCAGTTATCGCCCGCCCTCCCCGCTTTTGCCTCAAATGTATGCAAATATAGTCTTGTATACGTAAGAAATGTATAGGGTTTCGTTCCCAATATGCAAAGAATTTGCAGAATTGAACTGGTTTCACGACTATGTACGTACATAATGATTTTTTCATGAATAACATATATTTTTGAAAGTAAAATGCCCCAAACTGAACTCTAGGATTCTCTCTCTCTAAGCCTCTTGTCTCTCCTTTCAATCCTCTCACCTACTTTATAACACTACTTAAAACATACCTACTTCTGTAATTTTTTCCTGTGGTGTGGGTATGGCTGGCCAGACCAGCATTTCCAGAACATTCCTAACTGTCCTCAACGTCATGCAGTCAGCTGTCTTCTTGAAGCACTGCGCTAGGTAGGGTGTACAGACACCCACAGTACTGTTAAGGAGGGAGTGCCAGGATTTTGATCCAGCAACAGTGAAGGAACGGTGATATAGTTTCAAGTCAGTATGGCGAGTGACTTAATAGGGGGAACGTGGAGGCAGGGGCACCTCCATGCTTCTGCTGCCCTTGTCCTTCAAGATGGTAGGTAGAGGTTGCAGGTTTGGACAGTGCTATCAGAGGAGTTTTCGGAAATAACTGAAGTGGACAAAGCATATAAATATGGTGTCTACGAGATCTGGTCAAGGACTGGGAATTTCTGGGGTGTGTAACTTGTCATCTGACTCTCCAATGCCTGTTCATCTCCGACAAAGAAGAAAGTCTTTAGAACAAAGGGTCATAGTCTCAGGATAGGCTTGTAGGCCATTCAGACTGAAATGAAGCAAAATATCTTCACCTGGGCAGTGGAAACATCTATCACAAAAGTCATTGAATATACTCAAGAAAAAATAGATCTTTTGATGCTGAAGATGTCAAACGATGTTGGGACAGCGTGGGAATATAGCATTCAGATAGAGGTTCACCATGATCATATCGAATAGCAGAGGGGGCTTTATTAGCCAGAAAGCAGATTCCAGTTTCTATTTTCTATGTTTTTATGTATTTATCAATCGAGCTCAGAAAGCAGAATTAATGTTTTTTAGAAATAACATACATTTCATATACAGGGTCAAGTTTTCTGGAGAGGGAATGAATTGAAGACTTGCATAGATAACACAGTGTGGAGCTGGAGGAATACAGCAGGTCAGGCAGCATCAGAGGAGCAGGAAAGCTGACGTTTTGAGTCAGGACCCTTCTTCAGAAAACCTTCAGAAAGCCTTGTATCTTGTTTTTGAAATACCCCGGAGCTTAAGAAGGTCATAGTTTCTCATTACTTTCACCATGGCAACCTATCAGCCAAAATAAATTTTCTGAACAATCAACACCTTTTTTTCCTATAGTGTAAATTGTGACAGCTTAAAATTTGGTATTCTTGCATTTGTCCTGAACAGTGAAAAATGAAAAGCTTAGGCAACATGTCACCCTTTTCATCAATTTTCAAGTTCTGCATGACCAAGTGACAACTTAGATAGAATTAAAGAAAGGACATGATAAGCTCAGGCTCTCTATGGGAGCAGGCTGTTGATCTAGTCCTGATGAATCTGTTTATTGTAACAAGCCAACATGTCAGGAAAACACTGTGATGACCTATTCTGTAGATCCACTGTAAAAGAAGAATGTCTGAATAACAGGTACTGTCACATTACAGACTAAAGTTACAGCACCACTGTTACATTTTAAGCAACATTTTTAGACATTTTCCTACATCACAAAGAAATGACTAAACTATGTCAAGAGAAATAAATGTGATGAATCTGATCTCCTGTGGTCAGAATTACAATAAGACAGAAAAAGAGTAGGAGTACGCATATTGTCCTCATGCACCATCTTCCCCATTATCAATCAGCTCTTGTCTCTATTCTGGCCTCTGAGCATTTAAGTGTCAGTATTTTTAATTCCCCTTCTTTAATTCAACAGTTTGAAAATCCATGTCTGGGAGATTGCCGTAAGACATAGAATAAACCGTAACACATTTACTCCTTCGAGTCTCTACTGATTGATACAGTATAGGTAATACAAATTATGTTATGTTCTTTTGTAGTCAACAAGAAATACAACATGATCTCAGGTATCGTTGACTCCAGTGTTTGCTTTGTCTGAACAGCTGATAATTAAAAACAAAGCTTTTTTAATAAATGTCATCATTTAAATGAAATTAAGCACCCTAAAAATAGAATAAAGAACTGCAGATGCTGGAAATCTGAAACAAAAACAGGAATTGCTGGAGAAGCTCAGCAGATCTGGCAGTGTCCATGGAGAGAAACACGGAGTGAATGTTTCAAGTTCAGTGACCCTTCATCAAAACTGGAGAAACCATTCTGAAAAAGGGTCACTGGACTCAGAACATTAACTCTGTTTATCTCCCCACAGATGCTTCCAGACCTGCCGAGTTTCTCCATCAATTTCTGTTTTCGTTTCACTCTTCCACCCTTCAGTTCCTGTTAACTGCATAAATTGCATGCTGGACTCTGCACATGCGTAGACATGCGGTGGAAAACTGTCTCCAATTGATCTGAGGTGAAAATATCCAGTTGAAGCCCAAGTCTTTCAACCCAATTAAGGCTTTAGAAGGAGAAATAAATAAATTAGTTTATTGAAGGGCACAAAAGAAATGTCAGACAAGTTAATTTCATATTATTCTTAAGCATATAACTGACTTTTTTTATTTTAGCAAAGCAAGATTGTGAATTAATGAAATGGTAGGTGGTAAAGTTTTTCACAATGCACTTAGAGTGATTCAATAGCATCTTTAAGAAATCAGCATAATGATATATTTAGATAAGGTTTTCCAATTAAATAATGTTTGCCTCTCAAATTCCACTGTCAGCTAAATAGGTGATTCATAATGTAAGTGTTGACATAAAGAGTGTTGCAAGTAGTAAGGTTTTTTTGAGGATGTACATGTCATTCGCTACATGTAAAACTTCTATAATTCCTTATGAAATATTTATGTCATTTTGTATTGATATATATTAGATTTCATTCAAATACTGTTATCTACTGTACTAAGTTTTCATCATCTGCTGATCCGTAATAATTGAAGAACAGGGAAAATAAGAAGAATCTAATTTTCTCAAAGGCAGTTTTGTCCAGGTCTTATCTAATTTAAGTTTTAGTCAGTACCAAAGGTTATGATTTAAGCAAGGTCCTGATTCCTATTGTTTATTTATCAATGGGTGCAAAGCTTAACTTTAATTTTTTTTTGCTTTAAGCTCCAATGAGCTTGTAAAAGAAAAATATGAATTGGCGATTATTCCAATTTCCCTTCTTAAAATTGATTGGACAGCACGGTGGTTCAATGGTTAGCACTGCGACCTCACAGTGCAAGGAACTCAAGTTTGATTCCACCCTCGGGCAACTGTCTGTGTGGAGCTTACATGCTCCCCCCATGCCTGAGTGGGTTTCCTCCAGGTGCTACCATTTCCTCTGACAGTCCAAAGATGTGCAGGTTATGTTGATTGGCCATGCTAACCTGTCCATTGTGTGCAGGTAATGTGAGTTAGCTATGGGAAATGCAGGGTTACAGGGACAGGGTACAGGAATTAGTCTGAGTGGGATGCTCTTTGGAGGGTTGGTGTGTATTCAATGGGCCGAATGGCCTGCTTCCGCACTGTAGGGATTCTGTGACTCAAGAACCAAAGACAAATTCCTACTGTAAACTTCCACATTTTCTTTTTGTAATTTACATTATTATATTTCATCCAAGACCACCTTGCAATCTAATAAGACTTAGGTTCGCCAGTGTTGACAGGGGTTGTTAAATGACCCCTCTAATATAACAGCATATTATATGTCTATTGCTGAAAAGATACATTTTTTTAGAAGCTTTGCACATATCTGGATATTTCACAAGTATATAAATTTAAGGAGAAAATCAACATTTGTACTGCGTGAGAGGACAGTGTTGGTCGCTCGGCAGTTGAATTCTGATTAAGAGAGACATCGTGATGGACAATGTATACATTTATGCTGATCAAGAGTTAAAAACCAGGCTTTGTTTAAATTTTAAACTAGACAAGATAACTCTGAATGGTTAGGGTTTTGTAATGAACCAGTGAATGGTTGTCACTCATTTTATTGAGTTGAAACAGGCACAGTGCATGTATATGTGCCTTCTATCTAAAGAAAATGGCAGCGCGGTGTTAATGTTTGTAGGTCCAGTGCACACAAGCATAGTACACTGTGATTTTAAAAATATTAACTGGCTGTGTTAATTCCTTGTACATTCAGGATTATCCAGCAAATGTTGCTCACTTGCACAATCACATCTAATATTGCAAGTTTTGCAAGTGCAAGCTGGTTGACTACAATCAGTACCTTGTTTGTTGTGAAAGATTAATGCTGTTTGATATGAACTGCCAGTCTATGGAACTTATGGACCACATGCCTGACATTGCACTGGATCATACAAGCATAGAATCCCTAAAGTGTGGCAGCAGGCCATTCAGCCCATTGATCCACACCAAGAGTGTGCAAACTCCACACACAATCACCCAAGAGTGGAATGGATCCCAGGTCCCTAGTGCTGTGAGGCAGCAGCGCTAACCACTGAGCCACCGTGCCACCCTATATCCTATTAGTCACGTGTGTGATATTATTGTGTGATTTCCTGATTGGTGCAAGACAAAAAGCTTTGACAAAGTGTATTTTTTTTTAGCAATACTCAGGTTCAAGATTACCGAACTACAATTTATATGCATAAATAAAACAAAGAACTGTGGATGCTGGACATCTGAATCAAAACAGAAACAAAAATAAAACTGCTGGAAAAGCTCGGCAGGTCTGGCAGCATCTGTGAAGGAGAAAACAGAGTTAACGTTTCAGGTCCAGTGACCCTTCCTCAGAACAAAATAAAACAGAAATTGCTATGCAAACTCAGCAGGTCTGGCAGCAACGATAAAGAGGGAAACAGAGGTAACATTCAAGTCCAGTGACCCTTCCAGTGGCACATGTACTGTCTTTAAAAAAATAGAACAATGCAAGATTTTTCACAGGAGCATTAAACGACAACACCCAGCCACATGAGGTCAGATGATCAAAAGCTTAATCAAAGTTGGAATTTTTCAGGTGTCTGAAAACAGGTAAAAGAGAGGTCAAGAGTTTTAAGGAAAGAGTTCGAGAGCCTCTGGCATGCACAGTTGAAGGATCAATTACCAATGGACGAACAATTAAAATGGAGGATGTGTCAGACATCAGAATTGGAACAGCACTGATATCTCAAAGAGCTGTGGATGTGGAGGAGCTGATGAAGATAGGGAGATATGTTGCCATGAAGGATCTGAAAACATGCATGTGATTAAAAAAGGGTTAAATTATGAGGTCAGATGAGAAACTTAAACACTTCTTGGGCAGCATGGTGGCTCAGTAGTTAGCACTGCTGCCTCACAGTGCCTGAGTTCAATTCCAACCTGAGGGCGACTGACTGTATGGAGCCTGCACATTCTCCCCGTGTCTGTGTGGGTTTCCTCCAGGTGCTCTGGTTTCCTCCCACAGTCCAAACATTTGCAGGTTAGGTAGATTAGCCATGATAAATTGCCCATAGTGTGCAGGTGAGGTGGTTTAGCCATGGAGAGGATTACAGGAATAGGGGTGTTGGTCTGGGTGGGATGGTCCTCAGAGGGTCAGGATGGACTTGATAAGCTGAATGGCCTGCTTCCAAACTTGAGGGTTCTACGATTCTTATCTGTAAGAGAGGTGATACAGAGTGGGAACTTAGTGATATAAACAAAAATTGTCCTGCACATTATTTCAACATAAATAGCAAGAATAGGTCTGAGAGCTGAAGTTAATGTTCAATTTAAGTGAGAAAGAACTTCAAAGTATGAGCAGCATTTTAATCAGTGTTGCACTTTCAATGCTGTATCTTAGGTGTTAAGATCCATTTAAACGATATGACAGTGGGATGGAAATTTTTATACCTCAGTAGATAAATTGAAATTGACAGAGCTGCTTCCTTCACCTGCACTTCTCTGGTTCAGCCAAAAATGGCCTTAGCCAGTAAAATTTTGAACAGTGCTTTTTTAGCAAACTGTCAGATTCTGAATTGCCAAAAGACAAGATCTGCCTTGCTACCTTTATTAAAGCTTTCCGACAATGACTGCGTGCCAACATTCTCGTCTGCTTAAATGTCAGGAAATAAAATCAGCTGCAAAAGACTTCACAAAGAATTTATATGTTTGGATTAGCACTATTTCAAAATAAGTATTTCCCATTTATTTTAACTTGATTGAACCTTCTAAAGCAACACCCAACTGAGCAAATTAACTGAAGTTTCCTGCTCCTCTGATGCTGCTTGGCCTGCTGTGTTCATCCAGCTCTACACCTTGTTATAACTGAAATACCTCACCTGTAAAACTGTAGTCCACTGACAGATAAACGCACTGATGTAACTTTTTTGAATTAACCATTCTCCACGCTTTATTTCTTTTCTTTCTCCTTTTACTTCTGCTCATTTTCCTTCATTTTATTTTAATCCTTTTCTTTAGAGCCTTTTGCAGCATGTTAGTTGGTAAAATCAGCATGGCAGCTGGAGTAGGTTGTGTGCAGAATGATGGCTCCACCCCAGGGATCAGAGACAGCGGCCGACGTGGCTCCCTCCCAGTAAGTGGAGGCGTAGATGGCAGCAGCAGCGGGGATGCCCTCCTGACATTCAGGGCTGGCAGCGGCGAAGCTCCCTCAGTGGTCGGAGATGGTGACATCTCAGAGGAGGGCGGCCGGAGATAGACTATTGGTGAGACAGCAGCAGCGGCCTGATATGGCACCACAGCCAGGGATTCCTGGTCACAGAAGACCCAGGGCAGGGATTCCTGGTATTGGCAGGGTGGCAGCCACAACACAGGGGGTATGCCTGGAGCCGGCATTCTTAGGTGTCATGAAGCTAGGGATTCCTGGTAGCTGGGCAAGTATGGGCTCAGAGCAGGACCCAGCGTCACTGGCAGCATCAGCGAGGTGGGCCCAATGGCGAAGAGACGGTGCCTGCAGAGTTTCTGACTCCGACGTTACTGAGTCTGGCACAAGTTTCATCGGAAAGACAATGGCTGAGAGGAGAGCTGATAGTGTCTACAGAATTATGAGAGGCATAGATAGGGTGGATAGTCAGAGGCTTTTTTCCAGGGTTGAAGTTTCAATTACAAGGTGGGGCACAGGTTCAAGATGAGAGAGGGAACGTTTAAGGGGGATGTGCGAGGGAGGTTTATCATGCAGAGACTGGCAACAGCCTGGAATGCACTACCAGAAGAGGTGGTGGAAGCGGCACATTGAAGATATTTAAGAGGCACCTAGATGGGTACATGACTAGGGAGGGAATAGAGGGAATAGAGGAATATTCCAAACTGAACGCTTACCAGGAAAATTCTCTCAGGCATTCGATTGATTTTGATTGCCCAATTAAACTATTCTTTTTCCTTCCTGTTATTATTCCTCACAACATGCTTATGATCTTATTTTTTTTTAACAAGTTGACATTACCTTTCCTCGCTTGCCTGTCTTTCTTCCATTATGCCTTCATTCCAGGGATTTGAGTTTATCTCATTGTAACCACTGTCTTCAGTGAAAGATACCAGTGAGAACAGAAAAAGCTGTTCAAACACAGAAAAATGCAACAAGAAGATGCAATCCATTCCAGATAGATTGGTGAGATAAATCATAGAATCCCCACAGCGTGGAAACAGGCCCTTCAGCCCAACAAGTCCACACTGACCCACAGAACATCCCCACCCAGACCCATTCCCCCTATAAACCCACCTAATCTACACATCCCTGAATACTATGCGCAATTTAGCATGGCCAATTCACCTACCTTGCACATCTTTGGACTGTGCGAGCAAACCAGAGCATCCAGAGGAAACCCACGCAGACACGGGGAGAATATGCAAACTCCACACAGACAGTTGCCCGAGGCTGGAATTGAGCCTGGGTCTCTGGCACTGTGAGGCAGCAGTGCTAACCACTGAGCCACCAAGCCGCCCCCAAAAGGGGAGAATGACAAAGACAAAAAAAAATGCTGGAACTCTTAAATTAACCAACAAAGTCTTCAATTAATGTGGTCACTACTTCAAATATTTTATAGCATTGTCAGTGAGATTCTTCATTAGAATGCTTTAGATATCATGCGTTCCCAAACTATTTTGCTTTACGTCCTTAAATGCAAGTGATGCTGAGGAGATTACACGATGAACAGCAGTCTTTGGAGTTTGAAGGGTATTGTAAATTACCTTGCACTTCTTCAAAGCAGCAGTTCCTTCACGTCTCTGAGAAAATCTGACAATGACTCCTCACTTTTGATACCTTAACTCTGACCCCTTCTTCCATTGACATTTTTGACTTTACTATCTGCTCTGTCCTCTTTGGAATTCCCTTATTCTCTCCATTGCTTAAAGCTGCCTTCAGGCAATTCTATTTTCTCTTTCATGCCAAACACTTCCGGTCCTCAGAACAAGTCTTAACATTTTTCCATAAAGTGCAAGTCTGTCAAAGACTTTATTACAGAAGTCAGGCTGCCCCAGTATCTGCTGCATTCTAGAAATGGATGTAAAAGAATACTCGTATTCTGAAAAATAATCCTTTCATCACTTCTATCCTCGGACATCTCTCCCTATCATAATATTTTTTTCAACACCACTCAATGTTCCCCTGAAACTTTTGCTGTTTCATCTTTGTTCCAAGGGAGATGGAGGGCTTGTTGATGTAGAGAACAACCTCTCTCTCAACGTCGGCAAAACTAAAGAACTGTTCGTTGACTTCAGAAAGAAAAGAGGAGAACACACCCCCATCTACATCAACGCAACTGAGGTTGAGAGATTGAAGAGCACCAAGTTCATGAGAGTTACGATAACCAAGACCTGTTCCTGGAATTCCTACATAAATGCAACGGTCAAGAAGGCACAACAGCACCTCTTCTTCCACCGGGGTGGCTCAGGAAATTTGGCACGTCCTACAACCTCATCCATCAAGCAGAAGATACAGACGCCTGAACGCATGCACGAGCAGGTTCAGGAACAGCCTCCTTCCTGTCGTTATCAGACTGATGAATGGACTCTCTAGCCTCAAATAATGCTGATCTTGCTAATGTTGATCTTGCCTAGCACACACCCTGTGCAGTTTGACCTGTATGCCTTTGTCTAAGTCTTTTTGATCTGTACATCCTTGCTTACTATGATCTGCCTGTACCGCTCGTAAACAAAGCTTTTCACTGTACTTCGATGCACGTGACAATAAAATCAATCAAAGAAATATTCGGCACCACATTCATATTGTAACTCATTCTTTCCCATGAAATCAAAATCAGGATAGATTTACACTCCAGTTTTTATAAGGTCTAACTTTGGAGCCATCTCCTTTAAAACTTAACAGTATTCTGTTCAATGTTCTTTGGGTCTCTATTTCCTATGTTTAATGGAAACATAAAACCAGCTCTTTTTGTCCATGTTGATGTCTTACAGAAGACATTTCTCTTTGGATCGCACAGTTGCAGAAATATACCCTGAGCTGTTAGATCCCCTTCATAAATTCTTTGATTCTCTCTCGCTCCTCGTGCGAAGTATTTCTAGAAGCACGCTTGCTTGACCCTCTGACATAACTCAAAATCTGAAGCTGCACTACAGCAGCCAGATGTTGCAGTGGAAGCTGAGATGTCCACTATCAGATGCTGCACCACGCTTGGGCGTGTAACTACACTCCCGCATAGACATAAACACTTCCTGCACTCGGGATAGTGAGACATAAGAAAGACCGTTAGGTACAAGGCTACCATCTTCGTCAACTGCTCATCCATTGGTTCAGCCACATCCAGTTATGTTGCACCTTGTCCTGCAAGTTCCCTCCCAGGCCACATACAATCCTTACTTGGAAACATCTCACCATTCCTTCACTCTCAGCTTGGTCAAAATCCTGGAATTCCCCACACACTCTATGTACATACACATGCTGGATGGCAGCAGATCAAGGAAGCATTTTCTCAAGGTCAATTAAGGAAGGTGCACTAAATGCTGGCCTAGCCTGTGATGCATATCCTTCGAATGAATAAAATACACACTCTCTGTGCAACCAATTTTAGCATCGCCAGTCCACAGTTTGAGCTACAAGAAGGCTTTCAGCAGTGCAGTCCAGTCCAGTGCAGTCCAGCAAAAAAGAAACCTGAGCACCCTGATGTAGTGGGGGGATAGCAGGAACTGCAGATGCTGGAGAATCTGAGAATAACAAGGTGCAGAGCTGGATGAACACAGCAGACCAAGCAGCATCAGA
>JAHRHZ010000145.1:83185103-83195841 GCA_024137785.1 Ginglymostoma cirratum | reverse complement strand
CAGCCTTCCTGCTCCTCTGATGCTGCTTGGCCTGCTGTGTTCACCCTGATGTAATGTTTAGCAACGGGTGCACAGCAATTACGATGCACTTCACGAGAAAGCAAGAAAATTGTGACTTTCCTGCGTTGAAAGCAAAGGGCATAGGTTAATTACGCATTGCAATGCCTCACCCATTGGTCAGGATCTGCTGAATTTCCTGCCCATGACAATTGAGATGAATATCCTAATCTTACTCTTACATTAGCAATCAACAACTCTGTTATATTGCACCCTGGTGCCTTGCAATGACGATAATTACCAAGTCACTGAGACTAAAAACAGTTAATTCAATGTAGAAAAGGGATTGAGAATGGAGCCAGCACCACTTAATTAGCTACTGGAAAAGCCATGGTAAAATATTTAATAGCCTATCAATATGCTTTAAGGTGCACCATATTGGGATTTGTATGTGTGTTTACGCTGTTTCTAAATGAATTTATATTCCTTGCTTATAATTTAAAACCTTTAATTGAATGGGTGCCTGACAAATGGTTCTTTAACAGAATTTGAGGCCATTTACTCTTCACAAGGCTAGGCGAGTTTAATGGACTGAGGAAGTGCTGTGTAATGAACAATTAAAGCAATCACTGCTGTGCACATAAGGGCCATTCAACTGGATCTACTTCATAATATGTAATTTCAATTTTACAGGGAAAAGAAAACAGCTAATCATAATCTACACCTAATGAGATAAACCAAATTTGTGTTAGATTATCACAATTTGACCTTTTAAGATGGTGTCTCCAAAACGTGCTCAGTTACTGACCAGTTATTTGACTGACAAACAAAACAGGCCACCTATTTCACTGTCTCAACATTAATTGTCTGACTTCAAAAATGCAGACTTAATTTAAAGTGTGAAATGAATATCAATCTCATTCTTCAATCTCAATTAGATCATTACGTGGGATGGGTTAAGACTGACGAACTGCAGTGTCAAACAGTCAGGGATTTCAATCCGCAGTGTCAAGGCTGACCATTAGAGCTGAGATTAGCCAGTCGTGGCTGTGTCATTTGAATGATGCCCCTACCTGCCCAACAGTAAAAACAGTCAAGAACAAAGAAAATTACAGCACAGGAAGAGGCCCTTCGGCCCTCCAAGCCTACGCCAATCCAGATCCTCTATCTAAACCTGCCGCCTATTTTCCAAGGATCTGTATCCCTCTGCTCCCTGCCCATTCATGTATCTGTCTAGATACATCTTAAATGACACTATTGTGCCCACCTCTACCACCTCCGCTGGCAATGCGTTCCAGGCACCCACCACCCTCTGAGTAAAGTACTTTCCACACATATCTCTCAAACTTTTCCCCTCTCACCTTGAAATCGTGACCCCAAGTAATTGACTCCCCCACTCTGGGAAAAAGCTTCTTGCTATCCACCTTATCTATACCGCTCATGATTTTGTAGACCTCAATCAGGTCCCCCCTCAACCTCCGTCTTTCTAATATAAATAATCCGAATCTACTCAACCTCTCTTCATAGCTAGAGCCCTCCACACCAGGCAACATCCTGGTGAACCTCCTCTGCACCCTCTCCAAAGCATCCACATCCTTTTGTTAATGTGGCGACCAGAACTGTACGCAGCATTCCAAACGTGGTCGAACCAAGGTCCTATACAACTGCAACATGACCTGCCAACTCTTGTACTCAATACCCCTTCCGATGAATGAAAGCATGCCGTATGCCTTCTTGACCACTCTATCGACCTGTGTTGCCACCTTCAGGGTACAATGGACCTGAACACCCAGATCTCTCTGTGCATCAATTTTTCCCAAGGCTTTTCCATTTACCGTATAGTTCGCTCTTGAATTGGATCTTCCGAAATGCATCACCTCGCATTGTGAAGTGCACAGTATACTGTCACTTCCTTTTACAATCACACAGTCCATCTAAAGAATAAGAATTAAAACTAATCAACAATCTGGCAGTGACAGTTTCCAGCCTCCCTACACTTTGAACCCTGTCAGGTCGGACAGTAAAGTAAATATAAATCTGCCACACAATATTTTACCACTTTCCAATTCAAACAAGGTCTATTCAGCTTATTTATCAATCTTTCTGATGTCCACATCAAATTACATTTCAGTCCTGATTATTCAAAGGGTTATTTGACATTTCTTAATCTAATTCTCTTCCCCAGCGCTGCTTTTTTTCCTTCTGTGATCCTGTTACTTTATTCCTGCATCTAACCCTGTCTGCTCACTTTTCTGTCATTCTTTGGATCGGAATTATTTTTCCTTTTGCATTGATGTGTTGCCTACCCAGCCTCGGATGTGTGGTTGTGGCTCATGTTGGCAGAGGGCCTCTAATTGGGCAGCAGCTTCAGGCAGACGGGCACCTTAATCCTGGGAGGTGCCCCCTCTCCCCCACTGCCCCCAGTTTTTAGCCCAACAGGTAACTGATTGACAGACACAAGATCAGTGGACATACCCCATCTGCAGTGTTGGAGGGTGTTCCACTGACCTATTTTTACACCAGCACCATACTTTGATCAAAAAGCAAAATATTCCACAGAACTCTTTAAGTTAAACAGAAGAATGATCACATGACGCACTCCCCTTTAACTCAATTAATAGAGAAGTCTTCAAATTTTGCATTTTTCAAGTATCCATTTCATTGGCTGTTCTTGTATTAAGTGATCAATTGGGTAGGTGGTTTTTTTTATTCATTCACAGGATGAGGGTGTCACAGGCTAGACAGCGTTTATTGCCCATCCCTAATTGCCCAGAGGGCGGTTCAGAGTCAACTACATTACTGTGACCAGGTAAGGATGGCAGTTTCCTTCCCTAAAAGACATTAGTGAGCCCGATGATTCACAGTCATTAGACTCTTACTTCCAGATATTTATTGAATTCAAATGCCACCATCTGCCATGGCAGGATTCAACCCCAAGTCCCCAGAACATTATCTGGGTCTCTGGATTAACAATCCAGCGATAATACCTCCAGGCCATCGCCTCCCCCAACACGGAATGACACTAACAGCATGGGTTCAATTCCCACATTAGCTAAGATTACCACAAAGGATTGTCCTTCCCAACCTCTCCCCTCAGCTGAGGCGTGATGACCCTCAGGTTAAAGCCCCACCAGTTAGTCCTTTCTAATGAGTGAGCAGTCCTATGATCTGGTGAGATGATGGCAACTTTACCCTTCCTGTGTTTTTTCACAATTTTCTGGACTTGCTCAGAAACAGAACTACACATATACACAGATAGAAAATGGCATACTAGATAAACAATCTAAATGTTGAAAATTCAAATCCTACCCCAAACAAATTGTTAACTTTCAGCCCCAGAAATAAAATGATCAATAAACCTGTTGATTTCTCAAAATAAACCCAAAGGGTTCATGAACATCTGTCAGAGAAAAGACCCTGAAATACACACAACTCCAAACAATATTTCCCCAAAGTACTCAGACTCAATCCCACTTGTAGGTAAGAAAGCAGATGTGAGTACAGAGTGTTTGAGATTGAATCAGTTTCCTCGGTCATTTTTACATGGTTCTCATTATGCTTTAATTGGAGTCCAGCTGGGAACGCAGTGATAAATGTAAAAGCATGTTGATATGTCATTTTATACATTACGTGTTAACAGGCTACCCACTTCTCCTGAGCATGCCTACACACAAACACACACACACACACACACACACACTCACACACACACAAACACACACACACACACACACACACTCACACACAAACACACACACACACACACTCACACACACACACACACACACACAAACACACACACACACACACTCTCACACACACACACACACACACACACACACACACACACACACACACACACACACAAAAACACACTTTTGGCTGAGAATCCAGGACTTATGTGAAGTTTCAAAATACTTAAGAGTCAGGCATTTGCAGATCAAAATGCAATTTATTCAAGATCAGTTTGTAACTTTAAAACTTAGTTGATAGATTTTTGCTGACCACGGACATTAAGGGACAAAAGGAACTGGGTGTCTGACATTGGAGCTCATGGATCAGTTAGATCTCATTTGATAGCAGAAAAGGGAATGAATGATCTCCTCCTGTTTCTTTGGTTAAATGCACAAGGGCTCAAAGTCAGCTTAAATCCCAAACACTTTGGGGTAAGGGGAGGTATCAGTGGCTGAGTAATTTCTCGGGTAGGAGCTCAAATTCCATCATGGCAGATGGTTAAAATTGAATTAATGAAAATTTGGAAGTACAAGCTAGTCTAATGGCAGCCATGCAACTATTGTCAGTCGGTCTGGCAACATCTATGGAGAGAGAAATAGAATTAACACTTTGAGCCTTGCATGGTTTTTCTTCAGGACTTCTGAAGAAGGGGAATAGCTGACTGAAAACATTAACTCTGTTTCTTTTGCCGCAGATGCAGCCAGACTGGCTGAGTTTCTCTAGTATTCTCAGGGCTTGTATTAGATTTCCAGCAGCTGCAGTATTTTGCTTTTATATAACTATTGCTGATTCTTGTAAAGATCCATCTGACTCACTAATATCCTTCGGGGACGGAAATCAACAATCTTTACCGGGCCTGGCCAATGTGGGACTTTAGACCCACAACAACATGGCTGCCTCTTAACTGTTCATTGAAATGGCACTAGCAAGCTCGGATCAAGTGGCGATAAGGGATAGACAATAAACTGTGGTTCAGCAAGGGACACCCACATCCCACAGCTGAATATTTCTAAAAATGCACTGGTACTCCTCGAAGTGAAACAACCCTCCTCACAGTAACTCCCTCCGTTTTCAGAGGATTTCTCTCCAGTCAGTTCTATTCTCTGACTCGACTGTTGTTTCAGAATAAGTCACTGAGAATTGGAATGACAGAACTTTACTGCAAAATGAATTGCTGGCAAGTTCAGGCTCAGACTCTACCATTCCCAAGACTTAATGATCCGGATATTTTATGTAGCTTCCGTGTGCACCATACTGAGTGATTCCATGAGCTGTGTTTATAATTATGTACAAATTTCTATAGAGTAAAAAAGAACAGTTTCAGAAGTAACATAATTTCGATCGAATAATTATGAATGGGTTTTGTTAAGCTAAGTGTAGAGAATAGATTCTCCACTGTATTACAAGCCAAGCTGCTGTTACCACTGATTAGGTTAGATCCCAGAATAAAACCTGGTTTGATAGGTCATATTTTATTCTTTATTAAATTAACATGGCAGTCTCTCACTGAAACATGAACATGCCTGTGTGCTAATTTGATTTCAGCAATAAAAGAGATTTATAACACAGAAGAAAGGAAAGTAATATAAGGCAAAGCAATGTACCTACAAATAACTCAGTTTAAAAGATTTCAAACACTGGGGAATCAAAATTCCATCGACTTCTTGACACCATCACTTTACAGCTGATCAAAATCCAGGTAAATTTTCCATCCCTTTCAAGTCTGTAAATTGATTTAACTGTTTCTAAACAATTCTGATTCTATGAGTTGTGTCTACTTTTTCCTTGACTACTCACACCACTGAGAATTTAGACTTCCTCAGTAATAATCTGTAAATAATCTGTAAAACTCCAACAAAACACGCCTGGTCTGGAAAACTTCACAAAATACAACCGCTACACTGAAGTAACTTATTCCCTCAACTGCTTTGAACAATCTTTTTCTAGGTGAAACTAATCTTACACCTGACTTCACTCACGTCTCCTTCAAACTCAAGTAAGAAGCTTTCAACTTATTTTTTTAAAAAACTTGATCATCATAGCTCCTGCTAAACTCCTGGTTTCCTTGTTCTATTTCTTCTCCTGTTGCAAAACCCCACAATATCGACAACTTCCACTGACTGTTCAGGGGACCTTCCGTCATTGGCAGTCTGACACGTATTGTTTTGAAGTCATCTTCTGAACAGACTTATATAATTAATTATGAAACATCTTCACATGCATAAGATACTAGTTTGAAAGCAAAAATCTTTTTTTAAAAAAGTTAAAAATTACATTTTACAGAATCGTGTAAGAAATGGCAACTCGCGCAAATAACTTTAAAAAAAAGTAATTAATCCAAGAGAGAATTCAAAAGCAAGTGTATTGTGTGCAGTTCTGGGATCAACATCATAAAGAGGGATGTGGTTGCCCTGGAGTGGGTACAGAGGAGATCTACCAAGATGTTGGCTAGGCTGGGTTTATGAAGAGAGACTGGATAAACTGGAGAGACAGAAGAGACTGAGAAAGGGAATGATTGACATATATGAAAATTATGAAGGGCATAGACAGGGTAGACAGGAAGAAACTTTTCCCCTTAAAGGGAGGAATCAATGACCAGATGGCAGGTAATGCACAGGCAGTTTACAGGGGATATGAGGAGTGGATTTTTTCACTCAGAGGTTGGTGGAAACCTAGAACTCACTGCCTGCAAGGGTAGTTAAGGGAGAAACTCTTATCACATTTCAGAAGAATTTCAGCGCATACTTGTGATGGCAAGGCAGACAAGGTCATGGGCCAAATGCTGGAAAATAGGATTAGATTAGTTAGTATAGAATAGAACAGGTGGGTGTTTATGACTAATGCAGACTCACTGGACTTAGGGGCCTTTTCCTGTGCTGCAAACATAGAACATAGCACATAGAACATTACAGTGCAGTACAGGCCCTTCGGCCTTCGATGTTGCGCCGACCTGTGAAACCAATCTGAAGCCCATCTAACCTACACTATTCCATTATCATCCATATGTTTATCCAACGACCATTTAAATGCCCTTAAAGTTGGCAAGTCTACAACTGCTGCAGGTAAGGCATTCCACGCCTTTACTACTCTCTGAGTGAAGAATCTACCTCTGACATCTGTCCTATATCTATCACCCCTCAATCAAGCTTTGTCCCCTCGTGCGAGCCGTCACCATCTGAGGAAAAAGGCTCTCACAGTCCACCCTATCCAATCCTCTGATCATCTTGTATGTCTCTATTAAGTCACCTCTTAACCTTCTTCTCTCTAACGAAAACAGCCTCAAGTCCCTCAGCCTTTCCCCATTAGACATTCCCTCCACACCAGGCAACATCCTGGTAAATCTCCTCTGCATCCTTTCCAATGCTTCCACGTCCTTCCTATACCGGAACTGTACGCAATACTCCAAGTGAGGCCGCACCAGAGTTTTGAACAGCTGCAACATGACCTCATGGCTCCGAAACTCAATCCCTCTACCAATAAAACCTAACACACCGTACGTCTTCTTAACAACCCTATCAACCTGGGTGGCAACTTTCAGGGATCCAAGTCACCCCTTTGACTCTTTGAGAAACTTAACTACTATTAGTTTGATATGGAATAGGATGCTACCAATTGTTATTCATCTCAATCACCCCATTGATGCATCAAGTGCAAGCTGTTACATACATGAAGGAGAAAATTACTGAGGAACATGCTGATTAGGTTACATGAAGTGGCAGGGATTTAGGAGGAGGGGAGGAAAGTTTCAGAACCAGTCTGGATCAGTTGGTCAGTCTCTGTGCTCTAAGTTCTAAGTAAATTCAATACCACAGCACAGCAAAAGCTTCTGCATATTCCATCCCCGTTAGCTCACGAGGCTAACTAAATACCAGATCTTCCACCAAGTAACACAATTGTTCCGTGGGCACTCCTACACTTTTCCCATATTTCTGCAATTCTTTCTCTTTCAAATAAGTACCCAATTCTCCTTTGCATGCTACAATTTTTTTTTGCTTATTATTAATACATGAGGTATCAGCATTGCTGGCTAGGCCCAACTTTTATTGCCCATCTTTGATTGCCCTTGAGAAAATGGTGATGAGCCTTGAACAGTTCTCGAACCATTGCAGTTCATGTAATGTTCGCAATGTTGTTGGAGAGGGAGTTCAGGATCTACAACCATCCACCTATCAGGTATTGCCTTCCAAATCCTAAATACTCGATAAGCAGAATATTATTTTCTTAGGCAGTCTGTGATACTTTTGCTGTTAGCCTTAAATCAGTGCTTTCTGGTTACGGCGCCTCCAGTTATGAAAAGTGTTTTGACTAATTTACTCTCAATCCTTCATTATTTTAAACTTTGCTATTAAATCCACTCTAAAGATTACAAGCCCAGCCTATCCACAAAATGACAAAGTCACAATCCTTCACATTGTCTCCAATTCTGGGCGTCGCAAGTTAGAAAAAGTGTTCCAGCTGGGGATCAGTTACAGCCTTCTAAAGTTTGACTTCGTGACTTTTGTATTCCATATGACTATTTCCGACCACCTTCAAAGATACGTGTTCAAATGCCAAACACTGCCTGCTCCTTCCCACCATCCCACCAACCTCCACCCAAACACACCAGGTCACTCTGTTCTTGTGGCTTCTTTATAACTTGTCCTCATTCGAATGCATTGTCTTTCTTCATTCCTCCTATGTGTGAACTCCATGCTGAATTTCATCTGCAATGTATTTGCACTTTCCACCAGCCTCTTGAAGTCTGATACTATTTTTTTTTCCTCACTGTTCACTGCATTTCCAACTTTTTGTGTCAACTGCATAAGTCAAATTTGGGCCCTGTACTTGATAAAGTCTGTTAAATATGCATAGCAGAAAGAGTGCTGTTTGGAACATTTACTGCACATTTCTCCTCAGTCGGAAAACTGCTGTTCATAGTAACTCGGAGATAGTAAGAACTGCCGATGCTGGAGTCAGACATAACACAGTATGGAGCTGGAGGAAGTCAGCAGGCCAGGCAGCATCAGAGGAGCAGGAAAGTTCACATTTCAGGTCAGGACTCTTCTTTCTGAATAAGGGTCCCGACCCGAAACATCAATTTTTCTGCTTCTCTGATGCTGCTTGGCCTGTTTTGTTCATATGAACTCTCTGATCTAACCCCAGCCCATTTGGTACCCTTGCTGTCAATGTCTCTTTCATCTCCCGGGCTTAGTTTAGCCAGAGGCTTTTGAAAATGCATTCGCACATTCTTGTGTAGCCTTCCTCCACCCTTTCTATAACAAAAAAAATCAATTAAGTAAGTCAAACACAATTTGACTTTAACAAATCCATGCTTCCTCTCCTGTATTAGTCCACGTGTGTCCAAGTGACGTTAATTTTCTCCCGGACTATTCCTTCTCAAAGCTTGCTCATTATGAATGTTAAACTAAAAAAAAGTGAAAAAACGGCAGATGCTGGAAATCAAAAACAAAAACAGAGTTTGCTGGAAAAGCTCAGGTCTAGCAGTATCTGTGGAGAGAAATCAGAGTTAACGTTTCAAGTCCAGTGACCCCCTCCTCAAAACTGATGATAGATAGGAAAAAGTTGGTGTTTATGCAGAAGATAGGGTGCGGGAAGCGGGGCGAGTAGATAAGGAGTAAACGATATGTGGAGAGAGAGTCCAAAGAGAGAGGCAGTTGGACAGACAAAGGTGTGGATGACAATCAGCCCAGGAGAATGAAAAGCTAATAATGGCAACTGTTAGTGGCTAACAACGGGTTGTGTGTAACAGCAGACCATGTAATTACAAGACCTGCCGTGTGGGGTTTGGGGAAAGAACATGGGAGAAAATGCCTCAAGCTCTAAAATTGTGGAACTCAATCTTGCATCCTGTCAGCTGAAGGGTCCCCAAGCGGAAAATGAAGTGCTGTTCTTCCAGCTTGCACTGAGCTTCACTGGAGCACTGCAGCTAGCCTGAGACAGAGAACAAGGTGGCGTGTTGAAGTGGCAAATGTAAAACTGATGAGATTGTAATCCCCTGGTTTATCCTTCCTTTTGTGGTTGGTTGGCTCGCCGAGCTGGTTCGTTGTTTCGCAGACGTTTCATTACCCTGCTGGGTAACATCATCAGTGCAGCCTCCGATGAAGCGCCGTTGGGTTTTCCCACCTGGTTTTTAAACTCTGGAGTCCATTGAGCTGGATTACCTCACTTCCGGTTTTCCTTCGCAACGGAGTGTATATGGGGTCGAGTTCTATGTGCTTGTTGATGGCTTTCTTCGTGGAGTACCTGGCTTCTAGGAATTCCTGTGCTTGTCTCTGCTTTGCTTGTCACAGGGTCTTGGTGTTGTCCCAGTCGAATTGAGGGTTCTCCTTATCCCTGTGGATAGAGATGACTGAGTATTGGTCGTGTCCTTTTGTGGCCAATTGATGTTCGTGTACCCTTGTTAATTTCCTTCCTGTTTGTCCGATGTAGTGTTTGTCACAGTACCTGCAGGGAATCTGAAAGATAACATTGGTCCGGTCCATAGTGGGAAGTGGGTCTTTGGTTCGGATGAGCAGTTGTTGTAGGGTTGATGTGGGTTTGTATGCCACTCTGATGCCCAGCGGTCGTAGCAGTCTTGTGGTTAGTACCGATGTGTTCCTGATGCAAGATAGCGTGATGAGTGTGTCGGGGCGTGTAGTATCTTCCTGGTGTTGTTCATATATTAGGCATCTTCTGACCCGGTTTTTTGGATATCCATTATCTTTGAAAACCTGGAAGAGGTATTCGTCTTCTTTTTGGCGTAGTTCTGTGCTGCTCTAGTATGTTGTTGCCCGTTTAAATACTGTTGGCACGCAGCTTCGTTTGTGTGTGTTGGGATGGTTACTGTTGAAGTTCAGTATCTGGTCTGTGTGTGTGGCTTTTCTGTGTACTTCCATTTGGAGTTCCCCATTTGTCTTGCACTCTACCATGACGTCCAGGAATGGGAGCTGTTTGTTCAGAGATAAAAGGTACTGCAGATGCTGGAGAATCCGAGATAACAAGCATGGGGCTGGATGAACACAGCAGG
>JAHRHZ010000145.1:83166450-83180103 GCA_024137785.1 Ginglymostoma cirratum | reverse complement strand
TATGTTTCTAGAGTACAACTTGGGGAAATATGAGGAGGCAGTAACATCTCAGAGCTAGTAATCCAGAACTCCAGGTTAATATCCTGGAGATATAGGTTAAATCCCATGCTATGGCACTTGGGAAATTTGAATTCAAATTGAAAAAAAAAATCTGGAATTGAAAAGCTAGCCCAATCATCATTATTACAAAATCCCATTTGGTTTGCTGATGTACTTCAAGGTATGAAATCTGCTGTCCTTACCCACTGTGAGGCTCCAAATTTACAGTAATGTGGTTGACTCTTAAATGCCCTCTGGGCAATAATGGTTGTACTAGCCAATAATATCCACATCTCACAAACAAATTAAAAAAAAATCTTCAAGCAAGTAGTTTATTGGCTTTCAAAGTTCTATTTTCTAACACTTGTGAATTGACCTTTGAATTGTTATTTTGAACCATCTTCTTCTGATCCAAACTGCTGGCACAAAATTGCAGAAGAGATATTACAACGTTCCACTTCATTCACTCCACGAAGAAGCAGTCTCTGTCACATTTTCTTTCGGTGGATCATAATGCAGGTGATGAACAATGCAAAACTGCAGGGAGTTTGAACATTGGTAAATATTGTTTTACTTGCTCGTGTGATTCTGTGGGGATTCCATGATTCTCTGTTAATGAATCCAATGGCAAGAGGGATAAAAGATAAACACAATCACCAGACTCCCTTGGCATTTAAATGTACAAAAAAGGCAGGTAGACAAAGCTCAACTTAAATAGGGAATTCCTCTTGTTACATTTCCTATTGAATTGTGTTGTGCACTTTTGTTGATGGAAATGTTCTAAATGAATGACTGGTTTGCAGCATTTGAACCACATGATAACATTACTGGGTCGTTCTCTTTAGGAACCAGTGCTGATATAACTCATGCTTACACATTGAAAGGTGCCAATTATCAACTTGCTTGTGACCTTTACATTTGGAAATCTCTCACATTTGAACGTGCAGAATGGCAATTCGCAGCATCACACCACCTTTATAGTGCAGAAGGGGTCCATTCAGCCCATCATACCTGCGACCCTCTGAGCTCACAGCTGCCTCCCTAGCCAGTGAACTTATATTCTTGCTCTGCCACCCTTCAAAACACAGACACCCCTCTCAATCTTCTAAAAGTAAGCTGAAAAATAGCTTTTGCAGTTTTTTGGGCAATAAATTGTGATGGAGAGCAGTGTGGTGGATGTGCTCCTATACAGGATAGCCTGCTGCAGCCAACTAGGCAATAAGGGCCGATAACACAGCCGCATTCTGGCATGCATTCTAGAGGCTGTATCCAAGCAGTCAACTACTCACCTCGCCCTACTCCCCAGCCCCAATTCCTGCGGCAATTCCTGCGGCGAGTTGACTGGAAAATCCAATTTACCTACAGCACAGTAACAGGATTTCCAGCACAACTATTCCATGTCAGTATTTCAATCACAGAATTGTGAGGGCACAGACAGAGGCCATTCAGCCCATTGTACCTGCACTGGTTTTATTACATAGTGTATGTCTATCCCCATATCTCAGCACACCATTTCTATCCTTACAATCATCCAATGCTCTTCCAAATGGATCAACTGAATCTGTCTCCAGCACAAATGTCCTTTAGGGAGGGAAACTGCCATCCTTACCTGGTCTGGCCTACATGTGACTCCAGACCCACAGCAATGTGGTTGACCCTTAAATGCCCTCTGGGCAATTAGGGATGGGCAATAAATGCTGCCTGGCCAGCGACGCTCTCATCCTGTGAATGAATCAAAGTAACATTTCCAGGCAGTGCATTCCATACTCTATCTATTCGCTTTGTGAGAAAGCTTTGCCCTATATTACTCTTACTTATTTCGCACATAAGTTCATACCTATGTGCTCTCGTTCTTTTTGCTTTTACAAATGGGAACAGCTTCACCCTATGTCCTCTCATATTCCAATGTTTCCCTCTCATATTCCAACCAGCAGTGCAGACTTGTGGGCGACAACAATTTTTTGAACCAGAAGTCAATGCCATGACGAATATGATGACACTAATCGCCAAATGTGGAAGATCAGAGTAGTTACCTGGACACGCAGCTTGGTTTTATCCATTTATGGGATAAGGGAGTTGCTGGCCAGACATTTACTGCCCATCCCTAATTGCCCAGATGGCAGGTAAGAGTCAAACACATTTGTGTGGGTCTGCAGTCACATGTAGGCCAGACCAGGTAAGGATGGCAGGCTCCTTCCCTAAAGGACATTCGTGAGCCAGATGGGTTTTTCCAATAATCATAGAACTTTACACTACAGAAGGAGGCCATTCAACCCATCCTGTCTGTACCAGCTCCAGAAAGAGCTACTCAAATTGTTGCATTCTCCAGCCCTATTTCCTTAGCCGTCTAAATTCATCACCTTCAAATATATATCCAGCTCTCTTCTAAAACCTCCTAGACAATCCATCTCCACCACTCTCCCATGCAGTGAATTCCAAATGTGAGCAACTCTCTGAGTAAAGAGGTTTCTCCTCATCGTACTACTAATTCTCTTGCTGACAATCTGGAAATTGTAACCCGTAGTTACTTTATTCATTAACAGGATGAGGGCGTCGCTGGCTAGGCAGCATTTATTGTCCATCCCTAATTGCCCAGAGGGCAGTTCACAGTAAATCATATTGCTGTGGGTCTGGAGTCACATGTAGGCCATGTAAGGATGGTAGTTTACTTCCCTAAAGAGCATTAGTGAACCAGATATGTTTTTCTGACATTTGACAATGGATTCATGATCGTCATTAGATTCTTAATTCCAGGTATTTTATTGGATTCAAATTCTACCATCTACCATGGCAGGGTTCGAACCCAGGCCCCAGAGCGTTATCTGGGTCTCTGGATCATAGGACAGTTATGAATGCATGGGAAAGAGTGCAGAAGCGATTTACAAGAATGGCTCCAGGAATAAGGTACTTCAGTAATGAGAATAGATTGAAGAAGTTGGTTCGTTTACCCTTGAGAGAAAAGGGCCGAGAAGAGATTTGATGCAAGTTTTCAAAATTACGAGCGGGCTAGATAGCAACATTCTCTCTCAGTTGTGCTGCTTGGGGGACATGATGACCTAGTGATATTATCACTGGGCTATTCATCCAGTCCAGGTAGTGTTCTAAGGACTGAGGTTTGAATCCTGCCACAGCAGATAGTTGAATTTGAATTAAATAAAAAATCTGGAATTAAGAGTCAAATGATGACCATGAAACCATTATTGATTGGTGACACCATATTTGGAATATTGTTCAGTTCTGAGCATCTTATTTAAGGAAGGATGTTAAAGCCCTGAAGAGTGTGCAATAAGATTTACAAGAATGAACCAGGAATGAGGGATTTTAGACACATGAAAATGATCGAGAAACTGAGAAAGGAGAATTGAGCTTATTCTCCTTGGAGCAGAGAAGATTCAGAGAAGACCTTATTTAGGTGTCCAAAATTATGAATAATTTTGACAGGGTAAAGAAGGATATTCTGTTCCACTAGTTGGTATGAGAGAAGGCAATGGCCCAGTGGTATTATCACTGGACTGTTAATCTAGAGACCCATTTCCTTACTCAGTTAACAATTTTATCTGCAATGATAAACAAGTTACTTTCAGCAATGGTGATCTTTTAACTGCTAGACTGTCCATTTGTTCATTAATGTTCTTCAGGGAAGGAAACCTGACATCCTTACTGAGTCTAGACATTTATTTCTGACATAAGAGCCACAGTAATGCAGTTAGCTCTGAACTGTAGCTTTGTGAGCCATTCAGGGATAAGCATAATTAAGATTGGGCAGTAAACACTTGCCTTGCCAACAATGCTCACATCCTGGAAAAGAGTTTCATTTAAATTGCAACAATGTGGTAGCGTTTCTACATTTTGACCACTTGTGTGTGCCCTTTGAGAACTAACCAATGTCCAAGGGAGGCAGGTCAGGTAAATTATTCACTTCCCTGATGCTAACCAATTTTGAAAGTTTTCAAATTTGATTCACCGCATGGAAAAGTCGATGTCAGTTAAAGTGCTTTGGGAAGGAATTTGATATTCAGTGCCTCTGTGACTCTCATTAACACCTCAGCATGAATCAGCTCACGCTTATGGGGTAGAGTGGTAACCTTTTGCTTTATACGATATGGGTAAAGACTAGTTCAGGAAAGAATGACAGTGTGAAGCTAAAAGAATGATTGTGGGTGTGTGTCTACATTGGTCCCTCAGAACAAGGATGACACTTGCTCATAGCTAGGACGAGCACATGGTGTCTTTTTACAATGGGAATACTGTTGCACAACAGTTATTACTGCAGTTATAGAGTCAGAGTTATACAGCACAGAAAAAGACACCAGATATCCTAAATTAATCTGGTTCCATCTGCCAGCAGTTGGCCCATACACCTCTAAACCCCACCTATTCATGTACACATCCAGATGCCTTTTAAATGTTGTAATTGCAGAAATTGCAGGCTATTGCAGAAAATTCGGAGACGTGGGATTGAGGGTGATTTAGCGGTTTGGATCAGAAATTGGCCAGCTGTAAGAAGACAGAGGTTGGTGGTTGATGGGAAATGTTCATCCTGGAGTTGTTACCAGTGGTGTACCACAAGGATCTGTTTTGGGGCCACTGCTGTTTGTCATTTTTATAAATGACCTGGATGAAGGTGTAGAAGGATGGGTTAGTAAATTTGCGGATGACACTAAAGTCGGTGGAGTTGTGGATAGTGCAGAAGGATGTTGCAGGTTACAGAGGGACATAGATAAGCTGCAGAGCTGGGCTGAGAGGTGGCAAACGGAGTTTAATGCAGAAAAGTGTGAGGTGATTCACTTTGGAAGGAGTAACAGGAATACAGAGTACTGGGCTAACGGTAAGATTCTTGGTAGTGTGGATGAGCAGAGAGATCTCGGTGTCCATGTGCACAGATCCCTAAAAGTTGCCACCCAGGTTGATAGAGTTGTTAAGAAGGCATACGGTGTGTTAGGTTTTATTGGTGGAGGGATTGAGTTTCAGAGCCATGAGGTCATGTTGCAGCTGTACAAAACTCTGGTGCGGCTGCACTTGGAGTATTGCGTACAGTTCTGGTCGCCGCATTATAGGAAGGACGTGGAAGCATTGGAAAGGGTGCAGAGGAGATTTACCAGGATGTTGCCTGGTATGGAGGGAAGGTCTTATGAGGAAAGGCTGGGACTTGAGGCTGCTGTTTTCGTTAGAGAGAAGAAGGTTAAGAGGTGACTTAACAGAGACATAGGAGATGATCAGAGGATTAGATAGGGTGGACTGTGAGAGCCTTTTTCCTCAGATGGTGATGGCTAGCACGAGGGGACATAGCTTTAAATTAAGGGGTGACAGATATAGGACCGATGTCAGAGGTAGATTCTTTACTCAGAGAGTAGTAAGGGCATGGAATGCCTTGCCTGCAGCAGTTGTAGACTCGCCAACTTTAAGGGCATTTAAATGGTCATTGGATAAACATATGGATGATAATGGAACAGTGTAGGTTAGATGGGCTTCAGATTGGTTTCACAGGTCGGCGCAACATCGAGGGCTGAAGGGCCTGTACTGCGCTGTAATGTTCTATGTTCTATGTTCCATTGTACAAAACTCCACCACTTCCTCTGTCAGCTCATGCCATATAAACATCACCCTCTGCATGAAAACAATTGCCCCTTAGATCACTTTTATGTCTTTCCCCTTTCACTGCTGCCTCACAGTGTCAGGGACCCGGGTTCAATTCCACCTCGGGCGACTGTCTGTGTGGAGTTTGCACATCTTCCCCGTGTCTGCATGGGTTTCCTCTGGTTGCTCCGGTTTCCTCCCACAGTCCAAAGATGTGCAGGCTAGGTGGATTGGTCATGATAAATTGTCCATAGTGTCTAGGGATGTGTAGGTTAAGTGGATTAGCCATGGGTAATACAGGGTTACAGGGACAGGGTGGCGGGGAGGGGTGGGTTAGTCTGGGTGGGATGCCCTTCAGGGAGTCGGTGTGGACTTGTTGGGCTAAACGGCCTGTTTCCACAGTGTAGGGATTCTATGATTCTGTGACGTCTAGTTTTGGACTCAGTTACCCTGGGGAAAGGATCTTGACTGTTCACCCTATCCACGCCCCTTACAATTTTATAAAGTTTTATAAGGTCACCCCTCAACCTCCCATACTCCAGGGAAAATAGCCCCAGTCTGTTCAGCCTCTCCCTACAGTTCAAGCCATCCAACCCTTCCAATATCTTTGTAAATATTTTCTGAACCCTTTCATGTTTAACAACATCAAGCTGGCAGACCAGAATTGAAGTCAGTATTCGAAGAGTGGTCTAACCAATGTCCTGTGCAGCTGTAACATGACCTCCCAACTCCTATACTCAGTGCACCGAGTTCTAGTTCACCGGGAAATTTTCCTATTTTAATTTTCCTGCTTATTGGAACGATTTGCACATTGACAATCAAGTTGTGTGACTGTGTTGTGATAAACCTTCTATGACCAATGCGATTTAAGCTCTGTGATTTATAGACCTTTCCATATTAATTTTGAGTTTGGATATTTGAATTTGAATTAGTGGCATGTGAGGTTTCAGTGAGACTGAAGTGAAATTAATGATAAATTGGAAGGTAATTTCTGTAGCCATGGTGATTTTTTTTGAAAACATTGTGTGAGATAAAGACTTTAGGGAGAGTAATGGGGTTTTCTCTACATGAGAGAATTTTACATGCGAACAAAGTAACCAGTTGTTTATTATGCTCCAGTTTGGAAAATCAGGGGGTGCCTTTTTGTTTGATTGGGGAAATACCAAATAGTTTGAAAAAAAATGTTTTCATTAGTTTCAGTCTGACAGCCCTGCAGGAATGGTGGCTGAAGTTGGATATGTAAAGCAGTTGCTCCTATGAAAGGGAGAAGATTGCATTGATTTCTTAGAAATAGATTACGTTTATATAAGGAACCTCATAAAGGTTCCAACCGAGAAGTGTTTAGTTAAAAATCTGAAAGGTTTATTTGAAACTAAGAAGATTTATACTCAGTTAAATGATGAATCAATGATGGTCTGTCAGATTCTCATGATTGAGAATTGAAGTCACAGCTAAATCAAACCCTGTATTTTATCATGTGCCTTGAAATCTTTGAATCTGTGTTTTATGAAAATGATTTTTTATCTTGTATAATTAATCTCCAGTTTATTGTTAAAAGCAAATCTGCAAAAATTGCATTATGTCTCAGTGACAGACTACCTTGTTGATAAAAGCAAATAAAAACAAAACATGCTCCACCACTCTCGATTATAGTATACCACATTACTTAACCAGTGAAGATATCAGCCAGGATCACAACACCATCAAATCCTAAAGGGGGACTTGAACGTGACCATTTGGTTCAGAGGTAGGAATGCTGCCACTGTGCCAAAGAATCTCCTTAAAAAAAATGGCACATAGTGTTGCAGCAGAATTGATGTCAATCTGAAATCAAGATACAATCGCATAAAGGAATGGGACCAAAGTCTCATACTTCTCATATCAAACACCCTTCAGAATGCATGAAATCAAGAAACCTAGAATGGCCGATGACACACATTTTATGAAGTTAACTCCCCATCTTCTCCAAACTCCTGACATTTGTGTGATGTCAAGAACTAAGGACCATAACTAAGAGACAAATATTAACAAATCTAATACAGAAAGCAAACAAAGCCAAACCAAAAATCACCTCCTTCTGATGAAAAATTAGTGTTCCCTTTTTAAAATTGGCTTTCTTGCATTTCAGTTCTGTTAATTGCACAAGTAAAAGGCTCAACTACATGTTACATTGAAGTTCCGTAACATCAAGCAACAGAGAATTATCCCGTCAACAAGTGATTCGATTGTGGAACTCACTGCTACATGAATTGGTTGAGGTGAATAGCAAATATTTATTTTAGTGAATTTATTTTATTGAAACATGAGGGCGAAAAAAAATTCAAGGTTATGTTGATAAATAAGATGGAGAAAAGTATCAGGAAGCTCATGTGGCGATAAAGCATCAGCAGTAACACTGAGTGACCTACATGAAGCTGTGAATTCAATGTAATTTTATGCAATTTGATGTTTTCAATCTTCCATCTAATGTCCACCAACTCAAATCTGCAGAATTGCTTGCCCACAAATTTCACAGAAATAGATCTTGGATAAGTAACAACTATTTTAAGATTACGAAGAATACAATTAACACTCCATGCACAGACCTTGGCAATATGAAAGGGCATATTGGGAATGCATAAACAAAAATGGTCCTGCATATATATGTCTATGCATTAGTTTTGGTGGCTAAGGAATCACTCAGAGTCATTTCTACAGTAAGTTACAGATTTGCAGAGTTCAATGTTAAACTAAATTTTACATATTACAAAGATCAACTCAAGCACAGAATCCAGTCAATATTGAATTGGATAGCTCCAAGAGTTGGCATAATATTCAGTCACATCTGGTGCTTGGGATCAATTCTCCTTGAAGCTGATAAGGAGATGTTCTGTATCAGTTTCCTGCAAGGTTTCTATGTAAAAGCAATTAAGCCAAACATAACTCAGCTCCAAGCACAATGCCATCCACAGCATAAAATGGCCTTAACTTGGTAGTCATGTGCAATAAATTGGCTGTTTTGCTGAAAGAAATGTGTGAAATTCATAAGTCAGTAAAAAAAAAGCTATCTTCGATAAACAAGTCAACATAGCCCTGAATAGCCTGATAACGAAACCAAGGTTTGAGTTGAACTTAATTAGACTACAAATAATTAATTAAGAGCACAGAATTTGAGTATTGCTGAAACAAAACTTACAGTTTTTTGAAGTTTTCATCTTGTATTCATCAGGACATTCTCAAGAAACACCCATCTAAGGGGAAGCATCATTTTGCACTGTTTGAGAGAGTGTGCTGGTTACTTGGTAAGTGGAATCTGATTCACAGATGTGTTGTCATTGAGAATGCATCAGTTAGGTGATGACTGACAGTTAACTGCTATTTGGGAAGATAATGGCACAATGATAATGTTGCAAGATTAGTAATCCAGCAGATCCAGGCTAATGCTGAGGACATGGTTTGAAATCCCACCAAAGCAACTGGTAGAATTTAAGTTCTACTCATGAAACTATACTGTAAACTATAGGGCCGAAGGGCCTGTTCCTGAGCTGTAAGTTTTCTTTGTTTTTGTTCTTTGAAACGAGGAATCACAAGCCACTCAGTTAAGGATGATTATGGATGGCCAACAAATGCTGGCCTTGCCAGTGATGCCCACATCCCCTGAATGAATAAACTTAAGAAAGCATTTTTATAATTTAAGGCAGTTTGATAATTTTGACTAGACAACACATTGCCCTGAGGAATGAACCAATGAATCTACGTTGTCATCTACGTTGTTGAGTGAATCACGCACAATGTGTCTACATGATTTTTTTTCTGTCTGCCAAGAACAGGGTCAAATGTATCAATGTATGATGCTTCCAGTATGTAAGATGCACCATACTACAAACAAAACTGACAAGCATAACTTGGTTTTCAGCTTAATTCTCAGCGTACTTGGGATTATTTAAAAAATGTTTTTCAATTGCAAAATCATACCAAAATTGGATATTGAGTTCTAGGTTAAGCAATCACAAGGCAATTATTTATCATTACCTTGTCTTTTCTGAACAGTAACTTGGTGCTTGATATGAGCCAGCAGTCATTGGGATACAAGGAAATAATATGTAGCATTGCACAGGTAACAGGCAATGACTGTCGTCAACAAGAGAGAATCTAACCATCGGTGCTTGACATTCATTAACATTAATATCACTGAATCCCACATTATCAATATCCTGGGGGTTACCACTGACAGCAAACTGTCTGGAATGGCCACATAATTACTGTGTCAGAGACGAGGAATCCTGAAGAAACTCACCCCTTGACTCACCAAAGCCTTTTCACTATTTACAAGAAACAAGTCACGAGTACGATGGAATATTCCATATTTGCCTGAAAGTAGGTTAGTAAGCTCAGTTGGCTGGGTTATAATGTAGCATAATGCCAACAGCATGGGAGCAATCCCCACCTTGGCTGAGGTTACCGTAGAGGACTCTCCTTCTCAAGCTTTACAAATGCCAGAGGTGTGGTGACACTCGGGTAAAACCACTGCCAGTTGTCCCTCTAATGAGAAAGCAGCCCTATGGTCTGACAGGACAACAGCAACTTTACCCTGATAACAAGCCATGGGGCTGGATGAACACAGCAGGTCAAGCAGCATCATAGGAGCAGGAAACCTTTATTTGCAGTGCCAGCAACATTCAAGAAGCTCGACATCATTCAGGACAAAGCAGTCCGCTTGGTTGGCACTACATCCACAAACATCCACTCCCTCTACAACTGACACTTAATAGCAGCAATATGTACTATCTACAAAATCCCCTGCAGAAATTCACCAAGGCTCCTTAGGGAGCACCTTCCAAACTACAACCACTTCCATCTAGAAAGACAAGGGCAGCAGAAACATAGGAATAACACCACGTGCAAGATTCCTTCCATGCCACTCACAACCTGACTTGGAAATATATTGCCGTTCCTTCACTGTCGATGGGTCAAGATCCTGAAATTCTCTCCAAAAGGTATTGTGCGTGCAACTATAACAAATGGACTGCAAACAGTTCAAGTATGCAGCTCACCACTACCTTTCAATGAGATGTACAATAAATGCTTGTCTGGCCAGTGATGCCCGCATCATATGAAAGAAATAAATAAAACAACGGCATTGAAATGCATATGCCACATTCCTCAGTTGAGTGAAACGTAAAATGTTTTTTTTGATTTGACCTGCGGGTGCACCATTAGGGGTGGTACAGTAACTCAGTGGTTAGCACTGCTGCCTCACAATACCAGGAACCTGGGTTCGATTCCACCGTCAGGGAACTGTCTGTGTGGAGTTTGCACATTCTCCCCACGTCTATGTGGGTTTCCTCCAGGTGCTCCGGTTTCCTCCCACAATCCAAAGATATGCAAGTTAAGGTGGATTGGCCATGCTAAATTGTCCATAGTGTCCAAGGCTAGGTAGAATAGCCATAGGAAATGCAGGGTTATGGGTGGGGTGGGGGCATGTTTTGGATCCAGGTGGGATGCGCTTCAGAGGGTTGGTGTGGACACAGTGGGGCAAATGACCTGTTTCCACACTGGAGAGATTCTATGATTTGAGCTTTGAGTGTGCCATTAATGTCTGGATTTAATGGCAGGCCACATCAACGGCCTGTTTGGCAGGCTTTGCTGACTGACCTGGACTGTTCTGGCAGATGTCTGAGTTGGGACTTCCTCATGCAGGAGGTGAGGTTGTCCTGCCTCATGGCCAATGGCTGTGGACTTCCCCTTGGTCTTCCCCTTAGCATATCCCCTTCATCGCAACCCCTGGCCTTTTCACTGGATTGGGCAAGGAATTTATGACACATTAAGAGGTCACATAAATGTTGCTGGAACTGATCCATATGAAAGGACATGATCCCATGACAATGTTGAAGTCTTATATCAAAAAACTGAATCACTATGATTCACCCTGAGCATTTTTCATCCTTAGAATACAAGGACAGCTAGCCATTTAGACACCAAAATGGATTGAAGGTGGTGGCGGGTTGCGTTTCAGACTGGAAGCCTGTGACCAGCAGTGTGCTGCAAGGTTTGGTACTGCGTCCATTACTTTTCGTCATTTACAGACATGATTTGAATGTAAATATAGGAGGTATGGTTAGTATGTTTGCAGATGACACCAAAATTAGTGATGTAGTGAACAGTAAAGAAGGTTATTTCAGAGTACAACAGGACCTTGATCCGATGGGCTGATGGGCCGAGGAGTGGTAGATGGTAGAAGGAGCACTGTGATGGAGGGCTGAATGGCCTGTTCCTGTGCTGAATTGCTCTCTGTTCTTTGTTGTTTAATTTAGGTAAATGTGAGGTGTTGCATTTTGGCAAGGCATATCAGGCAGGACTTATCCAGTTAAGGGTAGGGTCCTGAGGAGTGTTGCTAACCAAAGAGACCATAGGGTGCAAATTCATAGTTGCTTGAAGGTGGAGTTGCAGGTAGACATTAGTGAAGAAGGCATTTGGTATGCTTGCCTTTATCAGTCAGTACATTGAGTGTAGGAGTTGGGATGTCATGTTGCAGCTGTACAGGACATTGGTTAGGTCACTTTTGGAATACTGCATTCAGTTCTGATTTCCCTGTTACAGGAAGGATGTTGTCAAACTTGAAAGGGTTCAGAAAAGATTTAGTAGGATTTTGTCAGGGTTGGAGGGTTTGAGCTATAGGGAGAGGCTGAAAAGGCTGGGGCTATTTTCCCTGGAGCGCCAGAAGCTGAGAGGTGACCTTACAGAAATTTATAAAATCATCAGGGCATGGATAGGGTGACTAGCCAAGGCCTATTTACCAATTAGGGCAGTCCAAAACTAAAAGTTTTAGGTTTAAGATGAGAGGAGAAAGGTTTGAAAGGGACCTAAGGGGAAACTTTTTTCATGCAGATGGTGGTGCGTGTATGGGATGAGCTGCCAGAGAAAATGGAAGAGACTGGTACAATTATGACATTTAAAAGGCATGTGGATGGGTATATGAATAGGAAGGATTTAGTGGGATATGGGCCAAATTCTGGCAAATGGAATTAAATTAATTTAGGATATCTGGTTGGCATTGACGAGTTGGACCAAAGGGTCTATTTCCATGCTGCACAACTCTATGAAAAGCAAGGTAGAAATGAAAATTTTGATCTCATCCTCGGTTTCCTGGGTTCACCTCTGCTCGATTGTACAGAAACATATCAGGTACCTTGAGGTCCTTCACAAAGTCATAGAGTTATACAACACAGAAATAGACCCTTCAGTCCAACTCATCTGCGCTGACCAGGCATACCAATCTGATCTAGCTCCATTTGCCAGCATGTGGCCCAAATCCCGATGAACCCTTCCTATTCATTTACCCATCCAGATGTCTTTTAAATGTTGTAATCATACCAGCCTCCACCACTTCCTCTGGCAGCTCATTCCGTACATGCACCATGTTCAGCATGAAAAAGTTACACCTCAGGTCCTTTTTAAATCTTTCCCCTTTCACTGAGCTCCAACAAACACCCTCATTCACAAATACACTCACCTTTCAACTCACTTTGTCTATACGCTTTTTATTCTCCCAAGATCTATATAACCTGACTTGACCTTTCCATTTCCCTGAATGCTACTTATTCCTACTCGACCTCCTTCTTCATAACCATGCCATTTGATTCATTTAGAGATAATAGGTACTGCAGATGCTGCAGAATCTGAGATAACAAGGTGTGGAGCTGGATGAACACAGCAGGCCAAGCAGCATCATAGGCGCAGGAAAGCATGATGTTTCAGGCCTAGACCCTTCATCAGAAATGTGCCTGATTTGCTTCAGGACATGGTCGAGCAGTTTCAAGGCCGAAGAGATTATGAGAGAGTTGCAACGGGAGAGAGATCCCCTGAAGTTTGTCCGGAGGGAGGAGGGTAACTTCTTCAGGGTAGGCATCCTTAGAAGATGCTTCGCAGTGGGGTTAAAATTGTATCAGAGATAATAGGTACTGCAGATGCTGGAGAATCCGAGATAACAAGGTGTGGAGCTGGATGAACACAGCAGGCCAAGCAGCATCATAGGAGCAGGAAAGCTTGACGTTTCGG
>JAHRHZ010000145.1:83063103-83156450 GCA_024137785.1 Ginglymostoma cirratum | reverse complement strand
GCTTGTTATATCAAAAACATTGTATTTGTCATCAATTTTCTTAACATGTGTACTTCTATCTGGAGGCAATTAAATATTTGTAAACTGTAATTGTTTTATTACTCATGCTGAAGATTATAGAGTGTGGTATGGAATAAATAACCAAATATTATTAGTTAAATTCCCACTATTTTTATTGTTATTGACAGTTCTAAGAATGATAGATTTTCACAACTTCTCTCAATCTGCCAGTACCAATAAATCTGTAAATACTACTTCAGTGCTCAAGTCCGTTACTCCATCGTTAATGGGGTCACATACTGTGTTTTTAATTAAAACTGCTGTGCAATAAAAGAAAGCTTGCAGTGCAAAAGCACAGCCAAGGGAAATGTCTAAGTCTCTGGCTTTGAGGGGCATTAAAACCTTTACTGCAATTTTGTGTGCTTTCATAATAACTATGCTGAATATCAGAGAATTTACAGATAACACTACCATAGTGGGTCAGAGTTCAAACAAGGATGGGACAGCTTCATGACATGTTGCAAAGATAACATTTGCTCCCTCAATGTCAGCAAAATGAAGGAACTGGTCATTGACTTCAGGAAGCATACTGGAGGGCACGCCTCTGTCTGTATCAATTGTGCTGAGGTGGAGGTGGTTGAGGGCTTCAAGTTCTTAGGAGTAAAGTTCTTAGGAGAACTCTCCCCTGTCCAACTTGACACTACAGTCAAGAAAGCACACCAACGTCTCTACTTCCTCAGAAGGCTAAGGAAATTCAGCATGTCCTTAATGACTCATACCAATTTTTATAGGTGCACCATAAAAAAAATCTTACCCAGATGAATCACAGCTTGATACGGCAACTGCTCTGCCCAAGACTGCAAGAAATAACAGAGAGTTATGGACACAGCCCAGACCATCACACAAACCAGCCTTCCTTCCTTTGATTCTGCCTATACTTCCTGATACTTTGGGAATGCAACCAACATTATCAAAGATCTCTCCCACCCTTATACTCTCTTCCAACCCCATTCATCGGGCAGAAGACACAAAAGTTTGAGAACACGTACCAACAGATTAAGAACAGCTTCTTCCCCACTGTTATCAGACTTGTGATCAGATCTCTCACATATTAGAAGTGACCCTTCTCTGCACCTTCTCTGTAGCTGTAACACTATATTCTGCATTGTCCTATTACCCTGGTGTACCTATGTAAACATATGATTTGTCTGGTTAGCACGCAGTTCTGAGGAAGGGTTGCCAGACCCAAAACGTTAACTCTGTTTTCTCCTTCATAGATGCTGCCAGACCTGCTGATCTTTTCCAGCAACTTTGTTTTTGTTCCTGATTTACAGCATCCGCTGTTCTATTGGTTTTTTTAAAATACTTTTCACTGTATCTCCGTACATGTGACAATAATAGATTAAATCAAATCAAAACCTGATCCCATCTCAGTAACAGAATCTTAATGGCAAGCAATGGGGCATTCATTCAGTTTTCAGACAAGATTAGCATCAAGCAGAATCAGTACCAATCAAAGGACACACTTCCTGTATCTTCTGGGCTGCCATTCCACAAAAAAAAAGCCACAGAACAAATAGACTGTGAGACAGTCCAGTCCCCTGCTTTATGAAACTCACAAATAATATGCAAATAATTGCAAACTCAATTAATCCAATTATTCAAAGGAATTATGGAATTTAATATAAAATACAGAGTGCAGTAGGGCTTTTGTCCCTATTCCATAAGTTAAAACAACGTGTATTTTGAGAAGTGTTATAATTATTTGAATACCGGGGTAATGACAAGTGTACATTAATTTTACTGTTTATACCTCACTTGTATATTGCAATAATTGTTCATATTGTGTTGTGTATTATAACTATTTGTTTTGGGAGTAGTGTCACCACAATTCAGCATTTGCTGTCGTGCCGGTCTCTCAATAAACCAATTATTTGTCTATCTAGTCGAGTGTACAGCTGACACAAATCCCACCACGGTAGTGTTAGAATTTCCTAACCTGTAACTTGTGTGAACTTATTGCCACAGGGAACTTTGCCTGATGAAAGTCATTAGTTTCCATCACCATCTTGAAAACCTCTAAGAATTGAATGGATCCTCAAAGATTCTGCTCATACCACATGCTGAAGGCCAGCAATGATTGCTTGGTTTTGTGAGAGCCTGCAGTTATTACATCAGCATTTGGAAACTGAATTACTCTGCAAATAACCTAAGGCATTTCAGTGCTCTTGTGCTGCTTCTACACAGGAGATATCCTTGCCCCAAAGTGACAAAATAACACATTATCACAAAGATTCACACTTAGAACACCACAACTGTTGGGATCTATTTGAATGGGAACCCCAGCAATGAGCAGAGAGGCAGGACAGTAAATGGCAATTATGCCCAATGTCTGTACTTCCTTCCAATTCTCTCAGATTGCAGCAATGCTTGTTTGGAGGATCTTGGCAGCTTTTATTCCTCTTACTCTAAAGTACAAGCTGAATTGCATTTTGAACCAGTGGAGCACTTAAACGGCTCTGGCAGATCTGCAATCAATCAAGTAGCATTCAAAGGAGCTGAGAGAGGGACTAAAGGCAATTAAACAGTGAGAGACAGGTGAAGGAAATTTTGCTCCGCTTCCAGTCTCATCATGCATAACCTGGCAGAGTCTGCTGGTGACACCACGTGTAATCTGTTCTCAGCTTAGTCACGCTTGAGCTGAAAGAGTTTGGCAGATGTCAGAATTAATACATTCCATTTCCTGTCACGGACACATGTCAGGTTGTTAAAGATTCAAAAGGCAATCGTGACACTTAATATATTCCAAAACCTGTGACTACATTTTAATTAATCTTATCCCTGCTTCCAGACCAGAGATGGATCAACATATATTCCAAAACTAGGAAGTAGAAATGTGGCAAACAAATTCTAAATCTGCTGCTTTCCGATTCACTTCTGCAAGTGTCAGTATCTATGACATCAGTGTCCATGTGCACATATCCTTAAAGACAACACGACATTCTGCTCAAGTTTCATGGATGTTACGTAGAGTAAAGGGAACTGTACCCTATTTCTCACATCACTATGTTTGGTCACTTGGTTTTGTAAATAGTGGCACAAAAACATAAAAGCAAAGAGACTTTAAGGTCTTTGAGCTGGTACAGGCTGAAAGACATTATGGCATTATGGTAATGCCACTAGACCAGTAATCCAGAACACCAAGTTAATGTTTAAATCCCACCATGGCAGATGATAAAATTTAAATTCAACAAAAAAAATTGAATTAGTAGTTAGCATCACGTAACTACTGTCGATTATTTTAAAAATACACCCATCTGTTTGATTAATGTTCTTTGGGGAAGGAAACCTGCCTTTCTTACCTGGTCTGCCCTGCACGTGACTCCAGACTCACAGCAATATGGTTAACTATTAACTATCCTCTGGTATAGACAACAGATGCTGGCCTAGCTGGTGACACCAATATTCTCTGAAGAATTTAATAAAAAGACACTGGGATTTTATCCATCTCTAGTTGGGCCCTAGTTGCAATATTGTGGACAATTCTGCTCCACACCATTCAAGGAAACATCTAAAGGCCTTAAAAATGGTACTGAGGAGGTTTTAGTAGATTGAAGGACTTTGGTTGTGGAGGAAAGCTGAAAATGTTAGGACTGCCCTAATTAGAACAGCGAAAGTTAAGAAGCTAATTAGTTGGGCTTTTGATAAAAGAGATACAGAGAGAAACTATTCCCTCTGATTAAAGAAGGACTAAGAGGTCACAGATTTGAATTCACTGGAAAAGATCTTGAGAAGATGTTTTTATTGGAACCTGAAACCCTCTATCCGATAAGGCAGCAGGAGCTAATGCCATAAATAATTTCGAAAAGGAGGGAAGAGGTATTTGAGCACAAAGAATTCACAGGGTTAATTCAGAAATGCAGAGTGTAGGATTTAACTCCTTAATGAACCTATACAGGGACAGCGGGCTGAAATACCACTTTTTGTGCTGTAGGATTCTGTGATTCCATAAATATAAAAATGTTCTGCTGACATTGCACTTCACAGACTGTTGCCCTTAACACCTTTTGTAGGTCTGTATAGAATTCAGTCCAAGGATGTAACTTTGACTGGGCTAATACCAGTCAACAGGACTCGGTGAATATGTGTCTCACTGACAATGATTCCCCTCTTTCTAGTTCTACGACAATGATATTGCATTCTCAGGATCTCTCGGGTAGGACTTTGATTATGCAGTTCTGCTGCTGATTTAACAAGCGGGAAAATGAACCATTTATCTTCACATAGTCAAATCACCAAGTTGAGTCGTGTGCATGAACTCACTGATTCACACATTAACCTGCATCAGCACGGCAGCCATTGTAAAGCACTATCGATTCAGAGCAGATCGGTTGCACTATTTGCATTCCCTTTTGTGCAGCAAACAGGAATTTCCTTTCAGCTGAGAGAGGGATAAAAATGTAGAAAAAGATGCTCCCCAGCAACTCCACAGAACATCCAGCTCCCCAGAGAAACAAAAACCTACACTACAAAAAAAACTGGAACATTTATCCTGACGCTATAACACTTTAGTAAAGGCCTTAACAAGGTTCCGCATGGTAGACTAATTAGTAAAGTTAGATCACATGGAATTTAGGGTGAGCTCGCCAACTGGATACAAAATTGGATTTACGATCAGAGATAGAGGGTGGTGGTGTAAGGTTGTTTTTCTAACTGGAGGTATATGACCAGAGGTGTTCCAGAGAGATCGGGACTGGGTCCATCCTTTTTTATCATTAATATAAATTACTTAGATCAGAATATAGGAGGCATGGTGAGTAAACTTGCAGATTACACCAAAATTGGTGGTACAGTGGACAGTGAAGAAGGTTATCTAGGATTACAAAGAGATCTTGATCAATTGGGTCCATGGCCTGAGGAGTGGCAGATGGAGTTTAACTTGGATAAATGTGAGGTATTGCATTTTGGCAAAACAAGCAAGGCCAGGATGTTTACAATAGGGCCCTGGGTAATGCTGCATAACAGAGACACCAACAGGTTCAGGTACAGAATTCTTAGAAATTTCCATCACAGGTAGACAGGGTAGTTAAGACGGCATTAAACATGTTTGCCTTCATTGCTGAGACCTTTGAATATGGAAGTTGGGCCATCATGTTCAGGTTGTACGGGATTTTTGTGAAGCCTCTTCTGGAGTACCGTGTGTAGTTCTGGTTGCCCTGTTGGAGGAAGGATATTGTTAAACTGAAGAGGGTTCGGAAAAGATTTACCAGGGTATTGTCAGGACTGGAGGGATTGAGATATCAAAAATAGACTTGAAAGATGGGTTTCATTCTTTTTCCACTGGAGAGTAGGAAGTTGAGGGGTGACCTTATAGAGGTTTATAAAATCATGAGCGGCATAGATAAGGTGAATGAAACGGGTTTTTTCCCCAGGGTGGGGGAGTTCAAAACAAGGGGCCATAGGCTTAAGGAGAGAGGGGAAAGAATTAAAAGGGACTTGAGGGGCAACTTGTTCACACAGAGAGCAGTTTGTATACAAAATGAAATGCCAGAAGAAGTGATAGATGCAGATACAGTTACAACATTTAAAAAGTGAGAGGAGAAAGAATTAAAAAGGGCATGAGGGGGCTTTTTTTTTGCACAGAAAGTGGTTTGTATGTGGAACGAACTGCCAGAGAAAGTGATCTATGCAGGTACAATTACAAAGTTTAAAAGACATTTGGATAAGTTCTTGAAAAGGAAAGATTTAGAGGGATATAAACGGAGGCAGGTGGGGCTAGTTTATTTTGGGAACATGGATGGCGTGGACTGGATGAACCAATGGGTCTGCTTCCATACTGTATGACTCGATGACTCTATAACAGTCACTCTAACACAGCACAGTAACTTCAATGCATCCCTTCCCTTTTTTATTTCCACATTGACCTTGAAGAATACAGAATGCTTCACACTGATGCTGAAGAATAATTACTGTGAAATCAAAGTGGAGTAGCCTTAGGTTGGGACGGGAGATGTTAAGAGATACTTCTTTCAGAGAGGGCAAGGCAGAGAGTGTTCATTAATGTAAAGGATCATATCATGTCGAGTAAAAAAGTCTGGCAGAATAATCATTGAAGGGTTCTGGATATGGGTCAAATGGTTTCTTGTCTATTGTACGTTATATTAAAACATTTTAATTCCACAAACTACCTCTTTTATATCAAAGTATATTCAATAATTGCTGTTGTATGTATACTTTGCCTTTAAAAGACCTGTAAGGACTCCACGTACGGCATGTAGACATTTTTAATCAACTTGTTCATAAGCGTTATGACATACCTCTGGAGCAGGTAGGACTTGAACCCAAGATAACAAGCATGGGGCTGGATGAACACAGCAGGTCAAGCAGCATCAGAGGAGCAGGAAAACTTGACGTTTCGGGCCGAGACCCTTCATCAGAAATGGGGGAGGGGAAGAGGGTTCTGAAATAAATAGGGAGAGTGGGGGAGGCGGATAGAGGATGGATAGAGGAGAGGATTGGTGGAGAGGAGGCAGACAAGTCGAGGAGGCGGGGATGGAGCCAGTAAAGGTGAGTGCAGGTGGAGGGGTAGGGAGGAGATAGGTCAGTCCAGGGAGGACGGACAGGTCAAGGGGGCGGGATGATGTTAGTAGATAGGAGATTGGGGTGGGGCTTGAGGTGGGAGGAGGGGATAGGTGAGAGGAAAAACAGGTTAGGGAGGTGGAGATGAGCTGGGCTGGTTTTGGGATGCGGTTGGGGGAGGGGAGATTTTGAAGCTTGTGAAATCCACATTGATGCCATTGGGCTGCAGGGTTCCCAGGCTGAATATGATTTGCTGTTCCTGCAGCCTTCGGGTGGCATCACTGTGGCATTGCAGGAGGCCCAGGATGGACATGTCATCTGAGGAATGGGAGGGGGAGTTGAAATGGTTCGTGACTGGGAGGTGCAGTTGTTTGTTGCGAACTGAGTGCAGGTGTTCTGCAAAGCGGTCCCCAAGCCTCTGCTTGGTTTCCCCGATGTAGAGGAAGCCACAACGGGTACAGCGGATGCAGTATACCACATTGGCAGATGTGCAGGTGAACATCTACCTGATGTGGAAAGTCTTCTTGGGGCCTGGGATTGGGGTGAGGGAGGAGGTGTGGGGGCAGGTGTAGCACTTCCTGCGGTTGCAGGGAAAAGTGCCGGGTGTGGTGGGGCTGGAGGGGAGTGTGGACCGGACAAGGGAGTCACGGAGAGAGTGGTCCCTCCGGAAGGCAGATAAGAGTGGGGAGGGAAAAATGTCTTTGGTGGTGGGGTCTGATTGCAGATGGCGGAAGTGTCGGAGGATGATGCGTTGGATCCGGAGGTTGGTGGGGTGGTATGTGAGGACAAGGGGGATTCTTTTTTGGTTATTATTGCGGGGACGGGGCGTGAGGGATGTGTTACGGGAAATGCGGGAGACACGGTTCAGGGCGTTCTCGACGACTGTGGGGGGGAAGTTGCGGTCCTTGAAGAATGAGAACATTTGGGATGTATGGGAGTGGAATGTCTCAACCTGGGAGCAGATGCGGCGGAGGCGAAGGAATTGGGAATAGGGGATGGCATTTTTGCAAGAAGGTGGGTGGGAGGAGGTGTATTCCAGGTAGCTGTGGGAGTCAGTGGGCTTGAAATGGACTTCGGTTTCTAGGTGGTTACCCGAGATGGAGACAGAGAGGTCCAAGAAGGAGAGAGAAGTGTTGGAGATGGTCCAGGTGAACTTCAGGTTGGGTTAGGACTTCCTGGCCTAGAAGTTGAGAGATTACCACTGAGCCACAAGAGCCCCCATTGCGCTGTGTGTATACAACAGATTCTGCTTGGGGGTTAGCCTAGTGTCCTTCTGTAAACCACACACACAGAAGACAGTACAATCGCTGCACTTCTTGTATTAACTTGTGTTTTATTATACCATTTTAAATAAACTAAACCATGGAATTCATCAATCCTGGACTAGCAATTAATTATGCGACCTGTACTTATAACATGACAACCACCTTATATCGGGAAATCCATAGGCTGAACCCACAAATTCACCTCTAGAACCCAGAGTAACACTACTCAATATGACTTTGAGACCCATCCTTAAAACGTAACCACAATAAACAAACTGATAAAGTTGCAGCCAAGTAAAACTGAAGCTTGGTTCACTTCAATTCTGAGGATTCAAGCAGTGAAACAGGGCCAGAACTGGATCTTGTATTTTTTGGGCTAAGTCTGAATTGCATCGAGGTTTGAAGGAGGTGTTTCACGACAATGCTCAGCAAGTTCTCTCACTGTATCTTCCCAAACTAGCTTCGTTAATTAGCTACCACACACGTAACAGCATCTCTCAAGTCTAATTCCACCCCATCTTACCATGAGCCATTATCGGAACAACTTGACACTCGGCAAATATCTGTCAAGACTCTGGCATTCCATGCACTCACTGTCTCTTTGAAAGGCCGCTGTGCACCCAGACAAACGCTGTCAGTCTTGATATGCCGTACATGGTTCCTGATATTTGTCCCAGACATGACAATGGGGAGAAAATGTCACCCCACTTTGTGGGAAGCTACCCAAAGTCTTGCTGGACAGGGTGGTGCTGCTATAAAAAACATCCTCTTTTCCCAGGGCCAGCAGTAGAGCCAGTCTGCACCAAAGTTACCAGCCAGTTTCAACCAATCCCATCCATTTGGGAGAATGCTCAGCACTCAGCGAAGGACAATGTCCTTCTATACTCCACCAGGGTAAGCTCCATCATCTTCTCTCCACCACATACTCAATGGTACAGGAGCAGAGAGACAATCTCCCACCAAGGTTCACACTTTCCCACTCTCATCACTGCCTGCAACATCTTCCCTACACCCTCCCACTTACCCCAACCCACAACATCACAAATCCTGCATGTCCTCTGCACTGCCTACTCACTTCCCAGGATGTTTCCCCACCTACACCAACAATAAGAGCTGTGCAACCCACTTATTCGCCCCCTCATATCTGTTTCTCCCTCATTCCAGGAGGAAAGTAGCCCACATTAGGGCAAAGAGAGATGAAATAGGTGATGTGTTGCCCTTCTTTGCCCCTTATGGTGAGAGGACCCTGATTCTGACCATTCTCAGGAGGTTGACCATGATTTACAGCATCAGGGATCCTTGAGTGAAGGCTGTCCCCCTTGGCTTGACTGAGGCCTGCTGACAATTTTCCTGTTTTTTGGCCTGCACGAAATAACAAGGGATGACAGAAGTAAAATGAGCCTGGTATCTCTGGCTGAGGGGACGAAGAGCAAAAGGGCAAGGCATGAAAAAGCAAAGCTGTGAGAATCCAGGTAGGCTTAGAATGAGTGAGCACAATGACAATGAGAAAGGCCATGGAGATAGAACCTGGTCCACTCCATGAACTGAGCTTGTGCCCCTGAGCACACAGTGTCTTTGAAGCAGCATTTCATTCATAGCTTGGTTTCCTTGTCAAATTTTCCTGATATTGGACAGTTTAGTAAGATAGGAGAATAAATATGAATGACTTGAGTTGGATTGTTAACAAGGCATTTAACACTCTATAATGCCCATCAATTGGCAGCTCATCACTGCATAATCTAAAGCATCAAGTTCCTAGGAATAATGTTAACCAACAGTCTGTCCTCAACCTCTCATGTTGATACAACCATTAAGAAGGCACAACAATGCCTCTTCCTCCTCAGGAAACTTAGGAAATTTGGCATGTCCGTAAGGACCGTCACCCAACATTCTATCTGGGTGCATAACAGCTTGGCACGGCAACTTCTCTGCTCAGGACCATAAGAAACCATAGAAAGTTGTGGGCACAGCCCAGACCATCACCAGCCTCCCATCCATGGAATCCATCTACACTTCTCATTGCCACAGAAAGGCTGTGAACATCAAAGACCCCTCGCACCCCAGTCATACTCTCTTCCAACCTCTTCTGTCAGGCAGAAGATGCAGCATCTTGAACACATGCACCAACAGGTTCAAGAACAGCTCCTTCCCTGTTGTTATTAGACTGCTGAACAAACCTCTCTAATTTCAAATCTAATGTTGTCCTTGCTTTTATGCACTTCCTGTGCAGTTGTAGCCTTGTATGCTTCACTGTGTATAAGCACCCTATGATCTGAATGTCCTTCTTTGTTATGATCTGTCTGTACTGCTCGCAAAACAAAGCTTTTCACTGTACTTAGGTACATGTGACAGCAATAAATCAAATCAAAGCAAGAATCTAAGCACACCACTTGTGAAAGGCATTAAAGACTGACTGAGATAATCCCAACTTTGAGGTAGGCCTCACCACACGCATTGCCCGATTGTGTCCCACATCTCATCATGGCCCACGTGGCTCAAGCCCCGATAAAATTCTGCCCATAAAGTTGAAATTTGTCTGTGGTCATTCAGGGGGTTCTGTCAGGAAGTACTTCTTCACAAAAAGGACACCGGCGTTCTTAAACTCTCCCACAAAAAAAAAAATCATGGTTATTAAGGGTTTAGAGAAAATTTCAAAACAGTTATTACAGAATTTTTTTCTGGGGCAACAGTATTAGAATTTATAGAACCAAGAGTTAAGATAAACAGCCTCAGTGTAAATCACTGCCAGAATGAGACTGAGAGGTTTCAATTGATGACCGCCTACTCCTGTTGCTATGTTCCCAACTGTTTACCTTTGGAGGATTTCTCACCTCTCAAACTTCTTGTGAATCATAAATTTCTATTTTGCAAGTTTCTCACCAGACTGTACTCGTCCCAATTAAAGTTGTATATGTATACGTTACACACAGACACAATCGCTAAATTACAGCTTGAAACTATGTTAAAATTGGATGTGGGAATCCACTGTAAACTGCCTCTGAAAACTGCCTGTTCCTTACAAGTAAACATCTGGGAATTGTTGTGGTTTGACAGAGATTGTACTTGACTTTTCTGATGAAGGGTTTAGGCCCGATACGTCAAGTTTCCCTGCTCCTATGATGCTGCTTGACCTGCTGTGTTCATCCAGCCCCACACCTTGTTATCTTGTTTATATTGCTTTCTGCCTGTCAGAATCTCTTTCTTATGCAAATCACAAATCTTTAAATCAGGTCAGTTTGTAACTTGAAATAGATATTCTAGTGGAAATGCCTACGTGCTGTGACATTAAAGAAATTAGGGGAAAAAAACCTGAAATTTAACTTTGCTAATTAACATACAAAGCCTGAAGTCTTGCGTATACAAGTTGCAGCTCCTGTCAGTGTACCCTTTACTGGCTGCATTACATTGCTGCTTTATTAATTCCATCGCCTTTCAAATGTTAAAGGTTTACTTCTCACTGAGGACCAGTACGTTGTAACTGCAAGTTAGGTGGCACAGTGGTGCTAGTCTACACCAAGCCATTGAACTTGACGCATTGTCTAAGATCATTGAAAAGGAGTGGGATTTCTGAAATGAATTATTGTTTAGCTTGGGTTGGAAAGACAGCCTGATCATTGCTAAAGTACACACGAGTGCCCACACTTCAATTTAGAGCTCTAGATTTGTAATTACAATAACTCCACAGTGTGCCTTTGAATAGCATAAATTTCACCCTTTTTCCTAAAAGAAATCATCTATTAGTTGGTGATAATTGTGGTAGCAAATCCCAGCTTGTTCTCACTGGAATTAAGAGGGGGGGATCTCATAGAAACGTATAAAATCCCGATGGGACTGGACAGGCTGGATGTGGAAAGAATGTTCCCAATGTTGGGGAAGTCCAGAACTAGGGGTCACAGTCTAAGAATAAGCTATAAGCCATTCAGGACTGAGATGAGGAGAATTTGTTCACTCAAAGAGCTGTGACGCTGTGAAATTCTCGAATGCAGGAAGCTGCTGGGCCCAGTTCATCAGATATATTCAAGAGGGAGCTCGATGTGGACCTTGCGGCTAACGGAATCAAGAGGTATGGAAAGAAAACCGGAGTGGGATACTGAAATTGCAGAATCGACCATGAACATATTGAATGGCGGTGTCGGCTCAAAGGCCTGATAGGCCCACTCCTGCACCTATATCAATATTTCTAAACCTATCCCTAAATCCCAATGCCCAAAATTTAGCAACTACAACCATAATTTGTGTTTAGAGTCTAGTATTCGTATTTAGGTTATTTTATTGTAATCAAAAGAAGGCTTAAGGCACTTCATTGAAGAGTTATTGTAAAAAGCCATCTTATTAAATTTTAGGACAGACTGACAATCAACAGAACAAGGAGGTCAGTGTTCATGAGAGTCTTAAAGGAAATAGAGAGGCAGACAGGTCGAGGGAAAGCATTCAGAGCTTACATCCAAAGCACCAATGGAGGAGCAATTAATATCAGGGCTGTTCAAGAGAACATAATTAGCAGATCACAAATAATTCAGGGGGCCGTAGCAGTGGAGGAGGTTGCAGAAAACACAGAGATGATGTGGAGGTGTTGGTGTTGGATTGACATATACAAGGTCAAAAATCACACGACACCAGGTTATGGTCCAACATGTTTATTTGAAGACACAAGATTTCGGAGTCTTGCTCCTTGATCAAGTGTCAGATGAGATGATGGAAGGATTTGAAAACGCTGATAAAAATTGGGGCATTGCTTAAACAGGAGCCTATGTGGGGCAGCAAGGACAGAATATTGGGCAAACAGGAGTTATAGAGTAGTACTGTCTGAAAACAGGCCCTTTGGCCCAAATCGTCCATGCTGACCAGGTTTCCCAAACTAAACTAGCCCCATTTGCCTGCATTTGGCCCATATCCCTCCAACCTTTCCTCATCCATGTACCTGTCCAAACGTCTTTAAACATTGTAATTGTACTTGCCTCTACCACTTCCTCAACCAGCTTGTTCCATATACACACCACCCACTGTGTGAAAAAGTTGCCCCTCGGGTCTCTTTTAAATCTTTCTCTGCTCACTTTAAACCTATGCCCTCTAGTTTTGGACTCCCCTACCCTGGGCAAAAGACCTTGGCTATTCACCCTATCCATTCCACTCATGATTTTATAAACCTCTATAAGGTCAACCGTCAGCCACCTACATTCCAAGGAAAGACTTCCCAGCCTATCCAGTTTCTCCCAAAGCTCAAACCCTCCAGACTTGGTAACATTGTTGTATATCTTTTCTGCACCTGATATCAACAAGAATAGAGATCACAGAGTTTGCAGTAATTTCAAACCTACGAAAGATACGCAGTGGAAGGCCAGCTGGCAATGCATTAGGATCATCAAACCAAGAGAGGTCAAAGTCAGGATGAGAGTTTAGGCAACTTGGTCCAGGACTGAGCTGAGAATTTAGTTTCACACAATCATTGAGGTTCTAAGGGAGCTCTAGATGCTGATTTTCAGATGAAGCAATGAATGGAGGATGAATGTGATTCCCAAGTACTGTTTAGAAAAGGTTAGAAGATTTGTCCTAGCCAAACTATCTCCTTCAACTAACAGCTTATTGCTCATTGATCTTATTACTACTTTGTGGGGCCATACCTCATACAATTGTTGCTGCATTTGTCAGCCAGACAACACTGACAGCGTCATTTCATATCATGGAATCATAGAAACCCTACAGTGTGGAAACTGGCCATTTCAGTTCAATCTGCACAGCCACCATAACCAGAACAGGTATAATAATCTAAAATCCATCATAATGAGCTTGACTCAACCAAAATCAAGTTCAAATTTTTTTTAAACTTTATTCATTCAGGGAATGAGGGCGTCACTGGGTAGGCAAACATTTATTGCCCATCCCTAATTGCCCATTGCAAGGGCACTTATGAGTCAACCACATTGCTGTGGAGTGATGTGTAGGCCAGACCAGGTAAGGATGGCAGTTTCCTTCCCTAAAGGACATTAGTAAACCAGATGGGTTTTCCCCCAACTATCGACAATGGATTCATGGTGATCATTAGACTCTTAATTCCAGATATTTATTGAATTCAACTTCCACCATCTGCTGAGGTGGGATTCAAACCCTGGTTCCCAGAACATTACCTGGGTCTCTGGATTAACAGTCCAGCAATAATGCCACTAGGCCATTGCCTCCCCTCAGCATATCCACTGGAAAATTTAATTTAAATTGATTAAATAAGTCTAGAATGAACGTTAATGCCACTAATAGGTGATTACGATCTCTGGTAGTTTTAAACGTCCACATGGCTCCAAATTGTACCTCAGAAAAGGAAATCTGTCATCCTTATCCAGTCTAACCTTTGTGTGACTCCAGTCTCACAGCAAAGTGGTTGACTTTGAACTGCCTCTGAAATGGCCCAGTTGTAAATAACATCGTTCAACACTGCCTTCTCAAAGGCAGTTAAGGATTAGCAATGAATGATGGCCTTCTAAGGTTGGATATGAACAAGTCCTCCAGTCAACCATTGTAAGCCCTTATTGTAACATTCATTAGTGTTTTCGTCAACACCTAGATAGACTCCTCATCCTTTGACAACCTTTTGGAATTTCATGTATCATAGCCAACTAACTTTTTCCCCAAATTCTGCAGTAGTTGAAAGTGGCAATCTTTGTTGCAAATAAAATATAACCACCAGCAGTAATAAGTAGGATTTAGGAGGGTGCTTAGCTTAGTTAGGTAGATGGCTACAATGTGGCTAAGAATACCCACAGCGTGGAAGGTCAACTGGGGCCTGTCTCTTCATCCCACCTTGCAGTAAAAATCACAGCATCAGTTGTGGAATAATCAAGAATCCTACCTGGTAGAGCGAAGTAAGAACTGACATATGTTGATGTCAGAATATCAATATCAAAGCACAGCAATATTACCATTACTGATTGAGTAGAAGCATTACCTCCACATATTCAACCCTTGACCTCGCCAGCTATTGTGGTACCACTGAGCCACCATGGGGCAGCACAGTGGCTCAGTGGTTAGCACTGCTGCCTCATAGTGGTAGGGACCTAGGTTCAACTCCACCATTGGATGACTGTCTAGGTGGAGCTTGTACGTTCTCCCCATGTCTGTGTGGGTTACCACCAGGTACTCCAGCTTCCTTCCACAGTCCAAAGATGTGCAGGTTTGGTGGCCTTGCTAAATTGCCTGTAGTGTCCAGGGTGCATACATTAGGTGGATTAGACATGGGAAATGCAGGATTACAGGGAAAGGGTAGTGGGATGGGCCTGGGTGGGATGCTCTTCAGAGGGGCAGTGTGGACTTGTTGGGCCAAATGGCCTTTTTCTGCCCTGTAGGGATTCTATGATGCATGTGTGGTCTCTCTGCCAAACCTTACCAGGGCTTGTCTAGAGGATGGTACCAAACTTCATCATCTGACCAGATATTTCTCATTCTCGGTGTGTGGAGTCACATCTAATGCTTCTCTCTGCCAAACTCTCTCAATCATTACCTTGTTTTTATTTGAATGGCTTGATTAGATACAAAATAAATCAGTGAGCCATCTTCGCTCATGCAAAATAGGTCAAACATTAAGATTTTAGCTTTTCAGATTCTGGCACCCTGTCAGCTTTTTTTAAATCATTAACAGTATGTGGGCATCGCTGGCTAGGAAGCATTTATTGCCCATCCCTAATTGGCCAAAAGGCAGTTCAGAGTCAATCACATTGCTGTGGATCTGGAGTCAACACATAGGCCAGACCAGGCAAGGATGGCAGTTTCCTTCCCTAAAGGGCATTAGTGAACCAGAGGGGTTTTTTCCCCCAATAATTGACAATTGATTCAAGGTCATCATTAGATTCCTAACTCCAGTTATTTTATTGAATGCAAATTCCACCATCTGCCATGGCAGGCTTTGAACCTGGGTCCCAGGAACATTATCTGGGTCTCTGGATTACTGGCCCACCAACAATACCACTAGGCCATTCTAATGTCAGTTCCTTGTCAGATCTGTGGACATCACCCAGTTAGGTTGTCTCAGCATTGTATATTTGAGTCTCTGGGAATGATTTGTTCTTTCCGACCTGCACAGCGAGCAACCTTTTTACAGACTCTGCTCGATTTCTGACAAAGTATGCTTGTTTGATGAGTTGATTGCTTTTCCACATTTCTGGCCAGGAAAATATTTTGTTAAAGAAGGTCCAAACCAGTATCCCATCATGTCACCTTTCATTGGCTTTTAATCTCAAACTTATGACAGTTGGGACTTTTTCACAGAACCCCTACAGTGTGGAAACAGGCCCTTTGGCCCAACAAGTCCACACTGAACCTCAGAGCCTCCCACCCAGACCCATCCCCCCATAACCCACTTAATCTACACATCCCTATGGGCAATTTAGCATGGCCAATCTACCTAACCTTTGGACTTTGGGAGGAAACTGGAGCACCTGGAGGAAACCCACGCAGACACAGGGAGAATGTGCAAACTCCACACAGACAGTTGCCTGAGGCTGGAATTGAACCCAGGTCCCTGGAGCTGTGAGGCAGCAGTGCTAACCACTGAGCCCCTGTGCCAACCCTTTTAAAATGAGACTTTCCAAGGCTCGTGACTCCCTTCACCAGGAAGAAGGCTACACCTAGATTTGAACTTGGATCACAGGGTTCAGAAACCAGCATGCTCACCATTACACCGTGGCAACCAGAGCCAAAAGAATACCTGACAAAAGTGGATTTGCCCAGCTACCACCTAGGGTGGAACACGGGATGAAAACGTTAGTTAAAGACGAGATTCAGTATAGAAAATAAATTAATGAAGCGCAGTCATATTATTTGAGTTTTTTTTTGATAATTGGCAAGAAGTTGTGGTGTAGGGATTTCCCAGGATTCTAACAACTCCATTCTCGCACTTTACTGTAACACCCACTCCACACCCTTAGCTCCTTCACCTGTTCAGATTTGAGTTGCAAATTATGCTTCAATTCTTCTGGTAGGCCAATGGTTAATACATTTGGACCAGATCTCTTTATGAGCTATTTTAAGCTAGTCATTAACCTGTTTAAAATAATTGGGTTAACAATTTGGTTGAAAAGAAGCATTAAAAAATTTTACGCAAACTAATTAACTGATGGAAATGAAAGCCCATTTGTTTTTTTTTAAAAATCATTTCAAATTTGAAGAAAGCAGTTGTCTTGTTATGGTGACCCAAAACGTAGAAATACTGCGAGATCATCTGCTCAAGGCTCCAGAAAAGATGTTCTGAGGATAGAATTCCAATTTGGGGGATTCTCAAAGCAGCATATGGTCATGGATTGGAGCAGCAGTTTTCCCCATTCAAACAAAATGGGAAGGGTGTAGGGCAACATATCTTATCACAACAACTTGCATCGACATAGTCTCTTTAAAATTGTAACATTTCCCATGGTATTTAACATGAAGGTTATTAAACAGTCTGGCAGTGAGCCACCTAACTGGAGACAGCATTTTATAGACCAAAAGGCATAGGAGAAGTACAACATTCAGCCCATCAAATGTGCTCTGCCACTGAATGAGATCAAGGCTGATCTGATCATCCTTAACTGCACTTTCCTGCCTTTTCACCGTAGCCCTCTATTCTGTTGCTGATTAAAAATCCCAAGGTTGAATATACTTAATGCCTGGCCTCAACAGCCTTCTGTGGTAACGAATTCCACAGATTCACAACCCAAAGAGAAAACCAACCGTCCCCATCTCTGTCTGAAATGTGCGACCCCTTACTCTGAGATTACGCCATCTGATTCCAGACTCTTCCACAAGATTGACATGCACAAAGTTTAACAATGCTGTTAATTTGTGGCACACAGTTCTGGAGAAAGGGATAAGGGGTAGGGCAATGAAATGTTGACAAATAACGCTTGACTGTAACAGCAATTTAATTTCAACTGATAGTTCCTATCCATTCATAGGTTGTTGTGTTTCATCCTTTGATTGGTATATCAGTGTTTCTTTGAGAGAGATGTTCATAGATTGTGTCACAGCATATGATCTGAGGGTATAAACAGCTCAGACTCAATCTTACCTCAGAGCACTTGAAGCATGACATGCTAATGGAGACATGCTCCTCTATTGTAACCTGCTCACTTCATACTAGCCCAGATCCTAAGTGCTTGAGGAATATCAGTTTTTTTTTATTCATGTGTGGGATGTGGGCATCCCTGGCTGGTCAGAACGTTATTGCCCGTTCCTAGCTGCCCTTGAGAAGCTGGTGGTGAGCTGCCTTCTTGAACCGGTGCAGTCCTTGTGCTGCAGGTTGACCCACAATGCCATTAGGGAGGGAATTCCAGGATTTTCACCCAGTGAAAGTGAAGGAATGACATTATATTTTCAAGTCAGGATGGTGAATGGCTTGGAGGGGAACTTACAGTTGGTAGTGTTCCCACAGCCCTTGTCCTTCTGGATGGAAGGGGTCGTGGGTTTGGAAGATGCTGTCTGAGGATCTTTGGTGAATTTCTGCAGAGCATCTTGTGGATAGCACACATTGCTGCTACTGAGTGTCAGTGGTGGAGGGAGTGAATGCTTCTGGATGTGGTGCCAATCAAGCGGGCTGCTTTGTCCTGGATGGTACCAAGCTTCTTGAGTGTTGTTGGGGCTGCATTCATCCAGGCAAGTGGGCAGTATTCCATCACACTCCAGACTTGTAGATGGCAGTGGACAGGCTTTGGGGAGTCAGGAGGAGGGTTATGCATAGCAGATTTTCTAGCATCTGACCTGCTCTTATAGCCATTGTGTTTTAATCTGGTCAGTCCAGTTGAGTTTCCAGTCAGTGGTAACCCCTTAGAAGTTGACAGTAGGGGATTCAGTGGTGGTAAGGCCATTGAATGTCAATGGGTGGTGTTTGATTGTCTCTTATTGGAGATGATCATTGCCTGGCATTTGTGTGGTGCAAATGTTATTTGCCATTTCTCAACCCAAGATTAGATCTCATTGCATTTGAACAAGGCTTGCTTCAGCATCTGAGGAATTGCAAATGATGCTGAACTTTGTGCAATCAATGATCGTCCCTACTTCTGATGGTCTTATGATGGAAGAAAGTTTATTCTGCTGTTGAGTTGATCTAGTGTTCTACTCTTGTACAGATTTTCACCCTTCAGTCTCGGAGTTAATATACTGATGATTTGTTCAGAGTCTTTCAGCCGAGTTATTAATGAAGCAGCTGAAGATGGTTGGGCCTCGGACACTATGCTGAGGAACTCCTGCAGGGATGTCCTGGAGCTGAGATGACTGTCTTCCAACAACCATAACCACCTTCCTATGCGCCAGGTATAACTCCAACCAATGGAGAGTTTTCCCCAATTCCCACTGATTGCAATTTTCCTGCGGCACCTTGATGCTACACTCGGTCAAACGCGGCCTTGATATCAAGTGCTGTCACTCTCACCCCACCTCTGGAATTCAGCTCTTTTGTCCATAATTGAACCAAGGCTGTAATGAGGTCACAAGCTGAGCGGCCCTGGCGGAACCCAAACTGGGAGTCAGTGAGTATGTAATTGTTAGTTGTAATAAATGATATTGGATTCTTCAATACCGCAACATCCAAGCACAGTTTATGTTTCATACATTTGATAAACATGACCACACCAGGATAAAACACCTTATTTCAGACAAACTCACACTGCACATTACTTGTGGTCACTAAAATGTTGCTTGTAGGATTTACTTTCATTCCTGTCAACTTAAGCAAGACTTGCTCTAACAAGATTTATAAAAGATTGATTTATATACAATGAGAAGGTTGCAAACAACCCGCCTGTGGGTTGCTAATTTGTCTAAGTACTATTTTGAAAATATCTGCTACAAATGGTTCTGAGCCTGTCTTTGGAAACACTTCAGACATTAACCAGCTGCAGTATTGTACCAGAACTGACGAACGGTTACCGGACTCAAAACATTACCTCCGTTTCTCTCACCACAGGTGCCACCAGACCCGCTGAGTTTCTCCAGCGCTTTCTGATTTTGTTTGTTTCCATATAGTTAGATAGTTCTCTTTTGTATTGTTGAGCTGTGGGTGTTTACACATAGACTTAATGAAGTGAATAACTCCTTATCCTCAAGGTTCTTCCATTGCTGATGAATTGTAATATTACTTAATTTACATCTGTACAAAGATTATGGAGCACAGCTCCTTAGTATAGTGTAGAAGACTTCCAATCTTATATGCTTGTCCTAGCCTGATGTCTTCTCTCTCTCGCTCTCTCTTACCAATGTCCAAGTTACATCATTATATCTGCATTCTACTGCAATCCCTACTTTTGATCTCCACTCTGTCTTTTTGTCTTTCACCATTTGTTGTCTCTGTCCACTTGTCCCTACTTTTTACATGCTACTACAGTCATTGACCTTCTTAACCTGTCTCTCTTAAGCTTCAAAAAAAGCGATTACAACTATAAGCCTGCGACCCAACTTAGATATTACCCGATTAATGGTGAAATCTGGCCATGACTTCAACCAACAGTGTTCTGTCACTGGGTGTGGATGTGACCAGGGCTTGATTCTTGTGTGGTGTTGTTCTTTGAAGTTCTGCTGTTGAGTTGCTCTGGTGTTCGATTCTTATACAGATTTTCAGCCTTCAGTCTCTGAGGTGATATACTGATGATTTCTTCAGACTTTCAGCCAAGTTATTGCAAGACAACAGCTGGCTTCCTTATCAAAAGTGATTTCTTTGTTTCTTGTTACATTTGGCATTGACTTTCTGTTTGAAGACACAGCTTTCCTGTGGTTAACTCCTTCAATTCTTCTGCAGGGCAGAATCCTTTGCGACCATAAAGCCTCCAGTTTATCAAGCACGTGTTAAAGCAGTTTTGTTTTGTGGTCTCGCCAAGAGATGGCTAATTACTTCAGTCTTTGCTTAACAGTTTATTCTGGATAGAGTGCAAAAGTTTATCTTTTATTGATACAATCAGTCTACGAACAATTATTAAACTTCTGAAGTCTAAAATATCACACTTCCATTTCACATAAGAGATCACTTAAGTTCGCACACACTGGAGGGACAGGCAAAATATTCGGCTAATTATGAAACTCCTTATCCAGCCACAGTTAATCACTGAGAGAATAAAAGTAAGATCACCCTATCCCTGTAACCCTGCATTTCCCATAGCTAACCCACCTAGCTTACACATCCCTGGACACTATGGGCAATTTAGCTTGGCCAATATGCCTAACGGGCATATGCATGGACTGCGGGAGAAAAACAGAGCACCTGGAGAAAACCAACGCGGACACAAGGAGAATATGCAAACTCCATACAGACAGTTGCCTGAGGGTAGAATCGAACGCAGCAGCGCTAACCACTGGACCATTGCGTTGCCCATAAACAGTAGGGCAATGATAAGTGGGAGAAAGGTTCACAAAAACAACAAGGACTTTTATTTACACAGTGCCTTTACCACAATGAAACATGCCAAGACACTTCACTGGAGCATTATACGTCCAAGTATGACAGAGCCACATAAGGAGATAGAGAAAGACACAGCTTATTCTTCCCAGGTATTGACCAGGTTGATTGAGACAGTAATGATTTTACGATCAATGAGGACATCAAAAGGTGGAGGTATAACAGATATGATTGAGTAAATCAGCAGCTGCAGAAATATTCTGGCAAACAAAGTGCCAAAGGTAAATAGTCAATTTGAAACAAAAGCAGAAATTGCTGGAAAAACACAACAGGTCTGGCAGCATCTGTGGACAGAATCAGAGTTAACTTTTTGGGCACAGTGACCCTTTTTCAGAACGGACGCAAAACATCAATTTTGATTTCTCTCCAAAGATGCTGCCAGACCTGCTGAGAATTTTAATCAATTTCTGTTTTTGTTTCTGATTTCCAGAATCCGCGGTTCCTTCGTTTTGTTTTATTTAGCCGATTTGAACACTGACAAGAAAGACGATGAGGAGGGGAAGTGAATTTTTTTTTGAGGTGGTGCTGTGGCTATGACTTCACGTTGATTCATTTCCTTTCACACACTTACAATAAACCAGCTAACAGTTGTAGTTTTACCACCAGTAAGTCCCAGTATTATTGAAATATTACTCTATGAGTGAAGTAATGAGCCAATGACAAGAATGTGTATAAAGAGAACAGGATCAGCTGGATAAAAGTCCTTCACATTGTTAATAGTTATTAAACCCCAGTGGCTCACCCTAATAGGAAAAGAATATAATGGAACCGAAAGAGACAAGAGGGAGCTTGAAGTATAAGCCCAAGTGCCATGCCAGTTTGAAAGTATTAAATAGTGAATTTGTCAATTGAGAGGAATGCTGATTTGTGTCTAGTTCACACTAACCTGTGCAAATAAAACAGTGAATCTGAGTTTTGTGCTGTCAGTTATTTAGCCAACATTGTAATGACCCTCGCAAGCAGCAGTTAAATGTGCCATCTTGTGCAATTGAAGGTCCCTTGGTTCTGACACAGCTTTGAAACAACTGACAATAGGTTTTTGACACCATCGGTAAGATGGCAATTAAGGCCATTAATTGGACAAGAGGATCCAATTAACAGTGGCATGTCGCAGTTGTGGAATATTCAAATGGCTTGTACACTAATCAGCTGTGAATCTAAAGGATGGAAATGTAGCAGAAGGCACTGAACTGGATGCAAAGGCAGTAACGAGTCTGAATGCGAGGCAAACCGAAAAGTACGCATGCAGTTTAACATCAGAAAGAGAACACAATAGGGATTTGGTGAATGGAAGCCATCTGCTTAAATAATCCAATCAATTAAGAATCTGTTAGAGGCACACAAATATTAATGTTAAACTGAAAAGTCTAAGCTGTTGAAGCAGCATGTGTTAACCATTTACACAATTACATTTACCCACAAAGAAATAAATGAGATTTGCATTGAATCGCTCGACTTGTAACCAGCAGGTGGGAAAATGCTAAGGAGCTTATAACATGCTGACCTCTGCACTTTAAAGCTGTTTACTTGGCAGGCTGTACACAGAGCTTCCATCAGAGCATAAGGTAGCTTTATAAATGATAGGTCTCATAGCAAGTTCACAAGATTCCAAATATCCCGGGTTGGGTTTTATTTTAAAAATTGCCCTTGTGTAAGGCTGATACTGCAATTAAAACCTTCATGTTATGCCTTGTTATAAAACTGATTACACACACAACCAATTTTAAAGCATACAAGTCCTTTGGTGATGATGGAGTGCCACACTTTTGTACAAATATTGGTAAGGCAGAAGAGAAGCTAGATGGTGGGTTGAATCCTTCTTGCAAGGACCAGGCGCAGCACGAACAACACAAACATGAGGAATAGAGATAGTAGGAACTGCAGATGCTGGAGAATCTGAGATAACAAGGTGCAGAGCTGGATGAACACAGCAGGCCAAGCAGCATCATAGGAGCAGGAAGGCTGACGTTTCGGGCCTAGACCCTTCTTCAGAAAAATGAAGAAGGGTCTAGGCCTGACACGACAAGCTCTCCTGCTCCTATGATGCTGCTTGGCCTGCTGTGTTCATCCAGCTCTACACCTTGTTATCTCATGAGGAATAGAAGCAGAAGTTGGTCATTTGGCCTCTTCCAGTCTACTCCAGAATTCAGAAAGATCACACCTGATCTTCAACCTTGGCTACATCATCTCACGTTATCCTCATTTCTCTTGATTTGTATCTAAAAACCCATCGATCGCAGTCTCGAATATGCTCAATTGACCGAGCAATGAGGCTTGGCAATGGGACACAGCTATAGAAAGTGCCATCCCCCACCATCTTTCTCCACATTCCCGCATGTGTATGCTTCCAAGTTATAAGGGGTTACCAGGAGCCCAAATTTACAAAGACTCCCACTCAAGACATGTGACATTGGGGATTATGTGGTTGGTCCATCAACACTGCCATTCAGTGATTTGGCAGTGAAAACAAATCTGAAACGTGACGTGTTTTCGGCCACCACCGACAGAAACAGAGCACTTATTTCTCTCTTCCCTAGGTTTCTCTGTTTCCTCACTCTGTTAATTTTGTTGTCATTATTCTGACATGACTGTCACTGTGCTTCTGGTGACATAAACAGTGGGTACACATCTGCAGCTCTGGTGCTCAGTTGTTCGACAGGAGTTATATTGCAGATAGGCCAGTGTCTGGTGGGATTCAGCACCACATCAATGGGGAGTCCTATTACCAGTGAAATGCAACTTGTTATGATACTGCAACTAGGGTAACCTCAAATTCAAACAGTGATTTCTCAAAGAGAACCGAAAATCATTTTCGTTTCAATAAGACTTGGAGCAAAATGATATATTACTTAAAACAATCACAGAGCTTGTTGGAGAAGCTCAACAGGTCTGGCAGCATCTGTGGAGAGGGAAACAGAGTTAGCATTTAGAGTCTGGGAAACTCTGCTTCTCCATCCGTGGATGCTTCTAAACCTGCTGAGTTTCACCTCCACACTCTGTGATTGTTTAAAAATTTCCAGCATCCATATTATTTTGCTTTTATTTGATACATTATTTAAATTTCTTTCATTTATTTATGAGCTTATGGCAAGCTCAATCAACATATGAAGAGGAGTTTTGCTCCTCCATTGGAGATGGTGAAAGGACAACAAACTTAAGAAAAAATACGTGCAGCCAGACAGAGATTTTGCAGGATACAGACATTTACTATAAACCCACAGACTCCCACAGCTACCTGGACTACATCTCCTCCCACCCTGTATCCTGCAAAAACTCCATTTCGTTTTCCCAATTCCTCCATCTCCATTGCATCTGCTCTGACGAGGAGACGTTCAACTCCCAAGCATCCCGGATATCCACCTTTTTCAAACAACACTCTTTTCCCTCTTCAGCCGTCCACTGCACCTCCTCCACTCCACAGTTCTAAACCACCACCACCCTACCCAAACATAATAAAGATAGGATCCTCCTTGTCCTCACTTTCCAGCCCAACTAGTATCCAACCTATCATCCTCAAATATTTCTGTCAACTCTAATTAGACCCCACCACCCAGAACATCTTCCACTCCCCACCCCTCTCTGCCCTCCCCAAGGACCATTCCCTTCGCCACTCCTTAGTTCGCACCGCACTCCCAACCAACTACTCCTACCCCCCACCCCCCCGTACCTTCCCCTGTAATTGTAAAAGATGCAACAGTTGCCCACACGCCACCTCCCTCAGCTCCATCCAGGGCACTAAACAGTCCTTCCAGGTGAGACAGAGCTTCACCTGCATCTCCTCCAACCTAGTCTATTGTACCTGGTGCTCCCGATGTGGTCTTCTCTACGTCGGTGAGACCAAACGCAGACTAGGTGATCACTTCGCCGAGCACCTTCAGCTGGCCCGAAACGCCCTGCCTAACGCCCCAGTCACCGCCCATTTCAACTCTTCCCACGACACCCCCCAACTCCCCCTCTGATATGTCCATCCTTGGATACCTCCACTGTCGCAGTGACTCGGAATGTAAATTTGAGGAACAACGCCTTATCTTCTGCCTGGGCACCCTGCAGCCTGCAGGGCACAACATTGAGTTCTCTAATTGCAAATAACCTTCCCACCCCTTCTCTGGCTTCCTTTCCAGCCCCACCTTCTCTCTTCCATCCACCTACAGACCCTTCATAGCAGGTACCAACCAGATTCATTCCTCCCATTGACCAACCAGGTTGTACCTACTACCAGTGACGACCTATCACCACCATTCCACAACCCTACCCCTCTCCTCTTTTATCTGCAGCACCCCCTACCCCTCACATCCAGTCCTGAAGAAGGGTAACATCTGAAACGCTGACTTCTCCTTTCCTCCAGATGAAGTCTGGTACGAACCTAAATCTATGTGGCATAAGGAATGAACTTCAGCATTACACCCTGCACTCAGTAACTCTGCCAGGATTGCATGGAATCCCTGCAATGTCTGTTCCCTGGCAAAAATACGTGAGGAGGTGGGGCTGCTCTGCTAGAGATGGAAGCTGCAAGAAATTTCAAGGCTTGGTGTTAGTGATTTCAGGCACAAAACCGGTGCATTCCTATGCCAGAGTCTCGCTGTACCTTGAAGATTTCCTGGAAGTTATTATCTCCAATGCTGCTGAGGCTGATGCAATGCAGCATTTCCCCTGTTAATGATAACAACTCCAGGATATCCCAACTGCCCTTGTTGCTTAATACTCAGCAGTGTTCTCATTGCTAACACTGCTGGAGCAGCTACAGGTCTACACAATGGGCTGTACTGTATTTATCACCAGACTCTGGAATTTGTCTCCCATCCCTCTTTGGATAGTGATCCCCATCCTCAATGATGTAAGAGGCCAGCACATCAGTGAAAAAGATAAGGCTGAAGCATTCACAACAATCTTTAGCCAGGATGCTGAGTGGATGAACAAACTTGGCCTCTTCCAGTGGTCCCCAGTAATACAGATACCAGTCTTCAGCCAATTCAATTGACTCCATGTGATATCAAAATATCACCAAAGAGAAGGAATTGGTGGAGGATGACTTCAAGGAAGGGAGTGTCGAATTTCCAAGCCAAGTTGCTATTGAAAAGGAAAAGGTGTTGCGCATCTTAAAAACTAATAAGGTAGATAAGTCTCTGGGGCCTAATGAGATCTATCCCAGAATATTGAAGGAGGCAAGAGAACAAATTGCTGGAGCATTGACAGACATCTTTGTATCCTCTTTGGCCACATGTGAGGTCCCAGAAGACGACAATAGCTAATGTTGCCCCATTATTTAAAAAGGGTAGGAGGGATAATCCAGGAAACTACAGGCCTGTGAGCCTCACATTAGTGGTAAGGAAATTATTGGAAAAGGTTTTCAGGGACAAGATCCAAACGCATTTAGAAGCAAATAGACTTATTAGTGATAGACAGCATGGTTTTGTGCGGGGGAGGCCATGATCGGGAGGCTAACTTGATCGGGATCGGGATTTCTGAGGAGGCAACGACAATGATTGAGGGAAAAGCAGTTGATGTTGTCTACATGGACTTCAGTAAACCTTCTAACAAAGTCCCTTATTGCAGATTCATACAAAAAGTGAATAGAATAGCCCTTTATTGTTATGTGCACATGAATAAGTTTATAATGTCGCCTCTCAGCGCCATCTTAGGCACAGGGTACCTAGGCACAGTGTTGTTACAGAATTGAAACAGTGAAAGAAAAAGACTAGTATGGGAATACAGTGTTTGAAAAGTCAAGAATAAGAATAAAAAGCATGTCTAATATACTCAAGTTATAGTCCATTTACACTGAGACTGTACCCACCGGGCTTCAGAACACGAGGCCTCGCTGCCTCCACTCACTGGACTCTGTCCTGGACTCACCTTCAGGACTCACTTCCATTACTCAGCTTGCACTCACACTGCTCCTGCTCTGGGTTCTCACTGCGGCTCATTTCCGAGACTTGGCCCGCGTTCGTTCTGCTCCCGCTCCAGCTGTGGTCTGTTTAAGGGACACGGCCTGCGCTTGCTCTGCTCCAACTCTGGGCTACGGCCACAACTCAGATGGCATTAGCAGTGAGCTGGCAAGATGGATAGAGAACTGGCTTAGTTATACCAGACAGAGGGTAGCAGTGGAAGGGTGCTTTTCGGAATGGAGGGCTGCATCTAGCAGTGTTCCACAGGGATCAGTGCTGGGACCTCCGCTGATCGTGCCCTACACCAATGATTTGGAGGAAAACATAGCCGATTTAATTAGTAAGTTTGCAGACGATGCAATGATTGGTGGAGTTGCAGATAGTGAGGAGGATTGTCACAGGATACAGCAGGATATAGATCAAGTTGGAGGCACGGGCAGAAAAATGGCAGATGGAGTTTAATCTGGACGAATGTGAGATGATGCATTTTGGAAGATCATGAACAGGCGGAAATTACACAGTGAATAGCAGAACCCTTCGGAGTATTGATATGTAGAGGGATCTGGGTGTGCCGGGCCACAGATCACTGAAGGTGGCAGTGCAGGTAGATAAGGTGGTAAAAAAAGGCCTGTGGCATGCTTCCCTTCATTGGAAGGAGAACTGAGGATAATGGTAGGCAAGTTATGCCGCAGCTTTATACAACTTTAATTTGGCCAAACGTGGCATATTGCATAAGGTTCTGGTCACCACACTACCAGAAGGATGCGGATGCTTTGGAGAGGGTACAGAAAAGGTTTACCAGGATGTTGCTTGGTATGGGGGATTTTAGCTGTGAAGAAAAGTTGGATAGACTGGGTTTGTTTTCTCTGGAAAGCAGGAGGTTGAGGGATGACCTGAAAGAAGTTAATAAGATTGTGAGTGGCGTGGATAGGGTGGAAAGTACGAGGCTCTTTACCAGGGCGGAGGGGTCAATTACTAAGGAACACAGGTTCAAGGTGCAGGGGAGAAGTTTAAAAGAGATGTACGAGACAGGTTTTTCACACAAAGGGTAGTGAGTGCCTGGAATGCGGTGCCAGAGGAGATGGTGGAAGCAGACACAATAGCAGCTTTTAAGAAGCACCCCAATGAGTACATGAATAGGAAGGGAATAGAGGGATACGGATCCTGTAAGTGAAGACAGTTTTAGTATGGAAGAGCAAACTTTGACAGTGCAGGCTTTGAGTGCTAACAGCCTGCTCCTGTGCTGTATTGTTCTTTGTTCTTCTTTGGTTGGAGGCCTAGATACTGCAAAGGCTCTGGTCCCTGACAACACTCTGGCAATAATACTGAAAATTTGTGCTCAAGGGTGAAGTGGAGGTTAGAGCTACTGAGCCTTTATTTTCCAGCAGGAATCGAGCCTCAAAAGGCCCGTCCGCTGGGGCATGCCCCTTAGACTTTTTTTTTAAAAAGGAGATTTCAAGGAACTTCACAGCTATCTGAAACCAGTCCAAGTTTTACAGCAGTCATTGATTGCCAGAAGTTTGTTATCCCAACAAATCTCATTTCGGATCAACATACACTGTTTGGAAAGAACTGGTGTACTACCAATAGGAGGCATTGGAACAATTGACTAAAGCTTCTTTCAGGTATCTTCCAAATGCATGATCTGCCCAACCTCGAAAGAAAATGGCACCAGAGGCACTGATTGTCTTGAGATTCTCATCAACTCACAATTCTATACATCCCAAAACACTTCATTGCCACTTAATTCGGGGAAGATGATGGTACTAGCCAATAGATGAGTCATGGAGAGGCCGAGCCTAGTGCCTGGGGACACAAGTTCCCACTAGAGCAGCTGGTGGAATTTAAATTCAATTAATAAATCTGGAATATAAAGCTAATCTATCACTGATTGTAGTACCAACGCTCAGTGAAGTCTTTTTTTAAGGAAAGGCAAACAGCCATCCTTACCTGGTCTAGCTTACATGTGAGTATGGATCATAGCAATGTGGTTGACTCTTCATTGTCCTTAGAAATGGCTGAGCAAACCATTCAGGTCAACGGCAACCAAGTGTTGGCCTTGCCGATCTGCATCTCTCTAATGAGTGAATTAAGAAAAATAATCTCAACAGTGAACTTCGAGTAGCACTCTGGAAGTACTTTTAGGAAGTGAACTGCAGTCAAAAATGGCTGACCAGTACTTTTTCAAGGAGACCTAGGTCTGGGCAATAAATGCAGATGTTGCAACTGACATTACCATTCTAAGGGTGTTTCTTTCTGCTTAACCACAACTGAGTTCATGTACTCTTCCAATAGTCACCCTTCTCTCAGACATAGTGCACATCATCAGAGAGTCATAGAGTCATTAAGTCATACAGTACAGAAAGAGACCCTTCGATCGAACCAGTCTATGCCGAACATAATCCCAAATTAAACTAGTCCCATCTGCCTGCACCTGGCCCATATCCCTTCAACTTTTCCTATTCATGTAGTCATCCAAATGTCACAAGGTGCAGGGTGCAGGGGAGTTTAGAAGAGATGTGCGAGGCACGTTTTTTCACACAAAGGGTGGTGAGTGCCTGGAACATGCTGCCAGAGGAGGTGGTGGAATCAGACACAATAGCAGCGTACAAGAAACACCTGGTTGAATAGATGAATAGGAAGGGAACAGAAGGATATGGATCCTGTAAAATGAAGACAGTTTTAGTATAGAAGGATAAAATGTATCAGCACAGGCTTGGAGGGCTGAAAGGCCTGTTCCTGTGCTATCTTGTTCTTTGTTCTTTTAGATATTGTCATGTTTACTAATTCCTGAAAATACTAAATATGGCCCTTTGGAAGATTTTATTAATTCATGGTTAGGCATTGAACTTCAGGACTGGTGTAACAATGCCAAGCCAACAGTTGTTCTTGTGCCCAAAAGCCATTGATGGAGGTGTGCCAATCTGTCTGAGCAAGCTACCTTCCACAAAAGACTAGAATGTGCTAATGATAGTTGGCCCTTCCCTCTGGGGACATACATCAGCAATTCTTTTCTTACAACTGCTAACAGATGATGAGAATTAATTCTGAAGGTGTCAGACATAATTTGCATTGATTAGTTGCCACAAACTGGTTTCATTTGCTGTTTCACAAGGAATTATAGATAAAGTTGAAGCATCCTTCATAAACTAACATCTCTCAGTTTGCTAACTGAATGTACTGGAGAGATTATTGCTATTTTTAGACCATGACATGACTAATTAAATCTGCACTGAATTAAATTTAGTATTGAGATTCCACCTCAAACATGATTGTAGAACTCGAACTGGGATATAGAAATCTGGAAGAAGCAAAGGATTCGCAATTATCTAGGACCTTTTCATGTTCACAAAATGCCCACATCACTTCACAGAGAATGTATGACCTTATATGTACAAATATACGGTACTCATGTGGTCACCATTGCTAAGTTATAACAACGCCAATTCACAGAAAACAATGTGCCTCAAACAGTAAATGAGACGATCAGCCAATTTGACTTTGCTCCTTTTTTTGAAAGAACAACAGTGGCCGGGATGCAACTTGTGGCTCAGTGGGTAGAATTCTTGCCTTTAAGTCAGCAGCTTATTGGTTCAGGTCCAATTCAGACAAACGTGCTGACATTTTAGTGCAATACTGAGGGAGTGCAGCAAAGTCAGACGTGCCCTCTTTCAGATGAGACACTGAATCAAGCCTACATCTGCTGTGCTTGAGTGCATAAAAGATTTATGGCGCGACTTGTAATAAGAGGAAGAGAGACATAATCTCTTGTCTGGACCAACATAATCCTTCAATCAGCATCATGAAAATTGGTTGTTTTCAAGTTGCCGTTCACGGATCGCACTCTGTGTATTTCTTACATTACATTACTGACTACATTTCACAGCACTTCATTAACAGTGAACCATTTAATGTAATTGAAAGGCGACGACATATTTCCTTCCCTGAAAGACATTAGTGAGCCAGATGGGTTTTTCTTGACATTCAGCAATGGTTTTGTCATCCTCAGTAGATTCTTAATTCCAGACTTTTTTTAACTGAATTCAAATTCCACCATCTGCCACAGTGGGATTCGAACCCAGGTACCCAGAACATTAGCTGAGTTTCTGGATTAAAATTCTAGAAATCAGATTACTAGGCTATCATTAGCCCACTAATTCTCCAAGGGATGTCACAATACTAAATAATACCAAGCTAAAACTGTAGTCAGCTAGTTTTCAAACTCAAAATTGTCCCAGATAATTCCTTCTAATCTACAAATTAACAATTTCCTCAATCACATCTCTCAAAATGAATGAAAATGTGCACCAGAACAGATAACACACCAAGCAGATTGAAAGGAGTTCTGAGGAAGGGTCACCGGACCCGAAACATTTAACTCTGTTTTTTCCTCCACAGATGCTGCCAGACCTGCTGATCTTTTCCTGCAACTTTATTTTGTTCCTGATTTACAGCATCCACAGTTCTTTTGGTTTTTAGATTGAAAGGACTTCTCTTTTTGCAATACACAGCCTCATTATCCAGAACCCAGGGTTTCTTTTGCTAGGGCAAAGCTTTAGAATAGTTAACCTGATGCTCAAAGTGACACATGGGCCAGGTTCTTGTGAACCATGTTGAACTACTGTCAACTCTTTGCCCTGCTGCCCATATAGCTGCCAATTCCAAGTTTGTAAATGTGCCAGCGTATCTTGTGTAACTCTCTCCTTTATGAGTTAATAATCACTTTTCTGTACAGAACACCATGAATTATTTCTTTAATGAAAATACATAATGCTGACAGATGTCCAAACTGAAGGAATAACCTGATACTACCTACAATTAATTGCTTAATTCTCAGCTCAAATGCACAGACGGGAGGCTGTGCTGCGATTAACTTTCGGGCCTTGATGTAATGGGGTCCCGCGGTCATAGAAAATAGCTTGCTCAGGTGTTAGGTAAAGTTTGGGAAGTGGGGTTTTACAATTGGACAATGGAGCAAGAGGGGAGATGTTGTTGGGAGTGACAGTCAAAAAAAAACTTGGAACTACATGAGTTTGAGGGTGAAAATCCATATACTTATGTCTCCACAGAAAGAACTTTCTTTAGAAAAACAATATTATGTTTAGTTGGTGGCCTGAAATCTGCCCAGTTGATTGTTTCTACAAAATGACATTGATTGAGAATATTATGTCATCTTACTTATGTATGTAAGTGTTTGGCATCTGTCTTAGTCATTGCTTGGGCAATTGGAGAAGTCGATCTCATGAACTTCATAGATTGGGCACACACCCATTGTTGTACCAATATGCTGTGCGCCCATTCTGCTCCCAATGACCCTGGCTGCATCACACCCCAACTTCTACACCCTGCAAGTCTTTCATAACTTAATTAATAAGTAGACTCTTTCTTTTCCAAAAAACAGGTACTTACTTATGGGTATTAACAGGCTGTTCTATCCTAGCTGAATTATTGAAAGCATTACTTTCGACTTGGCCTTGGGTATTTAGCAGGAAGCTGAGATAACAACAAAATTGCTATTTTTGCTTTGTAAATACTTTCAAAGCTGCCTCACTTCTAACCAGTTTAATTGTAGGGTACATTAATATTTCCCTTTAACGTAGAAACATGAAGTCAAGTCTCTGGACAAAAGAAAATGGCCTGCACTTATTTGTTGCAGGTTGTGACTTGCCCACACAAGTCCTCGTAGAGGAGGTGAAATGCAGCCTCTGTGCTATTTCATCCTTTGCAGACTCCAACCAAGCTCAGCCTGGACTACTGACTGACTACATCAGGGAATAGATCTAACAGTTAGCAAAGTTTTCCGGTTAGCATTCAGCTCTTAAAGGTAATCAGTCTGTTGTAAAAGAGGGCTACACTGACAGATGCGTCTGAATAGTGTTCTGTAATTGGAATTGAGAGAATAGAGAGTGCTCAGGCAGAAAAGGAACCCATGACGTAGCTCCTGCTCTTCTGCTGGCTTCCAGTGCTATGTTCCCTTGAAGTGGGAATCCTCTGTACTTTGTGAATGGATGCATCAGCTCACAAAAGAACTCTAGAAACAAACCTCAAACGTCCACGATCATCTCCACAGCAGAAGTACAACAAAACCATCCCTTAAATAAGCTTGAGTGACATGCAGCAACTTGGCCTGGTTGATGTCACTGTCAGACTTTTCCTGAAGTTACCATTACAAGGAGGGCACTTGCTAAAGCTCTCAATAGGATGGGACATTGCACAGGCCACACACAGAACTGAAAGTTCATCCAAACCACATAATATACCTTTGAGGTTTCTTGAGTGCCAGCATCAATGGAGCTACAAAATCCAATTTCTTGGACTCTTTCTGTTCTCCAACTGGATCCTTGTGTGGAAATTGAAGACCTGAGTTCAAATGTTACAGTTTTTTTTTTACCCAAGTGGCATGTATTCCATCACAGCCCTGACTTGTGTCTTGTCGATGGTGAACAGGCAGTAACTGTCCTGTACCAGAATGCTGAGCTTTTTGCCCTGCTTTTGTCGCCACTATAATTATTTGGCTAGTCCAATTCAGCTTCTTACACTGATTCAAATAAAACAGATTTGGATGAGAGTATGGGAGGCATGCTTAGTGAGTTGGTGGTATAATCGACAGTGCAGAAGGTTATCTAAGAGTGCAACAGGATCTTGATCAGCTGGGCCAATGAGCCAGGTCGTGGCAAATGGAGTTTAATTTAGGCAAAAGTGAGGTTTGGCAAGACAAACCAGGGCAGGACTTACAGAGTTAGTGGTGGGGCTCTGGGGAGTGTCGTCAAACAGAGAGACGTAGGGTTCATGTACACAGCTCCGTGAAAGTGTGATCACTAGTTGACAGAGGGTAAAGCAGGTGTTTGGTACACTTGTCTTCATTGCTCAGACCATTGAGTAGAGGAGTTGGCACCTCATGTTGCAGCTGTACAGGATTTTGATGAGGCCACTTTTGGAATACTGCGTACAATTTTAATCACCCTGCTATTGGAAGGATATTATTAAATTGAAGAGGGTGGCAGAAAAGATTTACAAGGATGCTACTGGGACTCAAGAGTTTGAGTTATAATGAGAGGCTGGATAGACTGCAACTTATTTCCCTGGAGCACAGGAAGTTGAGGGGTGACCATATTGAGGTTTATAAATTCATGAGGGGCATAGAAAAGGTGAGGGTGGGAGAATTTAACCTAGAGGGCAGAGGTTTAATGTGAGAGGGGAAAGATTTAGAAGAGATTTGAGGGGCAACTTTTTCACACAGAGCGTTATTTGTACATAGAATGAACTGCTACAGCAAACAGTAGATGCAGATACAGAACAAAGAACACAACAGCATAGTAACAGGCACTTCAGCCCTCTAAGCCTGAACCGATACATTTTGCCCTTCCATATTAAAACTGTCTTCACTCTGGGATTCATATCCCTGTATTCCCTTCATATATTCGTCCAGCTGCTTCATGAATGCTGTTATTGTGTCTGCTCGCACCACCTCCTCTAGCAGCTTGTTCCTTGCACTCACCACCCTTTGTATGAAAAACGTGCCTCGCACATCTCTTTTAAACATCTCCCCCACACCTGTGTCCCCTAATAATTAAATAACTAGTGAGGCCTCAGCCAGAGTATTACGATTCATTCTGGGGCACAGTCTTTCAGAAAGAATGTCAAGGTGCTGAACACTGAGCAGAGGGGATCTATTAGAATAGAATCCATTAGTATGTCTCTTATTGACACAGAAAGACTGAAGCAGCCAGCACTTTTTTTCCCTAAAGGAAAGGTTTAGGGCCAATTTAACAGAGGCATTCAAAATCCTGAAGCAAGTTGATGATGTAAATAAGGAGAAATGAGTATTGACAATCAAAGGATTTGGGATTAAGGCAAATTTCAAAAGAGTGAAAGATGAATGCAGTGAGTTATTATAATCTGGTATATGCAGCCTCAAGGAGGGGGTGGGGCAGGTTGAGGAGAGAGTGAAAGCAGATTAATAGTAATTTACAAAAGCATAGTGGATATATATGGAATTGGAGTGGTGCTACGGGGAGAGAGCAGGGTAATGTGACTTATCACATCACTCAAGCACGAAGTGCTGAACTGTCTCCTTCGGGGCTGTATGCTTCTAAAATTCTTTCATAATATGAATTCAATTTTCTGGACTTAACACTTTTAAACACATACAAAAGAGAGAAAAAAATCATTTGGCATTAATAATCTAAAATGTAGTCTATCACAGACTCTACTATAGACTGACTAATGACAAGTATAATTTCAAAGAACAGGAAGCTCTCACAAATCTCTATTTAACTTGCCGAATCCCACATGGCACTCTAGAAAATTCCAAATCAAGGTTAAGTTGTTAGCACTCTTCCAATCCAAGTCACAAGGTTGTAGATTCATGCCCAAACCATGGCTTGAGCTAATAAAGCCAATATAGTGAGGAAGTGTACATTGGCAGGTGATATTAGTTAAGATATTAAATCAAGGCCCATCAGGTTTGGCAAATCGAAGATTATGCTGAATTGTTCAGAACGAAGTGGGATATATTCTTTTCATTAACCTATTTCAATCAAAATCATTAAACACATTAACCAATGAAAGGTCATCAGCCTAAAATATTAACTGTTTCTCTCTCCACACATGCTTCACAACCTGCTGCGTATTTCCACCATATTACAGTTTTTAATCGAAAACATTAACTGGCCATTCATTACATTACAGTTTGAGATCTCAACAGTGAATACTGTGAAGTATACAGGAACAGGATTTGGCCACTCAGTCGCTCAAGCCTGTTCCACCAATCAATGAGATCATGGCTGATCCATGGCTAAGTCCATATATTATCCTCTCTCCAAGGTCAACATATCTCTCTAAGTAGTTTAAATGGATAACACTGATTCAATTCTCCATCAATCATTTCTCCCAATTTTCATTTTCATTGTCTTCAATGTAAGGCCCAGTTGGACATGCACCTGAAGTGATAATGCCCATTTCACACTGTCACCCATGTTAAAATTAACTCCAATGTATATAAATTGATTGATGCATTTGACTACTTAACAGTAATCACAAGTTTTTGAAGTAGTCACTTTCTAATGAAACATTTTAAAGCAATTTTGAGAACTCACACAGACTTGGTGGGCGATATGGTTTTATTTTGTGCTGTAATATTCTCTGCAATCAGTTTCTAAGCCTTTCTTTACAATCTATGTTATTTAAAATTCATCCATATGTACTTAACAAATTATTTTCACTGCCTCGGCAGCACATAAACCATTGTAATTTCCAAACTATATAATTAGCTCGCTCTTTATTAAGGAATTCAACATGCATTGCAATCTGTTCCGTATACCTAGAGGGATGGTATCTTGTCTCATTTCTAGTCTTATTTAAGTTGTTCCAGTTTTGTTCAAATGTCTTCTGGTCATGAAGCCACAGTCCTAATTAAAAATGAATAGCTCAATTTGTTATTTTCCACATTTTAAAGCCCTGAATTAAACTGTTTTTCAACTTCTTTTTCCTTCAATGAAAACAAATTCTTGAGCATTGCTGAAAAGAGACACATTGAAACTTTACAACTTGCTCTCCTCAGGGTAATTCACAGAAATACCAGAGCAAAGAGAGAAAAAAAAATCAATAAATGAGCAGAGAGTATTGATTGGTTGAAAAGTGGACTCAATAGTTGAGGCAGAATGCACCAGTGAAATAATGATTGATAGTTAACTGTCAAGCTTTATTTAAATTTTAAACCAGGCTAGTTGACTCTGACTGCTCAAGGCACTGCCCCGAAAAATAAACGAGAGAACTGCTGTTATCTATTTTGAACAGAAACAATCAGGCAGTGTGTGCATATGTTCTTCCTGTCTGAAAAGAACAGAGGTCCCAGAATTATTATGTGCAGCTTCCAGTATGAACAAGTGTGTCACACTGCTAGCCCTACTGACGAATTGGTTGTCAGCACAATTCTTTGCACATTCCGGCTTAATAAAAGGAGGTGACATCGTAGTGGACTGTTAATTCAGAGATCCAGGTAGTGTACTGGGGACCTGGGTTCAAATCCCACCAGGGCAGATGGTGGAATTTGAATTCAATAAAATAAATCTGGAATTAAGAGTCTAATGATGATCATGAATCCATTGTAGATTGTCAGAAAAACCCATCTGATTCACTAATGCCCTTTAGGGAAGGAAACTGCCATCCTTACCTGATCTGGCCTACATGTGACTCCAGACCCACAGCAATGTGGTTGACTCTTACCTGCCCTCTGGGCAACTTGGGATGGGCAATAAATGCTGGCCTAGCTAGTGATGGCCTAATAGCATTAATGAATAATAAAAACATGTTGTTCAATTGTAAAATTAAATCTAATACACCTTGCTTGCTGTTGAATAGCAGACAGGTTATTCTGTTTGATATGATTTGCCACTCAAATTCTACGGTACCGAATGGCTACTTGTATACACAATTCTGTCGTTTCATACCTTGGTTGGACACTTTGGGTCCATTACTCTGTAACTACACTGTTGTTACCAACTGTTTTCATGTGAATGTAGCCAGAATTCAGTGTCAGAAAGAAGGGAATCCATTCCCACCGGAGATTAGAGAAGTTTGGATTTCATCAGCTAATTTATATAAGCTCCAGAGCAATGCACGATTTGCAGTATTTTAGTACACCACAGATTTTGAGTTTGAGCAATTAAGCAAAACTCAAAAAGAAGGGTAAACTATGAATATATCAAGGTCTGATCTTTAAAGTAATGGCTCAGAATGTATCATGCTGAGACAAGTTCTAAATCTGCACAGCATCATCTTACTTTACTAAGGAATGAATTGGAGTTCTACCATTAATCTCAGACCAACTGTGCTGAAGGGTTTCAGGTGTGAGAGAATTGACTGGGATCCCTTGGCAATGGTTCTTGGAGAGGCAATAGTGTTCTGGTACTTTCCCTGGACTAGTATTCCAGAACGTTAAACTAATATTCTTGGGTCATAGATTCAAATCTCACCAAGACAGATGGTGAATTCTGAATTAAATAAAAGTGAAACCTCAGTTTCTTCGTCCCCAGATCATAAATGTATAACATGACGCATGCCTTTCTCCCTTCTTAAACAGGGATGTTACATTAGCCACTTTCAAGTCCTCTGGGACCCTCCCTGACTACATTAATTTCTGAAAGATCTCAACTGATGGTTCCACAATCTCCTCAGCCAATTCCTTCAGAACTCTGGGGTGTAGTCCATCTAGTCTTGATGTTTTGTCTACTTTCAGACCTTTCAGCTTCCACAGAAACTTCTCCTTAGTGATGGCCACTACACATACCTCTGCCCCCAATTCTCTTCAAGTTTTGGTAGGCTACTGCTGTTTTCCACCATGAAAGCTAATGTAAAGTACCTATTTAGTTCCTCCTCCATTTCTTTTTTTCTCCATTGCTACTCCAACCCCATTTTCCAGCAGTCCAATGTCGACACTTGCCTTCTAGATATCGAAAAAAAAAGGTATTGCAATTAATTTTTGTATTATTTGCTAGCTTACCCTCATTTTTAATTGCTCTCTTCTTATTGCTGGTTTAGTTATCCTTTGCTGGCTTTTAAAAGCTTCCCAATTCTCAACATTCCCACTCATTTTTGCCACATTGCATACTTATTCTTTTGCTTTTACGTTGTCCCTGGCCTTTTCCCTTGTCAGCTATCGTTGCTCATGCACCCTTTACTGTGTTTCTTCTTCCTTGAGATGAATTTCTGCTGTGCCTCCCTAATTAGTCCCAGACCTTGCAAGCCACTCGTATCAAGGACCAATTAAAGGGGAGGCAATGGCCGAGTGGTATTATCGCTGGACTGTTAATTTGGAGACCCAGATAATGTTCTGGGCACCTGGGTTCAAATCCCGCCATGGCAGACGGTGGAACAGTTTGATTTCAATAAAAAATATCTGCAATTAAGAATCTAATGATGATCATGAATCCATTGCCGATTGTTGGGAAAAATCCCATCTGGTTCACTAATGTCCTTTAGGGAAGGAAACTGCCATTCACACCTGGTATGGCCTATATGTGACTCCAGACCCACAGCAATGTGGTTGACTCTGAACTGCCCCCTGTGCAGTTAGGGATGGGCAATAAATGCTGCTTGGTCAGCGATGCCCGCATCCCATGGACGAAAAACAAAAAAAGTTCTACCACCTTTAACCTGTGGCAAGGTAAACTTATCACCAACCTAGAACCAAGGCTTCAGATCATTAAAGGAACTTAGTCAGCAGGATGCTCACCAAAACAGGCTGTCACAGTCCATTGTTAAATCTTCCAACATAAAAAGAGTTAGAGGGACGTAATAACCCTTTCCTTCAAAGGTTCTTGTTCAGACTAAACAACGTCAGAGATGCAAGGTTAGTGTGGTCACTAAACTCCTTCCTCTATCTGCAATGCTGTCTGGGAGTTTACTTGTGGCAAAATTTCTATTTCTGACACTGCTTAGGTTCTGTTTTAAATTTCACATCCTAAATGCCAGATTAATTTGGTGATTATCTGTCCACCTCGAGGGGAAGAAAAGTGGAGTGACCTGCCATTTATTTTGCAGTTGACACAACCAAAGATCCCTTGAAAATCCTGACACACAACGTGGTAACTGCCTGGGAAGTTTCAAGCTTAATTATCTGACATCTGGACATCTGACATCTGACCTCAGAGCAAGTCTCCAACCCTGTGTTAGATTTGGACATTTCAGAGCAACCCAATTAACTTTATAATGAGCCAGAAATTATTACAGGTATTAAAACCTTTTTAAAATAATTTTCTGGACTAACCATAAAACTGATACTCAGGTCACACAAGTGACCCCTGTCATGACTGGAACAAGGGCCAGGTGGATCTCATTGACTATAAGATCTTTGATTTGGGCTGTTAACCTGGACCAATCAGGGGGCCTTGGCTGACAGTATAAACAGGAAATTCAAGGAGTTTTCTCATTCTCAGGACTGGCTGTGAGCAAGCTAGTCAGAATCCATGTACTGTGCATGTGTAACTAAAGGGTGACTTGATCATGCGATACCTGCCTCCTTGGAGTTATTTCACCCCATTATAAACAACCAAGCCAACCCACTCCTCCTTGGTGAGCCCCCCACCATAGCACCTGACAACACACCCAGTCGCTAACTTCCAACAGCCCAACACATTTCCCTTGCCATCAGTCACCTAACACGACACCCGCTCTCCATCTGGCCACCTGAAATACCCAATTCCTAAACCCCAGCTCAGTCACTACCGCCTTTTCATATCTAAAGCAGTTCAAAACCAATGCATCACTTAAGATGAAGGTTGATTGGTTGATTTATTGTTAGTCACATGTACCAAGATACAGTGAAAAGTGTTGCTTTGCGTGCTTATATAAGAACATAAGAACTAGGAGCAGGAGTAGGCCATCCGGCCCCTCGAGCCTGCCCCGCCATTTAATAAGATCATGGCTGATCTTTTTGAGACTCAGCTCCACTTACCTGCCCACTCACCATAACCCTTAATTCCTTTACTGTTCAAAAATTTATCTAGCCTTGCCTTAAAAACATTCAGCGAGGTAGCTTCAACCGCTTCAGTGGGCAGGTAATTCCACAGATTCACAGCCTTTTGGGTGAAGGAGTTCCTCCTGACCTCAGTTCGACATCTGCTTCCCTTTATTTTGAGGTGATGCCCTCTAGTGCTAGTTTCACCTGCTAGTGGAAACAACCTCCCTGCCTCCACCTTATCTATTCCCTTCATAATCTTATGTTTCTATAAGATCTCCCCTCATTCTTCTGAATTCCAATGAGTATAATCCCAGTCTACTCAGCATCTCCTCATAATCGAACCCTCTCAACTCTGGAATCAACCGAGTGAATCTCCTCTGCACCCCCTCCAGTGCTAGTACATGTTGGTATAGTATAGGCAGATTGTACCATACAAAGTGCATCAGGGTAGCAGAACAGAGTGCAGAATACAGTCTGCAACAATGTTGTATCACATGCAATGTGATAGCCAATTAGCACATATAAATCCTACAAACAGCAACATGATAATGACCAAATGGATGAGTGCTGGTCAAGGGGTCAACCTCAAGTAAAATTTGAACCTGACTCAGATGCGAGTATTTCCAAATGAGTCACAGTAGATATCAGATCCACTCAGTGAAGCATCTTGAGAGTGAATATTTATGAAGGCCACATTAAGGCAGGATTGGGTTGAACTGTCACGCTGCCCTTCACAGTGGAATAGTTTGCTGAGTCTCAGAGTGAAGAATAAGTAAAGGTGAATGAGATATGTCAGGGAAGCAGCAAAGAAAGTCATCTTAACATGAACCAGCAGGGACAAGGAAGGAAAAGAGAGAATTGGACACAACAAAAGAATACAAAGCAAATGAAAGTTGTTTAAATTCTTTGCAACCCAGTGTCAAAACCCTGCAGGACAGTATAAATCAAACCGGCATTTCAGTACTTTTATTGACTGGCAAGTTATGAAATATTAATCTGTCCAGTTTGTGCAATCAACTAAAGCTAGGAACTCTAAACAAAATATAAACATTCCTCTAATGTACCTTGTTAGCTCTCATTTTTGAGAGTAATGATAAAATAAGATACGTTCACCGATGGATGGACAATATCAAATAAGAATAGCACATCAGCAAATGACAAGGAAGGAACGTAAAGACCAGATTTGCATCTAGAAATTACTATAGACTAACTATGACCTGCCAAAGGCAAAGAGAATGATTCTAAAGATGGAAGCCTGAGGGAGAGTCAAGATTAATGTGCCCCACTACCACTAATTTAGCAGTCGAGTATCCCGCATGTGGGGACATCGCAGGCGTCAGCACACCCGAAGTGCAATGGGATAGCCTCGTCCTGGGAGAACCACCTTGTTGATCATGATATCTCCCCTGCCAGGTAAGCATATTAATGTGCTCCTGGTTTACTTTACCGTGGCAAGTTGCCTGACTGAAGAATTCTATTTTAGTCCAGTGACACACCGGCAGCTACCCTAAGGCAAATCTTGATGATGGGGGAGGATGGGGAGAGGGTCAACTCCCAGCTTGCAGAGGATTTCAGGTGCTGTGGAAGGGGGTTGATTTGGAAACGCTGTTGTAAAATAGCGCCGCTTATTTATTTAAAAAAATAAACTTAACCTACCATTGAGTGGCTGCTGACTTGACTGTAACCACGTCCTGAAAACATGGAGTACTATAGGGCAGGGTTCTGCACCCGGAATTTAAGCATCGTTTTCGGAAAGACACACAACAGGTTTGAAACTGCATCCCTCAGTTTCTCTTCAAAATGACGAGCAGTGAAGAAATTGATGAGTGAGGTATGTAAACAGAACAACTGAAAGCAGAGAAAATGAACAATGCATGACTGCATTCAAAGGTTGGGACTGATTTATAGGGCTCAGGTGTGAAAATCAGGCTTTTGGTCCTAGCATGGCTGAAGTTGAAACGGTAGGCAGAGAACAGCAGAATCCAGACTCTCCAAAGGTTGAGTAAAACGTAATGATTAAAAAAGTGTCAAACACATGTCACGTAAGACTGTTCCCTCTGGGTTGCTTCACCCTATGGAGTCAGGGTTGGACTGACCTCTGGATTTACACTTGCTGTACCAACTTACCATGAAGAACCTGTCTTCTCAAGCTCACCTCTTGCCTGAGGCATGGTGACCATCAGGTTAAACTCATCTCTAATCATCTCACTTTAACAGCCCTCTGGTCCTCTGTAACTATGTCGACTTTCCCTTTTACTTTTTAAAATGGAAACACTTTGCAATGACAATGCAATCTATTTCATGTCTTCAAGCAAGAAGACAGGCAGAAATTTGAGGGAATTGGGAGGTAAATGGGTACGTGGTGGCAAGGGGTTGAATTATAAAACATAGAACATAGAACATTACAGTGCAGTACAGGCCCTTCGGCTCTCGATGTTGCGCCGACCTGTGAACCCAATCTGAAGCCCATCTAACCTACACTATTCCGTTATCATCCATATGTTTATCCAACGACCATTTAAATGCCCTTAAAGTTGGCGAGTCTACAACTGCTGCAGGCAAGGCATTCCATGCCCTTACTACTCTCTGACTAAAGAGTCTACCTCTGATATCTGTCCTATATCTATCACCCCTCAATTTAAAGCTATGTCCCCTCGTGCTAGCCGTCACCATCCGAGGAAAAAGGCTCTCACTGTCCACCCTATCTAATCCTCTGATCATCTTGTATGTCTCTGTTAAGTCACCTCTTAATCTTCTTCTCTCTAACGAAAACAGCCTCAAGTCCCTCAGCCTTTGCTCATAAGACCTTCTCTCCATACCAGGCAACATCCTGGTAAATCTCCTCTGCACCCTTTCCAATGCTTCCACGTCCTTCCTATAATGCGGTGACCAGAACTGTACGCAATACTCCAAGCGCGGCCGCACCAGAGTTTTGTACAGCTGCAACATGACCTCACGGCTCCGAAACTCAATCCCTCTACGAATAAAACCTAACACACCATACGCCTTCTTAACAACCCTATCAACCTGGGTGGCAACTTTCAGGGATTAATAACTGGCCTGAATATAGGAGGGCTGGTGAAAAGATCTTGATAACTGTTATGTGTACAACAAGTAAACTGTAGAACACTTAAAAGGAACACATCCACATTTTTGAGAATGCACTCTTTAAATGTCCAATAATTTGACCTATTCAGAGTAAATGGAAAAGTGTTGTAATGATTTCAGACATTTTGGTGAAATTGTGTTGCTCTCAGGTATGTGTTTTCCCTTTTTATAATTAGTCCTGAGCACTAATTTATTCTCAGTATGATCATTCACTTTGCAGTACAGTAGCTTAGCATGGAAGGACACGTGGTGGGAAAGAATACTACTACCATTTTACACATACTTTGAATATTGTGTTCCGTTCTGGTCACCTCATTGTACGAGGGATGTGGAAGCTTTAGAAAGGGTGCAAAGGAGATTTAACAGGATGCTGCCTGGAATGGAGGGCTGGTCTTATGAGGAAAGGTTGAGGGAGCTAGGGATTTTTTCATTGGAACGAAGAAGGATGAAAGGTGACTTGATAGAGGTGTACAAGATGATGAGAGGCATAGATAGAGTGGTTAGCCAGAGACTTTTTCCCAGGGTGGAAATGACTATTATGAGGGAGCATAATTTTAAGGTGATTGGAGGAAGGTATAGGAGAGATGTCAGAGGTCGGTTCTTCACACAGTGGTGGGTGTGTGGAATGCACTGCTGGCAGTGGTAGTGGGGTCAGTTACTTTAGAGACTTTAAAGTGACTCTTGGATAGGCACATGGAGGATAGTAAAATGTAGAGTATGCAGGGTAGATTGATCTTAATAGGATAATGGGTTGGCACAACATCGTGGGCCGAAGGGCCTGTACTGTGCTGTACTGTTCTATGTTCTATGTTCTATATGCCATGCCCTGGAACTGGTCTCTTTGCACATTCTGTGAAGCAGTACTTTTGAAACCAAATTACCCATGCATGTTGGTAACTACCCCTTGCCCAGTCACTAAAACAGAAATTAACAGTGCAGAAATTGAGCATAGCTTAAAGACACTCTGACACATTTTATTGAAGCTTTGTAAGTTAAGAACAGGGAAGCACTATAATTTCTTGAAGACTGTATGAAAATCAAGGTTGTATGACCTGTCAAACAATTAGACCTCTTTTCCCTTGCAGGATTAATGTCATTTTCCCCCCTGGAATTTGCATTCTTGCAAATTGTCCTGAAGTATGCAAGATGAGAAATTTTGTGAAATTGGGTCATTTTTCAGTCACTCAAGTTCTGTACTACCAAATGACAATCACAACAATCTGTTAGCCTTTTTTGCTCAGGAACTTGTCAACAAAATCGAGTTGCATTTGCTGCTGGATGGGTTAGAGGGTTGATAGGACATTTTCCTGCTTATGAGTCAAACACTCCCTGCGTATTATCATCCAGATACTCCACCTTTACTCACCTTCTCTTCGCTGACTTTGAATAAACATGCCTTTTTACAACATTACGCAAGTTTTATCATAAAACAACTATTTGTACACCTGAGACAGAGATGCAAGATGATCAAATTAGGGATTTCAACAACATTGTTCGCTTCACAGGTACGTTACAAACAAGTAAGTTTTTTTTTGTTGAATTTCTTAAAGAGTGTAAACCCAAGGTTTACATACTCTCCTGCTACCTGGCAGACTTGAGGTGTGACCACGGGGAAAGACATCATGCCACTTATCAAGAAGGGTTTGGTGGATTTGAAAGGAGCAGGGATTCCCTCCTGGACTGTACAGAGACTCCTCTCTCCAATATCTATCCATTGTGTCATCTGCAGATGCCAAGATTCCTACTACAAGAAGTACATTGGGATAATGAAGGGCGAGGTTGTGGTGTGATCAGCTACATTTGGGGATTCAATCATATTAAACGGGATCACTGGATAAAGTACCATGAAATAGCTCTGCAAATACGTCACAGCTCAAAGTAACAACAGAGGCCAAGAAAACCTCTCCCCGGAACTGTTGCTCATAGAACATAGAACATAGAACAATATAGCGCAGAACAGGCCCTTCGGCCCTCGATGTTGCGCCGACCTGTGAACTAATCTAAGCCCACCCCGACACTATCCCATCATTATCCATATGCTTATCCAAGGACTGTTTAAATGCCCCTAATGTGGCTGAGTTAACTACATTGGCAGGCAGGGCATTCCACGCCCTTACCACTCTCTGAGATAAAGAACCTGCCTCTGACATCTGTCTTAAATCTATCACCCCTCAATTTGCAGCTATGCCCCCTCGTACAAGCCAACATCATCATCCTAGGAAAAAGACTCTCACTGTCCACCCTATCTAATCCTCTGATCATTTTGTATGTCTCTATTAAATCCCCTCTTAGCCTTCTTCTCTCCAATGAGAACAGACCCAAGGCCGTCAGCCTTTCCTCATAAGACCTTCGCTCCAGACCAGGCAACATCCTGGTAAATCTCCTCTGCACCTTTTCCAATATTTCCACATCCTTCCTGTAATGGGGCGACCAGAACTGTACGCAATATTCCAAGTGAGGCCGCACTAGCGTTTTGTACAGTTGCAGCATGACATCACAGCTCCGGAACTCAATCCCTCTACCAATGAAACCTAACACACCGTATGCCTTCTCGACAGCACTATCAACCTGGGTGGCAACTTTCAGGGATCTATGTACCTGGACACCAAGGTCCCTCTGCACATCCACACTACCAAGAATCTTTCCACTGATCCAATGTTCTGCCTTCCTATTATTCTTCCCAAAGTGCATCACCACACATTTATCTGCATTGAACTCCATTTGCCACCTTTCAGCCCAATTCTGCAGTTGATCCAAGTCTCCCTGCAACCTGCAACATTCTTCCACACTGTCCACCACTCCACCAACTTTAGTGTCATCTGCAAACTTACTAACCCAGCCACCTATGTCTGCATCCAAGTCATTTATAAAAATGACAAACAGCAGTCGTCCCAAAACAGATCCTTGTGGCACACCACTAGTAACTGGACTCCAGGCTGAATATTTTCCATCAACCACCACTCTTTGGCTTCTTTCAGAAAGCCAGTTTCTAATCCAAACTGCTAAATCTCCCTCAATCCCACGCCTCTGCATTTTCTCCAATAGCCTACCATGTGGAACCTTATCAAAGGCTTTACTGAAGTCCATGTACACCACATCAACTGCCCTACCCTCATCCACATGCTTGGTCACCTTCTCAAAAAACTCAATGAGGTTTGTGAGACATGACCTGCTCTTGACAAATCCATGTTGACTATCTCCAATCAAATTGTTGCTTGCCAGATGATTATAAATCCTATCTCTTGTAATCCTTTCCAAAACTTTTCCTATAACAGATGTAAGTCTCACTGGTCTATAATTACCTGGGTCATTTCTACCGCCCTTCTTGAACAAGGGTACAACATTTGCAATCCTCCAGTCATCTGGTACTAAACCTGTAGACAATGACGACTCAAAGATCAAGGCCAAAGGCTCCGCCATCTCCTCCCTAGCTTCCCAGAGAATGCTCGGAAAAATCCCATCCAGCCCAGGGGATTTATCTACCTTCACACCTTCTAGGATTGATAACACCTCCTCCTTACTAACCTCAATCCTTTCAAGTCTAATAGCCCGTATCTCAGTCTTCTCCTCTACAATATTCTCCTTTTCCTGAGTGAAAACAGATGAGAAATATTTGTTTAGCACCTCTCCGATCTCCACAGGGTCCACACACAACTTAGAATCCTTACAGTGTGGAAGCAGGCTATTTGACCCATCAAGCCCACACTGAACCTCTAAAGAGCCGCCCACCCTGACCCAGCCTCCTATCCCATCCCTGTAACTCTGCATTTCCCATGGCCACTTCACCTAACCTGTGCATCTTTGGACTGTGGGAGGAAACCCACACAGACAGAGGGACAATGTACAAACTCCACACAGACAATCACCCAAGGGTGGAATTGATCTCGGGTCCCTGGCGCTGTGAGGTAGCAATGCTAAAGAGCCACCGCGTCATCTGCAGGTAAATTTTCTATTGAATTTCTTCAAGAGTGTAATCTCAAGATTTATATACTGTCATGCTGTCTGGTTACATTGGATGGTTACACTGCTGGCGCATTTTTCCACCAGATAGTGACAAGTAAAACTCATTGCTTACTGTCCCTTTTGTTCTATTGTCCTGTCATGATTTCTGTGAAAGAATAAATGTGAAAAACCCCAGTTCTTTGTTTCTGAAATTAAATGTAACGTATTGTTGAATTTGGCTTCTTTAGAAGGGTAATTATTAAATGATCTAAAACACAAAAAAAAAACCACAGTTGTGCTACCTGCCAACCAGACAGCACTCTCCCCTCTTGCAGTACAAATGCTGTTATATTCCCCTTTATTCTTCCCCTTGGCTTTGTGTTCTTGAAAATTGTCCTGATGAGTACAAGACAAAAAACATTGTCAAATTGTGTCTTCTTTCAGTTACACTCAAGCTTTGTGGCACCCCTATGTCTCCAGGGAAGCACAACTGTGTTCTCAGATCTCAGTTTGTGGATAAAAGGCCTAAAGGTACTCTCGGTGTGTGGTAGGGCCTTTTGTGGTTTAAAATCTTGAATCCCACAAGTACTGAGCACTCATTCATTTTCCATGCTCATTCAACCGTAACAATCCCTGCCTGTGGAGGGTTGGCTTGTAAACCTGTCTGCAACTGAACTGGAACAATGCCAATATCCATTGACAGATCTCTCCCTCTCCGACCCATTAGTAATCCATGCAGACAGGACAATCATCTGTAGCACCTTGGAATATTACAGTCTGCTTGACTCAGGCACTGACTAAAAATGTCTGACACAGAACTGTTTACTTGATCCTTAGCTTGCACTGTCTGATATAACAACACCCAGTCATCTTGACCCGACAGACATCCTGTATTTAAAAAGCACCAAGTTCTCCCAGTCTATTTTTCCATTCAAACAGATCCAGTTTCTTCAATCAGCTGAATGCTTTCATTTAAAAATCCAAATCAAGAGCCTGGAGTCAGCTATTCAGTCCATCAAGATCATGGCCGATCTGTTGGAACCTCAAATCTACATTCCCATCTGTCCCCAATAAAGTTTAAATGTTTTGCTTAAAAGAGAGAATCTATCTCTGCATTAAAAATATTTCAAGAACCCTGCTTTTTTTTTTTAGGGAGACAGTTCCAAAGCCTTATGAGTTATGACTATCTGCCAGAAAGTGTTTCATCGAGAATTAGTTTTAAAGGGTGAACACTGAGGTTTAAAAAGTGAACTCTGTTTTCAGATACGCCCCTCAGAGGAATCATCTCCATGTTAGCCTTGTCAAGACCCTTCAAGATCTTACATGCTTCCACGTGCAAATCTCAAACCACATATAATACACACTGGAGTAAGATTTATAAGGGGTTTCAGGACAGATTCAGTCAATTGTCATTTCTTTCCAATATAGATTGATTTGCATCAGATCAGATGCCTCATGACAATGGAATTGGCCTCATTTTATGGTTTGTCCTTGTATTGATAAGGCCTCAACACTGGTACCTAGGCTGGGAGGAGGTGAACGACTGTAGTTTGTTTGGGACTAGTCCATGAGAATGAAACTTGAAACAAAGCTAACTTGACCAGAAGGCCTGTGTTTGAGAAACTGTAATACTATTCTGGTGGAAACGTATGAAGTCAGTATTCTGCTGGTGCACAGAACTTAAGAGTTGGTCTCAAAATGGTAAAAATAAAGTTGTGCACTGATATCACCAGAGGATATGGAATCTTTATTCTCTCCTATTGATCTGACCTTGCTTTTGGAAGCATACCAGCTCTCTGAAAAAGAATGGGATTGAAAATGGGACAGTTTATGGAAATGGAACAGGGTAACATGGTAGCTCAGTGGTGAGCACTGCCACCTCACAGCGCCAGGGACCCAGGTTCACCTTCACCCTGAAGTGACTGTCTGTGTGGAGTTTGTACATTCTCCGCGTGTCTGTGTGGGTTTCCTCTGGGTGCTCCAGGTTCCTCCCAGAGTCCTAAGGCATGTAGGTTAGCTGGATTGGCCATGCTAAATTGCCCATAGTATTCAGGGATGTGTAGATTAGATGGGATATAGGGGGATGGGTCCGGGTGAGATGCTCTGAGGGTCAGTGTGGACTTGTTGGGCCTCCACACTATAGAGATTCTATGAGAAAGTTTACTTTCGGATCTTTACAAACAAATCCAGTTACTTAACGTGAGGGTCTCAAAGACCTCATGATATGTTAAAGTCACTATGACTTCATTTTTTAAACCATTATTAGCAATTTAAGAACTAATCCCAAAAGTCACACTTGGAACTCTTCCTATGCCAGTGATGTTACATGCCACTTGCCAGGTCTAGCTGACTCACCAGATGGACAAACTTGACACTAGCATGATAGCCCTGACTCAACAAGGATCTCCTGACCAGGGCAGACCTCAAGCAACCTGTCAACATTACTGTAGCAATTCCAACGTCAGATTTTGGAGCTTTTGCAAAGCCTACTCACCTTTAGCTCAGCTCATCCACATGACATTGCATGCCTGCAAGGTGAGGACAGCTCTTCATTCACAGTTAGAAAGTCGGCACTTATTAGAAATTGCTTTACCTTCATTTCAGTCATAATATTTGTTACCTAATCTTCTGCATTACATTTTTCACACCCGGTTTCCATCCAGAAATGTTTGGTCATTTCATTCTGAAAATCCAGTGGCGCCACTAGATTTGGAGGAGAACATCTTGAAAAGAGAAGACAACGAGATGCCAATAAATACACCCGTTCCCACTGTCATCAAAACAATCAAAAGTGACAAGTCACAGCATCACTTCCAAGTTGCACATTACCCAGAATGGTAATTCGCCTTTCCATTGTTGTTTATTCAAATTCCTATCATTCCATGGCTCCCAATGCTGCAGGTGGACATTTCCAACACAGTGGGTCAAGAAAAAGGCCCATATTCTAAACACAACTAGTTAAGGACAATAAATGCCAACAGCTTCAGAATGCAAAGCACAACTGCACAAGGTCTTGTGTTTAACAGCTTTGTGGCAGGACAATGGGGACCTGCCCAATTATTTGACATTGCAAAGGATGCAGTAATGTAGTTCGCTCAGACATTGAAGTCTGACTTGCAGACATCTTTTTCTAAAAGTGCCATTGCAAAAGTCATTGCTTATTATGTTTCTCTTTCCAAACCACCAATGGCGATGCACATCAAGTCAATCAGACAATGACTTAGCTCAAACACATCAAGCGACACAAGACTTGCTTTCAAGAACAACACTGTCCAGTCATGATTACACAAATAGACTCGCAAACGCAGAGGTCTGCTGTATACAGTACTGATTCTGAAAGAGTTAATGCTGATGCTGCATTCAGTTCCACCCAATCTGATAATGTCACATGGTCTGTGGGTGGCGATGAAGCAGGTTAGCACATAGTCCCCCGGAGACAGATGTGACATCTCTAACTCCTTCCTAATTATCCCTCATCAATGTAACTTGTATCTATTGCTATCATGCAATAAATTGCACCTCGTTGTAAGACAATTGACTTCTTATTAAGTTTCCCAAGTGATTTATCCTCGATCACTTCAAATTAGACAGGCCCTTAGACTCAGGGTGGTGAGAGAGATTGATGTCAACACTGTACCCTGGCCGCAAGAGTGGTTGTTACTGTAACGTAGGACAAGGCCTAGAATAATAAACCAGTCGGCATAATGGCATTTTGATAATTTGTATTCAGTTGAAGTAATAAGCTCTTAATCATAAAATCTGTCATCGAGTTGTCTTTCAGGGACACAAACTTGTTTCTTCACAACATTCTGGAGCACGTGACTACGGACCCACATAACTGATGAGATACTGCCTTACAAAATGGTCTATCAGCCTGTTACCTTTGAGTCTGAGAAGAAATGAAGAAGGTAGTGAAATTAGGGATGCGAAGAGAATAAAATCAGAAAGTGCTTGAAATACTCAGCAGATCTGCAGCAAAGAAACAGCATTAACATTTTGAGTTGAAGATGATTACTTCAGAATAACATTGCTGGAATTGCCAGCAATTCCCACTTATCCCAAGACTGGATTAATGTTTTCCTCACTCAAAAGAAGCAGTAATTTGACAGGTTACAGGTTACACTGGATGACAAAGAGTATAAAAGTGAGACAGACCAATTGAGTCAGAATTATATCCTTGATAAGAATCGATGAGCTGCTGCTATCAAACCATGATAATTTTTGAGATGCTAATATATGGAGTAAACTATTGCACTTCTGAGCCAGAAAATCTTTAGCTTGGGTCATTTCAATGAATAAATTTAAATAATAATGAATCAAAAGTTTAAGCTGCATGTATTGCTTTTTATTGTTCATTAAAATTGATCAACATTATTAAGTTATCTTTACGCCACGATTGATAGGAATGGATTTAACATAACTGATTTTTACACGGGGTTACATTAAATAAATAGCACTGAAACAGGCCATTCAGCCCAATCAGATCATCCTGGCAAATTTTGCTTAGTCATCATTCCTTCTCTAAATATGCTTTTGCAACCTTCTATTTTCTTCACCCTCAGTTTTGTGTTGCTTCCACTTAAATGGATCTGTATTATTCACTTGCATTCCCTATCAGGTATGACTCCAGCCATTAGAGAGATTTTTTTTTCCCTGGATTCCCATTGACGCCAATTTTGCCAGGGCTCCTTGATGCCACCCTTGTTCGAATGCAGCCTTGATGTCAAGTGTAGTCACTCTCACCTCACCCCGGGAATTCAGCTTTTTAGGTCCATGTTCAAACTAAAGCTGAAATGACATCAGAAGCTGAGTGGCCCTGGCAGAACCCAAACTGGACGTCACTGAGCAGGTTACTGCTGAGCAGGTGCTGCTTGATAGCACCGTTGATGACACCTTCCATCACTTTACTGATGACTGAGAGTGGACGAGATGGGGCAGTAATTGCTTGAGTTGGATTAGTCCTTCTTTTTGTGTACAGGACATACCTGAGCCATTTTCCACATTATTGCGCAGATGCCAGTGTTGTTATACTGGAATAATTCGGGTAGGGGAGTGGTAAGTTTGAGACCACATGTCTTCAGTCCTATTGCTGGAATATTGTCGGAGCCCAGAGTGTTTGCAGTATTCAAGCATTTCTTGATTCCATGTGGAGTGAATCGAATTGGCTGAAGCCTGGCATCTGTTTTGCTTGCGCTGTCTAGAAGAGGCTGAGATGGACCATGCACTCGGCACGCCTGGCTGAAAATTTGTTGTGAATGCTTCGGCCTCCTCCAGTGAGTTGTTTAATTCTCTACCACCAAGACTGTAGAGATTGGATCTGATCCTTGATTACAGAATTACTTCATTCTGGCTATCAATCGCCATTGTGGTTTCTGGTGCCCAGGTCAATGCCAGTTGGTCCAACCAGTTTCATTTCTTTTTTGAGACGTTCCAGCAATTGTTACAACTAAGTGGCCTGTTTTGGCCATTTTAGAGGGAAGTCAGGAGTCAACCAAGTTGCTATGGATCTGGGGTCACTTATATTCAAGACTGGTAAAGACAGCAGTTTTCTGCCCAAATGGATTTAGTGAACCAGATTGGTATTTAAGACAATCAACACCATAATTAGACTCTTAATTTGTTTTACTGAAGTCAAAATACAACATGTGCCATGATGGGATTGGAACCCGTTCCTGGAAACACTATCTGGGTTTCCCCAGAATAACACTGACAATATCACTAAGCCATTGCCTCCCACCAATTTTACCTGCAAAATAAGATATTCTCTCTGTTCTCACTCAATCAAAGCCTTCATTTTAAAGATCTTTATTTGGATACCTCTCAGTCTTTCTTTTTCAGGAGAAAAGAGCTCGCCTGTCAATCCTCACCTCCTCATGCACACTCAGATATTTTTGGAACCATCCTTGCTAATCCTGTGTCAAATATATAATGTTTTAGAATTTGAACTTTTGATTTATAAGCTATTATTCTGGTTTGGCAGATTGATTTTAAACTATGGGATTGATGGAAGAAAGTTTAGACAGGATAACTCATCAAATAGACCAAATGTTGCAGATGAAAGTGAAAACATATTGTCTCGCTGCAATGGTAATATAAGGCATTTACACCATAGTATTTATGTGTCTCTAAAATCTAAGAAAACGGGCTGTATTCAAACACCTTTGGTGAAAGTTTGAATGGTCTCGTAAACAAAAGGAAGATTTTAAAGTACATACGTTTTTCAGATCAAAGAACACATTTAAAGACAATTTATTTTCATTTCCAACAGGGAACATGCTGTGTGTATCCCATTGCCATGGAGATGGGCTGTGTCTTTTTTCAGAAGTTTTAGTTTTGTTTTGATAAATATTAATTGCATTTTTCAGCCTGTATCCAGAACTCAAACCAAAAGAACTGCAGATGCTGGAAAACAGAAACAAAAACAGAGATATACAAGGTGTAGAGCTGGATGAACACAGCAGGCCAAGCAGCATCAGAGGAGCAGGAAGGCTGATGTTTTGGGCCTAGACCCTTCTTCAGAAATGGGGGAGGGGAAGGGGGTTCTGAAATGAATAGGGAGAGAGAGGGAGGTGGATAGAAGATGGATAGAGGAGAAGATAGATGGAGAGGAGGCAGACAAGTCAAAGAGGCGGGGATGGAGCCAGTAAAGGTGAGTGTAAGTGGGGAGTTAGGGAGGAGATAGGTCAGTCCAGGGAGGATGGACAGGTCAAGGGGGTGGGATGAGGTTAGTAGGTAGGGAATGGGGGTGGGGCTTGAGGTGGGAGAAGGGGTTAGGTGTGAGGAAGGACAGGTTAGGGAGGTGGGGACGAGCTGGGCTGGTTTTGGGATGCGGTAGGGGGAGGGGTGATTTTGAAGCTTGTGAAGTCCACATTGATACCATTGGGCTGCAGGGTTCCCAAGCAGAATATGAGTTGCTGTTACTGCAACCTTTGGGGGGCATCATTGTGGCACTGCAGGAGGCCCAGGATGGATATGTTGTCTGAGGAATGGGAGGGGGAGTTGAAATGGTTCGCAACTGGGAGGTGCAGTTGTTTAGTGCGAACCGAGTGTAGGAGTTCTGCAAAGTGGTCCCCAAGCCTCCGCTTGGTTTCCCCGATGTACAGGAGGCCACAACAGGAACAGCGGATGCAGTATACCGCATTAGCAGATGTGCAGGTGAACATCTGCTTGATGTGGAAAGTCTTCTTGGGGCCTGGGATGGGGGTGGGGGGCGGGAGGTGTAGGGGCAGGTGTAGCACTTCCTGCGGTTGCAGGGAAAAGTGCCAGGTGTGGTGGGGCGGGAGGGGAGTGTGGAGCACACAAGGGAGTCACAAAGAGAGTGGTCCCTCTGGAAAGCAGATAAGAGTGGGGAGGAAAAAAGGTCTTTGGTGGTGGGGTCGGATTGCACATGGCAGAAGTGTCAAAGGATGATGTGTTGGATCTGGAGGTTGGTGGGGTGGTATGTGAGGATGAGGGGGATTCTGTTTTGGTTGTTATTGCGGGGAGGGAGTGTGAGGGATGAGTTGCGGGAAATGCGGGAAACACACTCGAGGGCGTTCTCGACCACTGAAGTTGCGGTCCTTGAAAAATGAGGACATCTGAGATGTATGGGAGTGGAATGCCTCATCCTGGGAGCAGATGCGGCAGAGGCGAAGGGATTGGGAATAGGGGAAGGCATTTTTGCAGGAAGGTGGGTGGGAGGAAGTGTATTCTAGGTAGCTGTGGGTGTCGGTGGGCTTGAATGGATATCGGTGTCTAGGTGGTTGCCAGAGATGGAAACAGAGAGGTCCAGGAAGGAGAGAGAGGTATTAGAGATGATCCAGGTGAACTTAAGGTTGGGCTGGAAGGTTTCGGTGAAGTGGATGAACTGTTCGAGCTCCTCATGGGAGCACAAGGCGGCGCCGATACAGTCATCAATGTAACGGAGCAGGAGGTGAGGTTTAGGGCCACTGTAGGTACGGAAGAGGGATTGTTCCATGTAACCTACAAAGAGGCAGGCATAGCTTGGCCCCATGCAGGTACCCATGGCCACCCCCTTTGTCTGGAGGAAGTGGGAGGAATTGAAAGAGAAGTTGTTGAGTGTGAGGATGAATTCAGATCAGCGGATGAGGGTGTCAGTGGAGGGGGACTGGTCGGGCCTGCGGGACAGGAAGAAGCGGAGGACCTTTCGGCCATCTGTATGGAAAATGCAGGTGTATAGGGACTGGACGTCCATGGTAAAGATGAGGTGTTGCGGACCGGGCAATTGGAAGTTCTGGAGGAGGAGGAGGGCGTGGGTGGTGTCACAGACATAGGTAGGGATTTCCTGGACTAAGGGGGAGAAAATGGAGTCCAGATAGGTGGAGATAAGTTCGGTGGGGCAGGAGCAGGCGGAGACAATGGATCGACCAGGGCAGTCAGGTTTGTGGATTTTGGGAAGGAGACAGAAGCGGGTGGTGCGGGGTTGGGGTTCAATGAGGTTGGAGGCTGTGGGTGGGAGGTCACTGAGGTGATGAGGTTGTGGATGGTTTGGGAGATAATGGTTTGGTGATTGGGGGTGGGGCCATGATCAAGGGAGCGGTAGGAGGAGGTGTCAGAGAGTTGGTGTCTGGCCTCGGCAATGTAGAGGTCAGTGCACCATACTGCAACGGTGCCTCCCTTGTCCGCAGGTTTTATGGTGATGTTGGGATTGGAGTGGAGGGGTGCACGTTCTGTGGGGGAGAGGTTGGAATGGGTGAGAGGGGTGGAGAGGTTGAGGCGATTGATGTCTCGACGGCAGTTGGAGATGAAGAGGTTGAGGGAGGGTAGGAGGCTTTGGGGTGGTGTCCAGGAGGAGGAGGTGTGTTGGAGGCAGGAGAAGGGGTCAGTGGAGGGAGGGTTAGACTCACGGTTGAAGAAGTAAGCGCGGAGGCGGAGGCGGCAGAAAAACTACTCTATGTCCAAATGTGAGCGGTATTCATTGATGTGTGGGTGGAGGGGGACAATGGTGAGCCCTTTACTGAGGACTGACCGTTCGTCCTCAGTAAGGGGGAGGTCTGGGGGGATGGTGAACAAAAACAGAAATTTCTGGAAAAGCTCAGCAGGTCTGACACAATCCGTGGAGAGAAATCAGAGTTAACGTTTCGGGTCCCGTGACCATTACTCAGAATCCTTCCTCACACCCTTCCCCCTGCTCTGAAGAAGAGTCACTGGACCCGAAACGTTAACTCTGATTTCTCTCCACCGCTGCTGCCAGACCTGCTGAGCTTTTCCAGCAATTTCTGGGGAATTGGAAATGATCTGCCTGCAGCAAGAACAAACAGCACAGGATCATCAGGAACCATGGGCGTTTTGAATTTGGAGTTACTGTACAAGGATGTACATGAGGACCATTCGCAGGTTGGAGAAAATCTAAATTTGTAAAATATTGGCAGCTCCCTTGGCAAATGTCAGTGAGAGAATCCAGAAATAACTCCTCATCACAGAAGATAACTGGATTATAAGTGAATTCCTATGATCATGAATCATAAAACACCTGCAGTGCGGAAAGAGGCTATTCGGCCCATCGGATCTTCACCAGTCTTCTGAACAGCACTTCCCAAGACCCAGCCGCCCACTCTGTTCCGTAACCCTGCATTCCTAATCCACCTCGTCTGCACATCTCTAAACACTACGGGCAATGCAGTATGGCCAATCGACCTAAACTGTATATCCCTGGCGGAAGGAAATGGGAGCACCTGGAGGAAACCCACACAAACATGAGGAGAATGTGCAAACTCCACACAGACGGTCGCCCAAGGGTAGAGTCAAACCTGGAATTGCCAGCGACACCATCGTTCTTGAACCAATAACAAAGAAAACATGCCAATGAGTGTAATATGGCCTCGCTCCACTGACTTGTGAGAATCTTGTCTCACTGTTCATACATACTTGGAAAATGAAATGGTGGAAACTTTTCCCTATCAATCTTGAGATTCTCCAAAATTCCTGCCAACATGCCAATTCTGCCAAAAGGCTTACATAAATACTGCTTGTTCTTGTTCTTTTTCATTGTCAGTAAAAGGTTTTTTCCCTTTAATTGTTGGTTTGGCCTTTCCATTTGTTAGCAAGGAATTTCAACTGTGTTTTTCAAAGTTATTGGACTCTACTGAGATTGTAACAATATTCTAACCCTGATTCAGTACTCTCCACACTTTTCAATTCTATCCAACTCAAGAAAAAGCTTATTATTCAATTCAGTTTTTCAAACACCTTTTTAATTGTGATGCAACTTTTAGTGATGGGCAAATTTGTTCTCACAGATCTGGTTATTCTTTCATCCCAAATGGAATTGCACCTTCCATGTAAGTGATCTCTGTCTATCCTTCCTACCAAATACTTTCTCATATCCATCTGCATTGAATTTCATATGTCTCGCTGCATTATAACGCAACTACACAGTGGTTATAGTATGATCCCAGGTTCAAATGCTGGAATTCTCACCCAAATGGCATTGTGGATCTACCTACAGTACATGAATTGCAGTAGTTCAAGAAGGCAGCTCACCACTCCCTTCTCAAGGGCAACTAGGGATGAGTAATAAATGTTGGCCCACCAGCAACGCCCAATTCCCATGAACAAACAAAAAAAATCAGATCCCAAAACGAAATGTGGTTTGATAGATCGTATGTTATTGTTTAAAGTTAATGTGATGTTTAGTCATTAAAGTATATTCACGTGAGGCTGCAGATGTTCTTTAGAAACAGAACATAAGTATATAAAACAAAAGAAAGAAACAAAAGAGAAAACATTATCTTAACTTTTTGACGTAAGCATCAAAACAAATTTCTGATCAATTGTCAATGGACTCAAAACGATAGCTCTGCCTGCTTCCCCAGGTGCTGCCAAACTCTGAGATTCTCCAGCAATTTCAGTTTTTGTTTTGAAAACAAATTTCAACCTGCTTCCCAACACCATCTGTTACAGACATTCAAAGCAGAGAAATTACAAGCCCATCTCAACTCTTCAGGTTTCCATTTAATTGACCCTTTCCAACTTTTTTTCCCATGGAGTGTGGAGACAATTTGATGATTTCTTTTATTCTGCTGCCATGATCACAAAGCTGACAGCCAAAACTTAAACTCAGTTTCAATAATTTGAAGATTTCAGTCAGAAATTGGATACTTCTGCTGGAGTGATTAGCTTCCTTTGAAACAAACTGAGAAACAGCTGGAGAGAAGCAAAAACTTACTTCTCAACTCAATCCCTGATTCTGCTGAACTGAACTAAAAACAAAGCTAATTGCCTGTTTACCCTAGCTGTCATAAACTCAACAGAATACAAAAATTTCCATTAAAACCACAGGAATTTGCAATCACACAGATCCTGAGCAATTTTGCGTTTAAATCAATATTCCATAATGACTTGCTGATCGTTTTATCTTTTTAAAAAAAGATCAACAAGTATCTGTGATAACAAATTCCAGAAATGGTAATAGCATACATGACACACCGTTGATCACAACTGAAATCCGCTACTCCTGGTAGTGAATGGTTGTCAATCTCCTTCCAGAATATGCCTTTGAAAGGGCGTCTAGAAAGAGAAGCATCTGATTTTATAAGGTGTACCCCAAGAATATTCACAACTCAGGAGACTGCTCTCTAACGTCTAAAAATGAACAAAGAAAAAGTATCAATTGTTGCTGAAGACCACGAATGCCACAAAAGATACCTTTTAATCTGCCTGAAAACCTGACTGTCTCTTCATGTAAGATGAAGAATTGTAGACTGGCACTTTCCATGCTGAACGACATACTGAAGCCTGGGCAACCGCCAATCTCAAAGACTCAATGGGGACCAAGATCACAGTTTGGGGTCCTCAATACATAGAGCACATTGAAACACATGTGAAAATCCATAGGCCACATGCACGAGAAAATGTTTAAACTTAATTTAAGGTGTAGCTGCAATCTGTATTGTAAGTAGGGGAAGGCGCCATGGAGTGCCCTGTACTGAATTGAACCAAATTGATCTACAATGCAGTTTATGTACCGCGACACTGGAGTTATATTGAAATGTACATTCACAAATTTTCTGAATAAAGTATAATTTGGGAGAAAGAAAACTTGAGGCCTTTGGAAAGCCTTCAGGACTTACTCAGAACAGGGCAACTGAACGGGGGGGGGGCGCCCCCAGCAATTACAGTGGAACACAGGGACGTTACCGCTTAAAAGATACAGAATGAATCTCTTCAGTGGAGATTATGAAGAAACAATGTAATAATAATCTGTACTAGTGAGTGATGTATTTTCAGAGAACAGTATTATATAGGATAGTGTAAATAAAAATTGTTTGCAACAACCTGTTAGAGTCAAACAGCAGCAGGCAGAGTAGGGAGGGGGTGGCAGTGATGGGAACTGGGGCAGCATGGTGGCTCTGTGGTTAGCACTGCTGCCTAACAGCGCCAGGCACCCAGGTTCAATTCTAGCTTTGGGTGACTGTGTAGAGTTTGCAAGTTCTCTCCATGTCTTCTGAGACTCTATAAGTGCTTCTGAGACTTTATAAAGCTCTAGTTAGGCCCCATTTAGAATACTGTGTCCAATTTTGGGCCCCACACCTCAGGAAGGACATACTGGCACTGGAGTGTGTCCAGCAGAGATTCACACGGATGATCCCTGGAATGGTAGGCCTAACATACGATGAACGGCTGAGGATCCTGGGATTGTATTCATTAGAGTTTAGAAGGTTGAGGGGAGATCTAATAGAAACTTACAAGATAATGCATGGCTTAGAAAGGGTGGACGCTGGGAAGTTGTTTCCGTTAGGTGGGGATACTAGGACCCGTGGGCACAGCCTTAGAATTAGAGGGGGTCAATTTAGAATGGAAATGAGGAGACATTTCTTCAGCCAGAGAGTGGTGGGCCTGTGGAATTCATTGCCACGGAGCGCAGTGGAGGCCGGGACGTTGAATGTCTTCAAGGCAGAGATTGATAAATTCTTGATCTCGCAAGGAATCAAAGGCTACGGGGAGAGTGCGGGTAAGTGGAGTTGAAATGCCCATCAGCCATGATTAAATGGCGGAGTGGACTCGATGGGCCAAATGGCCTTACTTCCACTCCTATGTCTTATGATCTTATGTCTGCATGGGTTTCCTCCCACAGTCCAAAGATTTGCAGGTTAGGTGGTTTAGCCATGCTATTTTGTCTAGAGATGTGCTGGCTAGGTGGGTTAGCCATAGGAAATGCAGGGTTACAGGGATTGGGTGGGATGATCTTCAGAGAGTCAGTGCAATCTTGATGGGGCGAATGCCCCCTCCCTGCACTGCAGAGATTCTATGGCTCTAAGAAAAGGGCAAAATAAAACCCCAATACAAGCCACAAATTACCAGCAGAGACAAGGATAGCATCCTTTCCAACATGCAGAATAGAACCACAAGCAATGAGCCTCATTGCAACACAAACCAACAGTTGCATGTACACTATCTAAGAAATGTAAAGTAGGCAAACTATTTTGCTGAAGAACTGAAACCAATTTAATTATGCAGGGTGCATTGCCATGAAATGGATGGCTTTGAGTCAGAGTCATACAGCACGGAAACAGACCCTTCCGTCCAACCGGTCCATGCCGACCATAATCCCAAACTAAACTAGTTCCACCTGCCTGCTCCTGACACATATCCCTCCTTACCTTTCCTGTTCATTGACTTATCCAAATGTATTTTAAATAATATAATTTTACCAAACCCATCACTTCCTCAGGTAGTTCATTCCACACATGAACCACCCTCTGTGTAAAAAAAAAATGCCTCTCATGTCTTATTTTAAAATCTTTTTCCTCTCACCTTAAAAATGTGCTGTATGACTCTGACTAAAAGCCATCCATTTCAAGAAGGGTCTAGGCCTGAAACGTCAGCCTTCCTGCTCCTCTGATGCTGCTTGGCCTGTTGTGTTCATCCAGCTCTCCACCTTGTTATCTCAGATTCTCCAGCATCTGCAGTTCCTACTATCTCTGCTGTATTTTCAACTAGCTTTTATTTTCCCAACACCTCTCCCAGCAGACTCAACATCCTTCTCGCCAAGAAATACATCCTACTTTACCTTTGATTATTTTGAAGTGATATTCTCAGTTCCAAAATCCCTAGATTGATTTGAAGGAAATATGACTTTCTGTCAACAACTGGTTACCACTTTATATGAGAAAATAAGAGCTGTTCCTCTGAATTGTTTTACATTCTTGATTGTAGACCATGATCACCTTTAGTTTTCCTCATTGCTTATCACCTTTGAACTGGGATGCTGTTTTGCTGTACCTCTCTATATCATCATCATTATATACTAGGCTAGAAAGTGCTATCACAGCACAGCTAAAACCAACAACTTTTGCTGTTAGTTAGGAGTGAATGGTGCAGCAATTTCAAGGAACGTAGTTGAATGCAAACATCCAAAAGTTGCTATCTGACTCCTGCACTCCAGTAACACTGTTTGGAAAATGACAACTTGCCCTTAGCCTCCTATAAGATGGCACCGACACTGGGTAACTCTGTGAGCTCCCTATAGCAGATCTTTTTCTAACATTTCTTATAACTTTTCCACACTTCTCAACCTAAATTCTAAGTCACCTCCTGTGCAGTGTAACCTGTATGCCTCACTCTGTCTGAGCACCCTATGATCTCTCCGTCCTTGTTTGCTGTGATCTGCCTGTACTGATCCCAAAAAAAGCTGTTCATTATACTTAAGTACATGTGGCTACAATAAATCAAATCAAACTTTTTAATGATACTTTTCTTTTGGAACTTGCTGCTGGTTGCATCAATTCACCAAAGAAGTGTAAGTGTTTTTGCTAATGTGTTATTATGAGACTTAATTATTGTCAATCAGTCTCTCTTGCTTAGAACATTAATCATGAATTTTGCCAGGTTGTGAAATTAATTTTTCTCACTTTTGTCTTTCTCTCTTCACTCAACCTTTTATTCACTCTCTTTGTTTTTTTTTTCATACTTGATTTGAACCTCTTTTAATTCACCCTTTCTCTCAGTCCATTCTCTGCTTTGTTTATCCCAATTTGTGCACTGCACTGGTTAACAGGACCCCTGTTTGTTTCTGTGGCCATATATCTAATTTCACATGTCACTCTCTTATCAATCCTAGTAAAGTAGTGGGTGAAGAATGTTTGGATCTGAAGAGTACAAATGTAAGCCTAAATAATATCAGACAGGGTTAAACACCCTGGCCTTGGTATGGCTACATCCAGATTTTCCACAGTGCTCCATATGTGGTCAGTTAGTGCACCAGAAAATGACTTGGTCTTCACTGTTTGTGTTCTAAGCCTTAGCATCCCATTTGTGTATCTTTTACCTGCTATGGCCAATCAATCCTTCTTTGTGCAGACTGCACTCCCATAATATCTGCATTTGTCACTTATTTGCACTGAAGTCTTGTGAAAATCTCTCGCTTGGTCCTCCATCTTTAGTGCTCTCCCTGGTTTCATGTTGCTAGCTTACAGAAATGTAGCAAATACAGCTTACCAAAAAAGCAATCAGCCACTTGTTTAGACCAAAGAACAGAGCCATCCAGACAAACGCAACTTTCCAGATCTGCAGTACTCTGTAAACTGCAGCATGTGAGTGTCTTCTGAATATTTTTTCAATCCAATAAGGATTTTTGATTCCACCATTTCTGGTTGTGGGTTCCAGGTCTCCACCATTTTCTGGGTAAATAAAATTCTCCCTAATTCCCCTTTCAATCAGGGTAACCAACTCTCTCAGGGGTCAGGGTTCGGGGGCCACTTTGGGTAGCAGCAGCCAGGAAGGGAGGAGGTGGGTGGCAAAACCATGGAAACATGAAAAGGGTATGAAGCATGTGCACAGGTGATCACTGTTTCAAGAGGAGAAGACAAAGGCCATTCCAGCAGCAAACAGTACAGGGTACAGCTGCCCCAACTGCAGGACAATCCTGTAAAACCAGGGACATTTGGTCAGCCTGCCTATAATTCTTCTACCAATTACTTTAAATCTTCTCCATCATTATTAACATATCTTGCTAAGGTAATATGCTTATCCCCACTCAATCTGTCTTTCCTCGTTTTTGCCTGTTCCAGTGCTCGGCCAGAACATTGCTGCCATCTCCCTTTGCCATTGGCAGCCCCTAAAGATGGTGAACATTGTGTAAGGCAGAAAACACAACAAACATAACAGCAATGTTGGGATCTGGTAACTCAATTAGTTGGGTTTTTTCACTTAATGAAATGAAATGACAGAGGCCAGTTAATTCTGTAAAAAGGTCTACTCTGATCTCCTGCGTAACGATTGCCTGTCTCTCGTTTCACCCATCATTGTTTCTGAAGGTTGGGATTTGGGCTTCCACTGGGTTGGTGCATTCTTATGAACAAAGTACTGCAGTGGTCTGCCATTGCCTTCTACGGGATGGCTGACAAACGACCCTCCCACTCTTACTGCCTGCCATTAACGCAGATCCAAAGGATTTATAGACTATTAATCAACCTGTCTTGTCATGTTATAAATCCACCATTCATGACCAACAAGCCCTGGCATGGAACAAAAACAGACGTTGCAGGAAAAGCTCAGTAGGGCTGTTCAGAGAACAGTAGCATCTTTTCAGAGAAATCAGAGTTAATGTTTCGGGTCCGGTGACCCTTCCTCAGAATGTGGGACTTGAACCCAGAGGTAGGGACACTACTATTGTGATACAAAATCTTCCCCCAATGATTACACTTGCATCAATGTTTCTTCCCATTGAGTTGTGTACAGCAGTTTTAGCTATGCATTTTAAAGGTACACCACAACAGATGTCACAAATTGACACTGAGCTCACCTCCTGCCCAAACAGCTCATCAATATTTAAAACTAGTTGGGTGTTAGCTTTCCAAATCAGTTTTGAAACTCCTCTCCCATTAACTTGTTCCTTCCCTCCAAAGATGCTGCATGACCTGCTGAGCATTTATAGCAGGTTTTGTTTGCATTAAAAGTACTTCAGTGATTGCACTTTGGACATCCTCAAAGTATGATAAATGATTGTTAAATCTAAGTTAATTGTTTGGACCATATTTTTCACCTTTTGAAATATTCTATATAGGCATCAATTTGCTTGCTTAAGCATTGTGAAAGATAAAAGTGTTCAATGATTCCATCACAGTAATAATGCTGGTCTACTCTCAACCGTTTAGAATCATTTATCTAACTCAACTAACAACATTAGTCCCTTTAACATTAAAGGACTCTACTATAAATATTAGATTGTTTCAATTGTTTGCCTAAGCTCACAAGACCTACTTACATGATAAAGCCATGGGTTTATTTAAAAGCTGAAAGAACTGTGATGCAGTCAATCAGAGACAAAAATAGAAATTGCTGGAAAAGCTTAGCAGGTCTGGCAGCATCTGTGGAAAGAAATGTCTCAGGTCCAGTGACGCTTCCTTTGAACAGATTTCTCAATTTTTTTTTGTAAGCTCAAGGCTAGACAATCTTGAAGACTCCATCCTCAGATTCCTACTAATTAAAACATTGCTTACATTCCCTCCATTCTGTCTTCCCCCTAAAACCTTAATCCCAATTTCCCACCACTTCACACTTAAAATTTTCCAATGCTCTCCTTCAAAGCCTCCTCACATTAACTTTTGTCATCTCGACCTACCCATCTTGCCTCAAACTGGGGCTCTTAAAAAGATTAATGGAAAAGCACCAAGATATTCTTTTATCCATAACTTATGCTCTCAACGAACCGTCTCAAATCACAGAAGTATTTCGTATGGACATATTTCACTTAATTTAGGAAGGGCCCAATTTCAAGTCAAATGTATGTTTCTGTGAATTGTCATTCAATAATCTCACGGCATCTCATGTTGAATAGTAAAGTAACAAATCACTGCAAATGGTAAATAAATCCAATCATTGTGGCTTTTTCTTTGATTTGTTTTCATTCTTACATTGCTGACGCCAGAACAGAATAAAAGAGCACACTCTGAGTGTAACACAAAAGTGCTCAGACTGTAAGTCTGATTTTCATTTTCATTGATAGACTGTCAATGATACAGAAGCAGGAAAACCAGACTAGCAATAAGAAATTGTCTCATTCAGGTTTAGGCCTTATTGGAGAAATGTCATTCATTAATGCGAAACAATTATAGTCTGCAAAATTGTGTTATGCTCGATTACATTGTATCTCAATGTCTCCCATTTATTCTATTTCATCTCCAGAATCTTTTCCTCTTTTCCCAAAGGTTCAAGCTCCATGCTAAAAGCTGTTCCAGCTGGACCCACAATTGCCTTGGTCAAGTTGAGCAATGCTCACTAGACTAAAGCAAAGAATGCCAGCTGATATTCCTTCTGTATCCACCTAATGAGATTGAAGCACCCCATGAACTCAAAACGCAATTCAGCGCGCAAGAGAAACTGAACCCAAGAGTCTGCCCTCATCTGCATGTTTCATTAATTTCAACCGCAAAGTATTTTCTGCCATGCCACACAAATATCAGGCAATGGCCATTTACAGCTAAAGAGAATCTAACCATCACCGTTTGACATTCAATGACATCGTTATCGCTGCATCTCACAATATCGACATCCTGGTGGCAACCATTAACCTGAAACTCAACTGGAGAAGTCACATAAATATTGTGGTAGTAAGTGCAGGCCAGAAGATCAGAATTGTAGAGTGAGTAACTCAATCTCTAACGCCTATCCCCCATCTTTCCTTCACTGTCACTGTGTCAAAATCCTGGTACTCCCTTCCTGACAGCCAATGGCTGCAGCATTTTAAGAAGGCAGTTCACCATCACTTTCTCAAGGTTAATTTGGATTAAGAAATAAATGCTGGCCTGGGCAGCAATGCCAACCATGACTGAGTGAAAAACAACTGAAGCTTTGCATGTCAAGGCAATATGCCATCAAGAGAAGGAGTGATAAAGGCAGTGAAAATATTTTTTTTTATACTCCAGTGTACAGGTGTAATGCTCTGAAGATACAAGCTCAGCTCCCACCTTGGCATTCAGAATAAATCAGGAATAAAATGTTAGCCGCATGTTATTAATAGTAATAATCTTTCCTGATCAGTAAGGAAACCAATGGTTACAGGGAAAGGCCAAGGAAGTAGATGTGACGAATGTCCAATAAGCCATGATTCTATTGAATGGTGTAGCAGACTTGAGGGGCCAAATGGCTTACTCCTATTCCTATTTATTACAGTCTTATAATAAATGAAAAGCCATTTGAGAAATCTGGTACCTCTACCCAGTCTTTCCTACATGTAATTCCGGACCCACAGTAATGTGGCTGACCCTTAACTGCCCTCTGAAATAAGCTGGTTGTATCAAACCACTGCAGAGCAGTTAAGTCCCAATGGGAGTGCCCACAGCACTTGAACAGTAGTGTTTCAAGGAGGTGGCCCACCGCTATCGCCCAGATGGCATTTACGGATAGCCCATAAATGCTGTCTCTGCCAGTGACATCCATATCACAAGGATGAATTAATTAAGGACCCAGTCAATGGGCGAAATGTCTTTTTCTTTATTTGTTCACATTGGTAATAAATGTTTGCCTTGTCAAAAATCTATTAAACTTAATGACCACCCATTTGTCTTAAATTCAGGTCTGTATCTGTGAAAGTGAACATTAACAGCCCTTATTAAACATAATGATACCAATGATTCTAAAAGGGTACATCTTGTGTATGCCAACAGACTCTAAGCTTTTGCCATGGCTTTTTGCCTCTTGAGAAGCACTGTAGTTTGGCTGGCTATTTGTTGTCTGAAAAACCTCTTGAGTATTTATATGGCTTTTTGATGAACGTCCATTGCAGCATTTAGGTGCTAATTATACAGAAATACAATTTCTGAACAGTGAAAATTGTCATGATCCAACTGGAACTTAAGAACCTTGGGACAACTTTTTATTAGCTATTTCTAGTTGTTGAATTATTGCTTGAGGGCCCGTCACTGAGGTGTGAAGATTATCTCTGATACGTCATGTTGTTGTTAATGTTATCTGTGTACGATTATGAAGTGTTGCATTGAAGCATTTGGCTCCTGTCAATTCAGATAAGGTATCATCCAGTATGCCTAAAGGTTCATGTCTTCGTGTTGGAACTCTGAGACCTCTTTTCTGCATGACAGATGATCTTTTTCTAATTCCATAATTTCAGAGACCTTTCAAGTTCCGGTCATTTTGCTAGACGGGCAACATTTTGAAGGTTCAGTTGTTTCCATTTCAATTGAGCCAGCACAATGTTTGCTTCTTACTACCCTGTCATGCCCTGGCCTTCATTCAGGGCAGAATTTCTTCAGAAAACTATGGCTGCGATACTGTTTCTGTGATTCCTTACTGGTTCAGTGATAGGAAAAAATACATCTTTACCTTTCATTACCTTCTTTGGCAAAGGGATGACTCTCCTCCAAAGAGGAAAGCAGAACCTCCACAAATAGTGCCACATGAATCCACGCCACTAAAGTGATCAAGGTGTTTGGAGAGAAAGCAGGAATGGGATTCTGCACTTGCAAAAGCAGCCATGATCAGAATAAGTGGTGGTGCAGGCTCGAAGGGCCAAATGGCCTACTCCCGCACCTGTTTTCTATCTGACTCCACTAAATGAACAAGACACATGATTTATCCCTTCTCTGTTTCATGGACAAGGAGCAGCATGGATCTTGCAGCTGTTCCAGGGATTACAGCTTTAGTTAAAGATTTATTATAGCTTTCTTTTACAGTTTTACAGCTATTTCATTATTAGATATGAATTAAACATTTATTCAAACTGTGCTATCATTTGAGTTAGGTACTTGAGTGATTTTTGAGCGATTTTGAGTGATATTTTTTGGTGGTCTGCTCCTAATCCCATTTTTTCCGTAGGTCCAATTATTTCCACAGCACAACTTTCCATAACACAACGTTGTGGAGGAATGCAACTATCGCGTTGTAGCAGAACCGACTGTATTTGGACGCTTCTACTAGGAAAACAGCAAAACTAGACCTTCTTTTGGGCAAAATATAAGGGCGGGTGACTGAAATAAAAGCGGGGGACCACTTTGAGTCTAGCGATCATAATTCTATTAATTTCAATATGTTATGGAAAAAAATAAGCCTTCCGTAAAAGTTAAAGTTTTTAACTGGAGGAAGGCAAATCTTAACGTCATGAGACAAGAACTCTCAAAAGTTGATTGGAGTAGACTGTATGCAGGTAAAAGAATGTCTGACAAGTGGGACGTATTCAAGAGTGTGATGACGAACATTCAGAGACATTTTGTTCCTGTCACAGTGAAGGCTAAGGTTGGTAAGACTAAGGAACACTAAACAAATAAAGATATTGAGGTTCTAGTTAAGAATAAAAGAGGATTTCTTTTTAATACAGACAACCTGTTTCAATTGAACCTCTTAATCAATATAAAGAGGTAAGTGGCATTCTTAAGAGAGAAATCAGGATGGCAAAGAGGGGATGTGAGATACCACTGGCAGATAAGGTTATGGATAATCCAAAGAGATTCAACAAATACATTAAGAGCAAGAGGATAACTAGAGAGAGGATTGGGCCTCTTAAAAATTAAGGTGATGGAAGAGATACTAAATGAAGATTTTGTGTCAGTTTTTACTGTGGAGAAAGAAATGGAAGTCTAGAGAAAGCAGAGAAATAAACTTTGATGCTTTAAAAACAGCTCACATTACAGAAGAGGAAGTTCAGGAGGTCTTAAGAGAATATACAGGTGGGTAAATTTCCGGCTCCTGATCTAACATATCCCTGAACGTTGTGGGAAGTAAGGGAGGAAATTATGAGATTCTTCGCAGAAATATTTGCATCATCTATCACTACAGACACGGTGCCTGATGACTGGAGGGCGGCTAATGTTGTACCTTTATTTAAGAACGGCTGTAAGGAGAAACCAGGGAACTATAGACCTGTGAGTCTGACTTCAGTGGTTATAAAAGATAGGATTAATGGATATTTAAAGAGCCAAAAATTGACTAGGGATAGTCAGCATGGTTTTCTATGAGGAAAATTGTGTCTCACAAACTTGATTGAGTTTTTTGAGGAAGTTACCAGAAAGGTTGATGACGGCAGAGCAGTAGACGTTGTTTATTTGGATTTTAGTCAAGCCCTTGACAAGGTTTCACATGGTAAACTAATTAGTAAAGTTAGGTCACATGAGACTCAGGGTGAGCTTGCCAATTGGATACATAATTGGCTTAATGGCAGGAGACAGAGAGTAATGGTGGACAGTTTCTTTGTGGACTAGAGGCCTGTGCCCAGCAGTGTTCCACAGGGATTGGTTCTGGGTCCTCTTTTGTTTGTCATGTATATAAATGGTTTGGATGAGAATATAGAAGGCATGGTTAGTAATTTTGCGGATGACACTAAAATTGGTGGCATTGTAGACAGTGAAGGTTTTCTGAGATTACAAAGGGATCTTGATCAAATGGGTCAATGGGCTGAAAAATGGCAGAGGGAGTTCAATCTGGATAAATGCAAGGTATTGCATTTTGGTACAACAATTAAGGGTAGGGCTTCTACAATTAATGGTAGGGCCTTGGGTCGTGTTGTAGATAGAGGGACCAGAGGTGCAGTTACATAATTCTTCAACGTTTCCATCACATATAGACAGGATGGTTAAAAAGGCATTTGGCACACTTGCCTTCATTGCTCAGTCCTTTGAATATAGAGTTGAGACGTTATGCTGAGGTTGTACAGGAACTTTGTGAGGCCTTTTCTGGAATATTGTGTCCGGTTCTGGTCACCCAGTTATAGGAAGGATATTATCAAGCTGGAGAGGGTTCCAAGAGATTTAGCAGGATGTTGCTGGGTATGGAAGGTTCGAGTTATAAGAAGAGGCTAGATAGGCTGGGACTTTTTTCACTGGAGCATAGAAGGTTGAGAGGTGACCTGAAAGAAGTTTATGAAAATAATGAGAGATATTGATAGAGTTGATAGCTGTCTTTTCCCTATGATGGGGAATTTCAAGACTAGGAGGCACATTTTCAAGGTGAGAGGAGAAAGATTTAAAAAGGGCATAACAGGCAAAATTATGCACAGCGGGTGGTTCACTTGGAATGAACATCCTGCTGAAGTAGTGGATGTGGGTACAATTACAACATTTAAGAGACATTTGGATGGATCTATGAATAGGAAAGGTTTGGACTGATGTGGGCCAAGATCAGGCAGGTGGAACTAGTTTAGTTTGGGATTATGTTCTGCATGGACTGGTTGGACTGAAGTGTCTGTTTCTGTGCTGTATGACTCTATGACTATTAACGTTGTCATTGCTGGTCATCTTCACCTTTGAAATTTTTTTGCCCTTGTAGTCTCTGTGTCAAGGGAATCAAGTGATTCGTATTTACTCGCAGTGCTCCTAGGGGTGAAATTTCAGTCAAAACCGTTTCAGGGATAACTGAGTTAAGTTCAGAATCTTTAACAATTGCTAATTCAAGACTGTTTCAAGCTACATCAGCATGTCTAATCAATAAAAAAGCACAGTGATTAGAAAAGACATCCAACATTCTGTAAATGCTATTCCATTGGAGCAACTAAAATAAGGTAAATTTTTGTCTTTTTTTGTAGAAAAATTGGCTCTGTATTGGACATATAAATTGGCATGCACACCTCATTTTTAACAGTCTGCATATGCACATACATATGTGCAAAATAATGCTGACTTTTAAAAAAAGGAGTTGTGAGGAAGGGTCACTGGACTGGGACCACAAACATTAACTCTGATTTTTACTTCACATTGCCAAACCTGCTGAGCTTTTCCAGCAACTTCTGTTTTTGTTCCCGATTTACAGCATTTTCAGTTCTTTTGGTTTTTATTTTAAAAAATCTACTTTATTCGCGAGACTTTTCTCAGACTACATACATTTTGATGATTTTATTAAAAAGAATTGCGTGCCTGTTAGACTCTTAACTCTCCTCATTTACATTTAATTCAGATATTTTATGGCCACACAGTCTTTCCAAAATACACAGACTTGTCACGCTGCTCCTTTAGAGTACAAAAGGAATAGTGTGCCTTAGTTATGACATTCAATTTTCCACGTTTTCTTTAAAAGCAAAAGAACACAACAGAACAATTCAAATCCAGTACTATGGTTGGAAATCATGTTAAATCATAGGTGAAATCAAACTAAAACAATCTTCGAACCCAGTGCAACAACCTATTGTGAAAGGGTAGTTCAATCAATATTACATTCCAAATGAGCGAAATTGTTTCAAACAAATGGTGCATGTCAAAACAGCCTCACAGATTTAATGAACTGAACAGTTCAAAACCAGTACAATAGTTCGAACTAGTTTCAAGAAATCAAATCCAGTATAGCTTCAGGATGATGACTTGAATGCTTTGAAGTTGGTTAAATTCTGTTTCAACTGTGGGCCATTCCAGGATTTTTCAATGTTTTCCAGATTCCACACTGTTCTCTATGAGACACCAGCAACAGTAGCCTTGCTACAAATTATGTTTACTGCTGAAGTGAGTACTCAATACCCACAGTGAAAGCAATGTGTAGAGATCACTTTCAGAGAAATTTTATTTTCATCAAGCAGGATGTCAGTTCTGGGAAATGAAATACTTCCTGTACCCAGTGTTAGGGTGATGCATTTCATTGCACAGAATCGATTAGGGTTCAGTGTAGGATAATGCCTTCACCATCTGAACCAGCCGTGGTTCTTATTCCCAAACTGTCAATTTTGTGAACTGCCCTTAAATAACACCAGTGTCTATTTTGTTGTAGAGCAGCCTTGGCTGCACTGAGACTCTCAGTTTGTGTCAAATTCTGACACTATTTTTTTTCAAAGTGCTGCAGATATGAAATCAGGAGCTCCTTTCATTCCATGCAATCCCAAAGTTGAAAGTTCTATGTCACTCAGGGTTGGTACTGAAGCAAGGTGAAAGCAGGCAGCATCTATTCATCCACCTAATCCTTCTCAGCTCATCTTTACTGATGCATAGTCTTGGTTTTGCATGTTAGAATCTAATAAATTGCAGGATCTAATATTTCATGGACACTGTGCACAGCGATATTTAAAACACATGTTCCCCTGCCTGTATACTGCAACTGGTATTGTGCTCCAATAAATTTTAGCAAACCCAGTCTGTCTTCCTTCATCGACATAAAATTCTGCACAACCTTAGCTTGCAACCTAGGTTGAGCAACATTCACCAGATTATTAACAGACTAGACAAGCAAAACTGAAAATGCATTCTGAAACTACTTGATTCAAATACTCTGAGCTTCCCTGCACGCACCTTGTTTAGTGAACGGTACAGGCTGCAATTAATGGGACAACCACCTATTGTGGTGCTGATAGCATGGTGAAGACACATCTTGATTAACTCACTGACATCCTCCTCCGAGATTTCCCATGCCATGTTACATTTGGGTTAAGTGTGATGGACGTTTCTTTGTAGCTGTTAAATGCCGGCTTGTGCAAGACCCAAATGATGAGGCTGGAGCCAAACAAACTCTCAGCCTTTCATGTAGTGGTCAGGTGTTTGATTCCTTTAATTCCATCTCCACACGTTTGCATCTCAATCTCTCTCTCTCTCTCTCTCTCTCCACATCTTTAACATGCGACTGAAAATGATCCAGAGGCTAGTTGCCAGTACAGAATGGGTTGGAAGGACTGTCATTATGAACTTTTTATTTCTTTGTTTTCATAATTTATTCCTATGATTTTGTACTTTTGCACCTACAACGGTGCTTGGGTCTGTACTTTTTAATTCCCTTATTTTCTAAATTTTCTTTCCCCTAAGGACTGTACCTCCCCATAAGAAACTTACCTGGGTACCTTTGTACGCAAGATGGTGCCATAGTAGCAACTTGTAAACTTTTCACTGTACTCATGCGAGTACATGTGTCAATAAAGCTAATGCTAATTCTAACTTCGACCACAGTTTTTTTCTGGCTAGCATAATATCTCTCTGCCTATATAATGTCTAATTTGCCCTTTTGAAGCAAACGACTTGGGGTAGGAGGTGAGGAGGGAAGTTTAATGAGGTTAAAAATGTTATATAAATATAGTGTTAATATTTACCATCTTCTAAATTAAGTACATTGTTGCAAACCTTCAATTAACCTGGCAAGATTAGATAACCGAGTCCAAAATAAGAGTTCAAGGTTGGAGGCACCGGATCTATACTTCCATTTAGTAGTATGCTGAGGTTATCCTTCTCCATCTGAGTTATAATGCGGAGGTCCAAACGAAACAGGGGTATGAGTAGGACTTTGAATTTGGAGAGCTTATGAGGAGCACGGTGATGCAAGAACACTGCCGAGCCAATTATCTGTGGGTATATTTCCTTCAGTGGTCCTCCACTTCGGTATTTGCACCTTCAAAATTTCAAGCATCTGGCTAAAGGATTTGTCAGTAAAAGCATATGTGTATGAGTCCCTTTGTAATTTAAAAAGGTTTCACTTCAGCACAAAATCTAACATGAATTTCTTGCTCATAAAATACACGCTCAAAGATTCGACATCCACACTAGATGTCACAGCACAAAATAATGTAATGACTTCAGGAAATATTTTGGCAAGCTGTCAGCAGAGAAGTATACATTGAACAACCAAAGCTGAAAGTGATTGAGCATCTCGGTTAAACCCCAGATACGGGGCCTGTGCTGTATTTCTAAACATCTTGGAATCAAATACAAGGCACCATTATGTGCAGTTCAGGCTTTTACATAGGAGTGGAGGAGTGCGCTCATGAGAGAGCGTGAGTTTGTGCGCGTAAGAGAAAACGTGTGTGTGTGCAAGAATGACAGCAAGTATGCGAGACAGAAAATACACGCAAGAGAGAGAGTGTATGCTGAGAGAAAGTGAGAAAGTGAGTGAGACAGAGAGCATGTAAATGAGTCATAATGCTGAGGATGACCTACTTCATACACCAGTCAATTCATAAGAATTCAGAAAATGTCTTCTGATACTCTTTGTTGTTAATCTTGAAACATCACATCCATGATAGCTGTTCCAAACCAAACAACCATTTCTTATATGTACACAGACTTGCAATAATTGCCTGTAAATTGCCTACCCAAGTGTTGTCTTCTTGGCGATACTGCTTCCAATTTCTCTCAGTGTCACTGAACATTAGCATGTAACTTGTCACCCAATCCGAGCTCCCATACCGGCCCTGGCTTGCTACAGCAGTGATTTCTGTTCTCTCACCAAGGTCTATCTGTAACCATTGGTATTTGTCAGAATCTCTTGGGGACCATCCACCCGCACCTTCAAGGGGAAAGAGATGAGAAAACAAAAATTACCAAATGACCAGGATATGAACATAACAACGTTCAGACTTTACATTTCTCAGCCTCTTGGTGAAGAGGTTCATGATTAATTTATAAATCCGCAGGTTAGAAAACTGACAGGTCACCGTTGAAGAACCAAAATCCAGGTTTAATCTTATGATTGGAGCGATTTATAACTGGATTTAATTCTCAACATGATTAATTTTATTCATAGAGCATCAGGTTTGGAAAAATAGGCTGTTTTATGATGAGGATTTGTTAATTAAGAGTACTATTCATTCTCTAACGTGATTTGCTAACATGGATTAGGCAATACTCCCAACATCAGTTCAAGTTCAAAACATTGAGCCAACTATTTCAGAATAGTTTATGCTATTCTTGGAAGTTATTAAGGTTATTTCTTTAAAATTATTCATTTGTGTGGGCATCACTGGTTAGACCATTATCTATTGCCCATCCCAAGTTGCCCAGAGGGCAGTTAAGAGTCATCTACAGTCACATGTAGACCAGACTAGGAAAGGATAGCAGATTTGCTTCCCTCAGGAACATTAATGAGCCATGTGTTTTTACATTAGACCAATTTATTTATTAATGTCATTGAACTCAAATTTAACCATCTGTCATGGTGGAATTTCAACTTGGATCCCTTGAATATTTGCCTGGGGCCTGGATTACTAGTTCAGAGACATTACAACCACACCACCATTGCCTCCCCAGACTGGTTTATCAATTCCCACCATCATTCCATTCACCTCAAAAGATTTACACAAGATCATGCTTTCTCTATGTCAGGCAATGCCTTTCTAAACCAAAAAAATCTTTAGCCTCCAGGTATCTATTCATTGCCTTTTCATGTATCTGTTAAAATGCCTCTTAAGCATTGTTATTGTATCTGCTTTTCCCACCTACTCTGGTAGCACAATCCAGGCACTCACCATCCTTGGTGTAAAAAAAAACATGCTTCTCACATCCCCTTTAAACATTCTCCCTTTTACCTTAAACACAGGTCGTCTAGTAACTGATATTTTTACACTGGGAAAAAGACTCCAACTATCCATTCTATCCATGCCTCTTATAATTTTGTAAACTTCCATCAGGTCGCTCCTCAGCCTCTGACATTCACGTGAAAACAAACCAATCACTCCTCATAGCTAATAACCTCCAAAACAGGCAACATCCTGGTAAACATTTTCTGTAACCTCTCCAAAGCTTCCACATCCTTCTGACAGTGTGGCATCAGAACTGTGCACAACATTCCAAGTGTGGCCTAAAGTTTTACACAGCTGCAATATGACTTACCAATTTTTAGATTCTTTGCTCTGACCAATGAACGCAAGCATGCCAAAAGCCTTCTTGACCACCTTATCCAATTGTTTTGCCACTTTCAAGGAACTGCAAATCTGTACGCCAGACCATCTCTGTATGTTATTGTTTCTGAGGGTTCTGCCATTTACTGCACACTTCCCACCTGCATTAGACCTTACAAAATGCACTTGTCCAGATTAAAATCCATCTGCCATTTCTCGGCCCAAAGCTCCAGCCTTATTGATATCCTACTGTATCCTATGGCAATCCTCTTCACCATCCACAGCTTCCCCAAGCTTTGTGTCATCCGCAAACTTACTAATCAGGCAAACTACATTCTTCTCCCAATCATTTACTGATTACAAATAACGGGGGTCGCAGGACTGACCCTGAAGAACACTACAGGTCATAGAAGACAGATAGAACTTGTGGAAGGGTGTTTTTCCGACTGGAGATCTAAGATCAAGCCAGTTCTGTATCCATCTGACCAGTTCACCATGGATCCCATCTTACTTCACCTTCTATATCAGCTTACCATGAGGAACCTTGTCAAAGGCCTTGCTAAAGTCCATGTAGACAACATCTACTGCCCTGCCCTCGTCAATTATCTTTGTCACTTTCACAAAAAAATCATTAACACTAAGCCTGTTAAAGGTGATGGCAGAGTGAAAAACAAGTTGCAAAAATGTGATGTGGGGATGTGTTAACTGTATGCCCGGAATGATATTGATAGAGAATGAATTGAGACTGTTCAGGCCACACTGACACCATAACTGAAACATCAGTGCAAAATAGTTCCTCTTCTCACTCTCAATGAAATTCTCAAGCAAGTGTGGAAAAAAGGCTCAGTCCTTGAGGGATTATGTTTCATTTAATTTTTTTTTGTTGGAGTCAGTTTGGACTTCTGCACCCAGTTTACCCTCTGGGCATAGGGTTAGTGCAATGTAGTTTCAGTTCTGTGGTGCCACTAAACTTGCAGCATGCGATGCACTGTTAAAGGCGGATGGCTAATGAATTGGGGAAGAAAATAAGCGATATTGAAGGCAGGCAAGGGATTGTTATTTAATATTGTGTTGGTGGTAGGGCAGGGGAAGGTAAATCAAGATCAATCATGTTGTGCCACTTTATGTACCTCTATGCCCCAGGCTTTCCTGAATTCTTTGTAAGAGCGTGCATCAGGCTATAACCTGTAAGGCATACATGACTTGGTTCTTGATATCATTAAAGAATTTAATCATACCACATTTTTATAGGTGATACAAATCTAACGTCCTACAGTTATTTAACTCTAGCAATTACATGCAATGATGGGATAAGTGTTAATGACTGCCAATCAACCTCTCGCACTAAACATTAGCTGTTTTAAATGTGTTGGCCATCACCTCTCCAGCTTGTGTTCCGTTTTAGCAAGTCATTCTCTGTGTCTTTTCTTTGTCAATCCAGTCTTTATTAGTTTCTTGCACCTGATTTGACCTTGAAGTCTCTCCATTCAATTGCCTTTTTGCTCAGCCCTTCAGTTTCACAGTCACCATGAATGAAACTGGCCTTTTATTCCAGACTTATACAATAAATCAAACGTAAATTCTCCTGCTGTCATAGTGGGATTAGAATTCATTCCTCCACATTATCAATACAGGTCTCTCAATGTGTAATCCAGCAACATGACTGTGCTGCAATTGAACCCCAATGCTTGATAGGTAAACTCTTCTTTTCCTACTTTTCAATAATACAAGTTCACAGCAGAAGGTTTCATAAACTACTGTGCATTTGTTTTTAAACAAGTTTCAGGCGATTGTTGTAACCATGATGTGGGGACAGAAAACTTGCTGGCAAATAAGATATTAGACTGAGAAGCTGATACAACTAAAAGATCAAGCAGAAGCAAAAATTATATCAAAAAAAGGATTAAAAAAAATTGTTTCAGAGTTGATAGGAACTGCAGATGCTGGAGAATCTGAGATAACAAGGTGTAGAACTGGATGAACACAGCAGGCCAAGCAGCATCAGAGGAGCAGGAAAGCTGACGTTTCAGGCCTAGACCCTTCTTCAGAGATTTCCAGAATCTTGACCCAGCAACAGTAAACTAATATAATATGTTTCCAAGTTAGGATAGTGTGTGGCTTGAAGAGAAAGTTGCAGGTTATGATGATCCCATGTATCTGCTGCACTTGTCCTTCTAGATGTTACTGGTCTTGGGTTTGGAAAGTGCTGTCTTAGGACATCTGGTACATTTCTGTAGGAGATCTCATAGAAGATAAACACTGCTGCTACTGAGCATCTGTGGTGAAGGGAGGGGATGTTTGTGAATGCGGCACAAATCAATTGGGCAGCTATGTCCTGGATCGTGTCAAACTTGAGTGTTGTTGGGGCTGCATCCATTCAGGCAACTGGGCAACATTACCTCATACTCAGAGTCAGAGAGCTCTTACAGTACAGAAAGAGGCTCTCAAACCCTCGTGTCTGTGCCAGACATCAAACGTCCACCTATCCTTAAAAATTAACAAAGTTTTCTACGTGTGGAACTGCAGGAGATGGGTGAGATACTAGATGAGTATTTTGCATCAGTATATAATGTGGAGAAGGATATGGAAGACAGAAAACATGGAGAAATAAACAGTGATATCTTCAAAAGTGTCCATATTACAGAGGAGGTGGTGCTGGATGTCTTAAAACATATAAAAGTGGATAAATCCCCAGGACCTGATTGGGTGTATCCCAGAATTTTGTGGAAAGCTAGGAAAGAGATTGCTGGGCCTCTCACTGAAATATTTGTACCATCAATAGCTATGGGTGAGGGGCCGGAAGATTGAAGGGTGGCTCATGTGGTGCCACTATTTAAGGTAAGTGGTAAGGAACTATAGACTGGTGAGCCTGACATCAGTGGTGGGTCAGTTGTTGGAGGCAATTCTAAAGGAACAAGATTTATACATATTTGGAAAGGGAAGGGCTGATTAGAAATAGTCAACATGGCTTTGTGCATGGGAAATCATGTCTCACTGACTTGATTGAGTTTTTTGAAGAAGTGACAAAGAAGATTGATGAAGGCAGAGTGGTGGACGTTGTTTATATGGATTTCAGTAAGGTGTTCAACAAGGTTCCACATGACGGACTGGTTAGCAAGGTTAGATCACACGGAATCCTGGGAGAGCTAGCCCTTTGGATGCAAAATTGGCATGAAGGTAGGAGACAGGGCTGGTGGTAGGGGTTGCTTTTTGGACTGGAGGTCTGTGACCAGCAGTGTGCGCCAGAATTGGTGCTGGGTCCACTGCTTTTTGCCCTTTATATAACTTATGTGGATGTGAACATAGGAGGAATCTTTAGTAAGTTTGCAGATAACACCAAAATTAGTTGTGTATTGAACAGAGAAGAAGGTTATCTCAGAGTTCAACAGGACCTTGATCAGGTGGGTCGATAGGCTGAGGAGTGGCAGATGGAGTTTAATTTAGACAAATATGAGGTGCTGCATTTTGGAAAGGCAGATCAGGGCAGGATATATACACTTAATAGTAAGGTCCTGGGGAGTGTTGCCAAACAAAGAGACCTTGGGGTGCAGGCTCATAGTTCCTTGAAGGTAGAGTCACAGGTTGACAAGACAGTGAAGAAAGCATTTGGTATGCTTGTCTTTATTGGTCAGTGCATTGAGTATAAGAGTTAGGGTGTCATGTTGCAGCTGTACAGGACATTGGTGAGACCACTTTTGGAATACATCATTCAATTCTGGTCTCCCTGCTATAGGAAAGATATTGTTAAAGTTGAAAGGGTTCAGAAAAGATTTCCAAGGATGTTGTCAGGGTCGGAGCTATAGGGAGAAGCTGAATAGGCTGGGGCTGTTTTGCCTGGAGCATTGAAGGCTGAGGAGTGACCTTATAGCAATTTATAAAGTCGTAAGGGGCCTGGATAGGGTGAACGGCCAAGGTCATTTTCACAAGGTAGGGGAATCCAAAACTAAAGCACATAGGTTTAAGGTGAGGGGGGAAAGATAAAGAAGGGTTCAAAGGGGCAACTTTTTCATGCAGAGGGTGGTGCGTCTATGGAATGAGCTTCCAGAGGAAGTGGTGGAGGCTGGTACAATTACAACATTTAAAAGGCAGATGGATGGGTGCATGAATAGGAAGGGTTTAGAGGGATATGGGCCAAATGCTGGCAAATGGGACCAGATTAACTTAAGATATCTGGTCAGCATGGACAAGTTGGACTGAGGGGTGTGTTTCCATGCTGTACATCACTCTAACTCTATTCTACTTCTATTTTCCGGCACATCTCCTGTAACCTTGTGCGCAATGGCATTTCAGATGTTCATCTCAAAAGCTCTTGAATGTCATCAGGGTTCCTATTTTCACTACCCATTTTGGCAGTGAGTTCCAGATACCCACAACCCTCTGGATGAAAGAAAGACTCCCTTTAAACCTTACGCTCCTTACCTTAAAACTGGGCACCTAGTTATCAGCTGCTCTACTGAGGAACAACATTTCTTATTACCTACCTTATCTAAGCCCCTCAGAACCTTGTACACCACAATCATATCTCGCTTCAGCTTCCTCAGCTTTTAGGACAACAATCCCAGCATGTCTAGTTTCTCTTCATAGCTGAATCTGGAGAATCTCCTCTGAATCCTCACCAAGGTAATCACATCCTTCATACTGTATGGCAACCAGAGCCACATATAGGGTGCCAGCTGTGGTCTAAATAATATTATATACAATCCATCATAACCTCCTTGCTCTTCCATTCAAAGCTTTGATTAACAAAAAATAGTGTCCCATAGGCTTTCTCATCTACTTTATCTGTTGACAGGCACATCAGGTCCCTCTGATCTCTTGGATCCTACCATTCAATGAGTAATTCCTTGTCTTGTTGGGGTTCCCACGATGCATCACCTCACACTTTTCAGCAATTAAATTCTATTTGCCACTGTTCAATCTATCTGTCCATCCCATTCATATCATCCTGTAGTCTACTGTTTTTTTCTCACTATTGGGTATACCAATTTTCATGTCATCTGTGAACTTACTGATCACTTCTCCTACATACCTGCCTAGATCATTAATGTACAGAATAAATAGCAAGAGACTCAGCACCAAACTCTGTGGTATTCCATTGGACACAAATTTCCACTCAGAAAAGTACCCTTTAACGATTACACTCTACTTCCTGATACTGAGGCAATTTGCCAAATCATCCTGGATCCCATGGGCTCTTAGCTTTTTAACCCAACCTGCCATGTGAGACCTTATCAAAAGCCTTACTGAGGCCCAGGTAGACTACATTAAATGAACCACCCTTATTTACATGTCTAGTCGTCTCAAAAAATTCAATAAAATTTGTTCAACATGATCTCCCTTTACAGAGCCGTGCTGACTATCCTTGCCTCACTGAGTAGATATTAATTCTCTCCCACAGATTTTTTTTTTCTAATAGTTTATCTACCACAGATGTTAGACTCACTGGCATGTAATTTCCTAATTTATCCTTACCACTCTTCTTGAATAATGGTACCATATTAGGTGTCCTCCAGCCCTCTGACACTCTTCCCGTTGCCAGAAAGGATTTGAAAATTACTGTCAGAGTAGCCTTAATCTCCTCCCTTGCCTCACACAGCAGCCTGGGATACATTACATCTGATTTTGGGGAATATCCACTATCAAGGCTGGCAAAACCACTAATGCCTCTTCTCTATCAATACTAATTTGTTCAAGCATTTCACAGCCCCCCTACCTGATTTCTGTATTGATAGTCATTCTCTAGTATCATTTCAAACCTCAGCTATGTCTTCCACCTTCGCACAAAGATTGCCACTGTGGTCCCTATTCCATCCCTAATTATTCTCTGGCTCTTAATATACTTAGAAAACATCTTTGTTCTATAATGTTTATCACCCTTTATTAAATTCCATAGTTTCTTTGTCATCCTAATTTATGTGACCCCCCAGCAGGTTCTATACTTCTCTATTGCATTCAATGTTTTGAGCTTTTGGTATCTACCATAAGCTTCCTTTACTTTCCCTTCTTCAACTCTGCACATCCCTTGAAACGCAGGGTTCTCCAGACTTGTTTATCCTGCCCTTCACTTTTATGGGAACATGTTTTCCCTGTACTCTCATGCTTACCCTTTTGAGTGGCTCCCACTACACTGTTGGAGATTTTCTGGTGAGTAGCTACTCCCAGACCACTGTGGTCAGGCCCTGTCTTACCTTATTAAAATCAGCTGTCCTCCAATTGAGAACCATTATTTCCAGTCCATATTTTTTGTTAACCATAATTATCCGAAAGCTTACTGAATTATGGCTTGTAGATGGTGGACAGGCTTTGGTCAGGGAGTTCAAGAAATGAATTGTTTTGCAAGACTCCTTGCTTAGATTTAGCATATCCTATATCGTCACATGTACTCAAGTACAGGAGTACAGGGAAAAGTTTACAATGTTGCCTCTTATGGCACCATCTAAGGTATAAAGTACCTTGGTACAAAACGTAGATACAAAAAGAGGAATAAAAAGGAAAAGTAGTCGCATTAACTTATACCATAAATCACTGTAAAGTAGAAATATAACAGTTAAAAGGATAGGCATTACACTCAGATAAACAAATAACAAATAAATGTTACATCACAGCAGCTCAGCACAGGGGATTCCACATGTGGTCTAATCACCCACGCCAGACCCCAGTCCAACATTGTCCCAACATTTCACTCCAAGCCTCCAGTCCACTCTGCACCGGCTCTCAGTTGTTCCAAGGTAGGTTTTCTCTGGGACTCGCTTCCCCACATGACCTGCTCCTGTAGCCATACTGTGTACCCTTTACCTTTAGTATGTGTATGACAGTTCCAGTTCGGTTTCTGGTCAATGGTAGTTCAGAACATTAATAGTGGGGATTTGTTGATGATGTTGCAATTGAATTCCAAGAGATGATGGTTAGATTCTCTCTCGTTGGAGACAGTTATTGCTTGACACTTGTCAGCCCAAGTCTGGACATCATCTGGGTTTTGCTGCATTTGGAGATGACTGCATCAGAGGAGTCACAAATGGTACTGAACTTTGTGCAAAAAGCAGTGAACGCCCCCTTTTCTGACCTTATGATGGTGAGAAGGTCATTGATGAAGCAGCTGAAGATGGTTGGGCCGAGCATACTACTCTGAGGAAGTCTTGTAGCAATGTCCTGGAGCTGAGATGACTGACCTCCAACAACCACAAGCATCTCCCTTTGTGACTCCATCAAGCGAAGTGGTTCCCTCCAATTCACATTAACACTAGTTTTGTAGGACCTCTTGATGCCACACTCGGTTAAATGAGTCCCTGATGTCAATACTGGTCACTTCAGCTCTGGAATTCCACCCTATTGTCCATGCTTGAGCCACGACTGTAATGAGGTCAGGAATAGCATGGCCCTGCCTTTGACCATTGCCATCAATTTGCTGAGGATTAAGAGTTGACTGACAGGGCAGTAATTGGCTGGGTTAGGCTCGTTCTGGTTATTGTACAGGAAATACCTGTGTGACTTTCCACATTGTCAGTCGATGTTATGTTGTAGCGGATGGAGGCAGTTTGACTTGGGGTGCAGCAAGTTCTGGAACATCAGTTTTCATTATTATTCCTTAATGTTGTCATGGTCCACAACCTTTACAGTATTCAGGGCCTCATGTAGAGTGAATCAAATTGCCTTAAGACTGGATTGTGTGATACTGGACACCTCAGGAAGAGGCCAAAATGGATCACTCTCTTCTAGATAAAGACTATAGGATAATTAGGTGCTTGTTTTTGAATGAAACAGACTTGATGGGCTGACGGGCCCTTTTCTGGGTGGTTGACTTCTATGACTATTATTACAAATATGTCAACATCATGCTTTGTACTGAGGTGCTGGGCTCTCCTGTAATTGAGGATGGAGATATTTACGGAGCCTCCAGCTCTACTCAGCTGTTTAATTTTCCACCACAATTCACAACTGTGAATATGGCAGGTCTTGCAGGGCTTAGATCTGACCTGTTGTCTGTGGAATTGGAGAACTGTAGAATCTTTTACGCCAATTTGTAGTGACCAGTCAACATTACCAGAGAGAGGATATGCTGTTGCACGAACGAGATCAAGGAACACAGGAGTTGTTGCTTAAAATTAAATCTGAAGTGAGTACGGCAGAAACACAGTAGAAATGCTGAACTTTAGATCTGAACTGTCTGATTGTGCAAGATGTGATATTTAAATAAATATGAAATTTCTAAATCATTGACACGGTCTCAACTCAGCCTACTGCATTGCTGCAGCCGACTGGCACTAACCACAGCTGCGACCTTCTCTCCTGACGGGGCTAAGCCCAGTTAACGGTCAACATTCTGCACCAAAAACATCACCATCACCCTCATTCCAGAACTTCACCACCCAATCCAAGATATAGTTTCTTCTAATACCACTTTGCTTCTTTGGCCAATTAATTCTGTACCCGCTAGTTCTCCATTTTTACTCACCCCTCCCCCATGTGTGGGAACATTCTTGCCCTAATTGCTCAGTCCAGACTCCTCCTGATTTTGAATATCTCCATCAGAACTCCTGCCAGCCTTCTCCTCTTAAAAGCGAAACATCTCCAATTCATATTCATTACAGAATGTCTTCAGTCTAGGAACTTTTCTCAAAAGTCTGCTTGTATGCTCTCCAATAGGTTCACATCCATTCTCAAGTGTGGCACTCAGGACCAGATGCAAAAATGCAATAATTTCAGGACAGCACTCCTTGCTCTTGTATACGGCCATTATCTTTACCTGTACGATATATTAAACACCCTCTCAACCTGTCCTGCTACCTGTAAAATTTTCTACATATTTATACACAGGGCCCTCGATTCCTGTATTCCCTTTAGCTTTGTATCCTTTATTGTATATTGTCTCTGAAACAACTCCACAGAGGCTGGCATCCCGTCACCAAGTCACCCTTTATTTACACGTGGAGAGTCTTGGACGCTGATCCAGCTCCCTCAGAGCCAGCTCTCAGAGTGAACAGAACCTCTGACAGTCCTGTTTATATCTGTCAGCCAGGGCTCCCTGATTGGGGCTGTTAAACTGGTCCAATCAGGAAACACATATTTCTGAGGTCCAACTGGCTGACCTCATTTCAATCATTACAGGCTCTCTGTGCTATTCCAACTGAACTGAATCACATGACATTTCCATGTTTCTGTGCATTAAATTTCATCTGTCATCAGTCCTGTTATTCCATCAATGTGCTAATGTCCTTTTGAAGATGTAAAGACCATACCTTTTAAGTTTTCTTTATTTTGAATTGTGAAATAAAGGAGAAGGCACAAATTTAAAACCAAGAGCACTTTTAAAACAGGTTGCAGGAACCAGTTTTGTTCAAACAGCTGCTTCAAAGTTAGTAAGGGAGGAGACATAAGAATCTATAGCAACAGGAGGTACGCGCAGAGTATTGCCAGTAAGGAGATCTGTCATAAAAACAGAAAATGTTGGGGAAATCTCAGCACGTCTGGCAGCATCTTTGAAGAAAAAAAAAGAGTTAACTTTGAGTCCATTAAGATTCTTCTTCACAACACAGACCTCTTCAGATTCAACAGATTGATGATTGTTTGGCAAAGTTGTGACGAGTTGTAGATTTTGGATATCATCAGCTTGGCAACAACTTTCTGATTGGCCCTCGGACAGCTGAGCAGCTTGGCTGTTTGTAATGAAGGGAAAGAAGCCTCAGAACTACTTAAGAAGCTGGTTCTATCTCTCTGCTGTGAAAGTAACTGAAGCCTGAAGAATGTCAATTATTTTCTCCCACCAGTGACTCTAAGCTGCTGCTTTTAATCAGGAAGTCAAAGAGTTTATAATTATTAGGCAGCCACCCTGTGCCTCCTATGTAGAAGTGAGAGTATCCAGAAAGAAGATCAGAGATGATCTTGGGAAGCAAAATAAAACATCAAATCCCATGAACTGGTGCTCCTGAACTGCGTTCCCCAGTGCATTTTCCCTCTAGCCACAACACCATATCTTTGTACATCATAAACAGATAGTAGGATTTCTGGAAAAGGGTCTAGGCCTGAAATGTCAGCTTTCCTGCTCCTTCTGATGCTGCCTGGCCTGTTGTGTTCATCCAATTCCACACCTTGTTATCTTTGTATATCACTAGGTGTTTTACAAGGGAATGAAATATAACTTGATGTTGTTAATACAAAGTTTTATTTTTACTGTTATTCGTGTTTACTTGTAATTTTTTTTACACATCACCGTGTACATCTGTGGCTGGATCAACATTTCCTGTCCATCCCGAGGTGCCCTTGAGAAGTCGGTGAGCTGCCTCCTTGAAACACTGACATCCACCTGCTGTAGGTTGACCCACATTGCTATTAGGGAGGGAATTCCAGGATTTTGCCCCAGTGACATTGAAGGAATGACAACAAATTTCAACATCATGATGGTGAGAGGTCTTGAGTGGAATTTGCGGTTAGTGCTGTTCCCATGTATTTGTTGCCCATGTCCTTTAGCATAAAAGTGGTTGTGAAGATAGGAAGTGCTGTATACCAAACCATAATGAATTTCTGAAGTGCATCGTGTCTATAGTAGACACTGCCCCTGCTGAGTGCTGGTAGTGAAGGAAGTGGATGCTTATGGATGTGGTGCGAATCAAGTGGGCTGCTTTGCCCTGGATGTTGTTAAGTTTCTTGAACATTGTTGGAGCTGGACTCATCTAGGCAAGTGGAGAGTATTCCATCACACTCCTGACTTTGCCTTGTAGACGGTGGACAGGCTTTGAGAGTCAGGAACTGAGTAAATTGCTCCAGAAATCTAGATTTGAAGTCACTGTATTTACATGGAGATGCCACTTCAGTTTCTGAATAGTAGGTCTTGTTAAATGCAGGGACTTGAAGATTGTTTTCTGTTAACACAAGGCATTTTGGGACCTTTCAGGAATTTGATTAAATCTTTAACTTTTGTGGCCACCCTGGGAGTAGTGAGGATTGAATATCAGCGCGTTTCCCAAGTGGGTCTTAACAACGGTCTCAGTTCACAATCGGTCAGAGTTTTGTATTATCTGCAAATTTTCAAATTGCATCCTGTACACCAAGGTCTAAGTCATATTGTATTGTAATAGATATCAGGAAACGCAAGTCTCCCACAACTGGCCCTTGAGGATTTCTATTACAGACCTTTCCCTACCCTGAAAAACATGCATTAACTATCACTCTTTGTTGCCTATATTGATATTTTCCATTGGCTGAGGTTCAAGGCAAAATGACCTGTGCAGGAATTAATGAAGACGTAGATTTATGCATCTTTTCATCACGGTCTCAGAATTTCCTGACATCCTGTTTTTACCACAGACCTCACACCTCCAATCCCATAAGTTTGCACGCTTGCCACTGTTTAAAGCTTTAGCAAAGATCTGTAGCTCGGGTTGTGGGTGAGGTTGTGGACTTGCTTGCCGAACTGGCTTGTTTTCGTTCAGACATTTCATCACCATGCTAGGTGACATCATCAGTGGGGTCTCCGATGAAGCGATGTTGTTCTACTCCACTTGGAATTTATACTATCTGGTCTATTATGATGGGTAGTGTCATTTCCGGTTTTGTTCTGTATGGGTTTGTATATTTGGGGTTCAATTCTATATGTTTGTTGATTGCCTTGCGGGTTGAGAACCATGCCTCTAGGAATTCCCATGCATGTCTATGTTTGGCTTGGACTACTATAGTTACATTGTCCCAGATAAACTGATGGCCTTCGTTGTCTAAGTGTACTGATATTAAGGAAAGTTCGTTGTGCTGTTTTGCTGCTAGCTGATGTTCACTGTCACTGTCCTAGCTTCCTCTGAAGAGGAAGAGGGATATACATCATATGTGCTTTTCTGCATCACCCCAAAGTGCTTTACGTAAATGAGGTACCTTTGTAAATATAGCCAATGCTGGGGTGGTCAGTTAGCTCAGTTGGCTGGATAGCTGATTTGCAATGTAAAGTAATACGAATGGTGTGGGTTCAATTCATGCACTAGTTGAGGTTACCATGAACTGCTCTCCCCTCGCCTGAGGCATAGTGGCCCTCAGATTAAATCACTACTAGTCATCTCTTTTTCTCTCTTATGACAGAACAGCCCTTAAGTCTGGTAGGATTATGGCAACTTGAAGCTTGCTGTAATACAGGGGCTGTTCTGAAATAAAAGGGTCTCTGGACCTGAAATGTTGACTCTGCTTTCTCCCCACAGAGGCCGGCAGACCTGCTGAGTTTTTTCAGATACTTTTGTTCTTGTCACAACACGTTTAGCCTTTTTTCATACGACAATCCCTCCATACTGGGCACCATCCTAGTAAACATTCTCCAAACTGCCTCCAATGAAATTTTTTTTTTCTGTAATAAAAGGGACCAAAACTGTGTACAGTTTTGGAGGAAGTGATTGTACACCATTTTTTGAAAACGTGCACCACTAAAAATGAGTTTGTGTTCATCATGTGTGAATAAATTAACTGAATGACCAAAATAAATTGTTTCAAAGATAGGCATAGTAAGCATTTTTTGTCAAGGTTTCACTGTTTAAAGGTCATTTATACCTCCCATGGCTGTTTGCAAGTTATTTGCAAGCTTGTTTTTGGCAAAGATTCCGATTTAAATATGTTTTTCGAAATATTTTCAATATTGATTCCATTCTGGTTAAGCACTGCAATTTCTGCGTTAATTTGTTGATATGCTGCGCACAATGCCTTACAGCATGTTGCAGCTTCAGGATTTCCCAAATTGTGTTGCAACCTATGAAGTTGTGTAGTGCTAAAAAAAAAAGGCACACGGTGAAGCTAACTGCTTCTGCTTTGTAGCATCAACACAAGTGTTGTTTGCAACACTGGAATATTGCAATTTAGTTAATTTCAGTGCCAGTGCGCCACTAGATATTTTGGACATGCAATCTAGCTGTCATTATATCAACCAGCATGACCCTTCAGCTGCTCACAACAGGCAAGGTATTGACTGTCTATGCGCTTGAAAAACATCAGAACAAAGTGTCCAACATCAGATGTGACCATGTACTTTATTCATCTTTTATTCTCTTTACTCAATCACAGGATGAGGGTGTTGCTGGTTAGACAGCATTTACTGCCTGTCTCTAACTGCAGTGGGTCTTGAGTCACATGTAGGCCAGACCGGGTAAGGATGGCAGTTCCCTTCCCTAAAGGGCATTAATGAAGCAGATGGGTTTTTCCAACAGATTCATGGTCACCTTTAGACTCTTAATTTCAGACATTTATTGAATTCAAATTCCACTATCTGCCAGGGCAGCATTTGAACCCAGGGCCCCAGAACATTATCTGGGTTTCTGGATTAACATTCCTGTCATAACACCACTAAAGTCGCCTCCACTCATTGGACAATATTTGCTGAATGATCCTGAATAAGTGAAGAACTGCCCTGACAACCAAGTTAGGATTGTAAGTCAGATTCTCAGTGCTTGCAAGCACATTGCACTATGTATAGCAACGTAAAATGCTACATATGTTAATGTACAAGGACCTTGTGCTTTGTAGACAGGAAGATAACATGGATGCATGGATGCAGAAGCAGCATATCATATTCAGCCTGGGAACCCTGCAGCCCAATGGTATCAATGTGGATTTCACAAGCTTCAAAATCTCCCCTCCCCCAATCGCATCCCAAAACCAGCCCAGCTCATCTCCACCTCCCTAACCTGTTTTTCCTCTCACCTATCCCCTCCTCCCACCTCAAGCCCCACCCCCATCTCCTATCTACTAACCTCATCCCGCCCCCTTGACTTGTCCATCCTCCCTGGACTGACCTATCTCCTCCCTATCTCCCAATCTACACTCACCTTTACTGGCTCCATCCCCGCCTCTTTGACTTGTCTGTCTGCTCTCCACCTATCCTCTCCTCTATCCATCTTCTATCCGCCTCCCCCTCTCTCACTATTTATTTCAGAACCCTCTTCCCCTCCCCCATTTCTGATGAAGGGTCTAGGCCCGAAACGTCAAGCTTTCCTGCTCCTATGATGCTGCTTGGCCTGCTGTGTTCATCCAGCTCCACACCTTGTTATCTCAGATTCTCCAGTATCTGCAGTACCTATTATCTCATGGATGCATTGTGCCAGCTTAAAGGTCACCAAAATAGGTGACAGCCATTCTCTGGTTTATTTCTCAGGACAAAGTTTTGATCAGAATCAAACTGCCCAGTTTAAAATTTAAATGAAGCTTGGCAGTTAACTGTCACCAATTTAGTGATACCACCTCTATAGCAGCAGCTCTACCAGTACGAGTCCACTTGCCATCCAATGAGCACTCTCCTCACAAATAGCATAAATGCTGTTTTCCCTTCGATTATTATTTCATGCAAATTGCCCTGATGAGTCCAGGACAAACAAAAAACTTCAACAATAAACTGAAGAAGGGTCCCGACCCGAAACATCAACTTTCCTGCTCCTCTGATGCCGCCTGGCCTGCTGTGTTCTTCCAGCTCCAAACTGTGTTGTCCTTGACTCCAGCATCTGCAGTTCATACTATCTTCAACAAAATGTGCTTTTTTTTCTGCAACACTTGTAATGACCATTTTTATTACTTGGACTGTGGACTGCAAAAAAAAGTGAGAACATTCTGCTTTAAACCAAAAGGACAGTGGAAGATGATCTCTCCGTTTTAAAAATAAATTATGGGATCTTATTGTGAGTGTATCTGCAATGTTGACATTTTCATGCAATGAGGGAGAACACTAGACACATTGGCACCATGTATACACGTGTCTGTGTGTGCAGGTGTATTCAGGTTAATCTTGCCCAGTCTTTTGGCTGTTTTTCAGATCAAAACCAGTCGTGTGGGTTCAGCAAAGCTCAAAATGATTGGTAGGGGGGCCAACACCTTGTGTTTGAATAGCATATGAGAAGCTTCTTGGGGCAGCAAGATGGCTCAGTGGTTAGCACTGTTGCCTCATAGTGCCAGGGGCCTGGGTTCAATTCCTGCTCGGGCAATTGTCTGTGTGGAGTTTGTACATTCCCCCTGTGTCTGTGTGGGTTTCCTCCAGGTGCTCCGGTTTCCTCCCACAGTCCAAAGACATGCAGGCTAGGTGGACTGGCCATGCTAAATTGCCCTTGGTGTGCAGGGATGTATAGATTAGGTGGGTTTGGGGAATGGGTCTGGGTGGGACTCTCTGAGGGTCATTGTGGATTTGTTGGGCTAAAGGGCCTGCTCCGACACTAGGGATTCTATGAAATTCTAACCTGCAAATAGAAAACACCTCAGTATCTTGCGCTCCCCTCCTATGTGGAGTGGTAACAGAATATAGGAGCAAATTACTGTAGATGCTTAAAACAAAAAATGTAGGAAATCACAAAGGGTCAGGCAGAATCCTGGGGTCATTTAGATTCAAAATTTTCACTTGCTCTCTCTCCATTGATGCTGCTTGACCCTTTGGGATTTCTAGCATTTTTGGTATTGAGAAACAGATTATTTCCTGACAGCTGTTCTCACCTTCTACTTTCCTGTAAATGGCTCCGTCTGAAAATTTCCAAAATACTGTGGATTCTGGAAATCTGAAACACACACAGAAAATGTTGACGAAACTCAACAGTTCTGGAAGCATCTGTGGAGAGAGAGAAACAGTCGATGTTCTGAGTCCCACAGGATTCTCCTTCAGAACTGAAAGTTCAAACTTCTTCAGAAATGGTGTTCTGAATAAGAGTCATACTGGGCTTGAAATGACAATTTTTTCTCTCTGTAGATGCTGCCAGATCTCCAGCAGTCTCTGTTTGTGTCTCTCTGAAAATTCCCTTGCTAAAATTAAGAAGGTGAGAAAAAAATCTTCAGAGGCACTGAAAGAGCAAATCCTTAACCAGTAAATGAAAGACTGAATATTGATTTATCCAAAACCTCATGTCATTTGCAAAGAATAAGACAGAGTCACAAGAAAGCTGAAAGAAGAAGCAACAACACCACCTCTGTGACATGTCTAGTGCCAGAACAATGCTTTTCTGATCGTTTTCTCCCCCTTTCCACCCATAACACTTTTATGTTGTCTCCTTGTGTGACTGTTTAAACTACTCAATACGTACAAAAGGTGTAGAGTTTCAATTATAAAGCTTCAGGTTAGCAATTCATGGGTTTTGTTTTCTTAGCATTGGTTAACCATAGTTTGACTACGATAAATAGTTACGTTCTGGCTAATGAAAATATCTGGTGTGTACATTTCTTCAATCTGAATTAGGCATTCAGTTAAAATTGGGCAATCTGGCAGTTCAATCAGATTTTCACATTTGTGATAAATCCAAGAATACTGGGGCTTGACTTCCAGCCCACATCGCGGGCAACATGGTGGCTCAGTGGTTAGCACTGCTGCCTCACAGTGTCAGGGTCCAGGTTTGATCCCTCCCTTGAGTGACTGTCTGTGTGGAGTTTGCACATTCTCTCTGTGAAAGAATTGTGGATGCTGTAAATCAGAAACAAAAACTGAAATTGCAGGAAAAGCTCAGCAGATCTGCCAGAGAAATCAGAGTTAACGTTTCAGGTCTTGTGAATCTTGCTCAAAAATTCAGAAACACAATTTCTATTTTTGTTTCAAAATGGGATGCTCCTTGACCTAAGTTTCACATTGTAACATCATGAAATCTTTTATACTCATCCAAATGAGGGCAGAGAGGGCTTCAATGTGATGTTTTATCCAAACGATAACATTCCTACAGTATTGTTCTGGACTGTCGCAGATGACATGCTCCAGTTTCTCGGATAGGTTTTGAATTCACAACTAAAGAGAGCATTGCTATTGAGCCAAGACTGGCATCTTGGCTGCTGTGAAGCCAGTAGGTTATGTTTGTTCCAGTGATCCCAAATTGCTGCTGTAGAAATCAGATGCGAAAGATCAGGTATGGTTACTCCCTTGCAAACATTACTATAGAGGTGTTTAACCGCACGTAGTTCATATACCAATCCACAAGTGACTAAACCTTCAGCATAACACAAAAATGTAATTATAGCAAATGAGATCCCTTGTACAATTCAAAGCTTTTCAATACTTTGACACTAAATCATGCCATGCAAATAATACGTTGTGATTCTTATATATATTGACTCATTTTTGAAATGTCTAAACATGAAACTTCAAAACACAGATGGAAGAACAGACAATGAGTTTTTTACAGCGCCAACCGACATACTAAATGTGAAAGGTTGAAGCGTCATCATGGATCATAGAAATTACAGTACAAAGAGAGATCACTTCACTTCACTTCACTTCACTTCACTTCACTTCACTTCACTTCACTTCACTTCACTTCACTTCACT
>JAHRHZ010000145.1:83028202-83063093 GCA_024137785.1 Ginglymostoma cirratum | reverse complement strand
CTTCACTTCACTTCACTTCACTTCACTTCACTTCACTTCACTTCACTCACTGTGCCTCTGACCATCAGCTGTTCAATGAAACTGCATATTCTAATCTCAGTTGTCTTCTTTACCTTCTTTTCTATGTTCATTGTAAACCCCTTTTAAACTGTGTCAAGGTATCTGCCTCAATTGTCACTTATGAAGCAGCACGTCCCCATTTAAATGGGACAACACGTCAGCTTTTGGTAGTTTGTCACTATTTTAAAACAATGTAATTTATCTCAATGGAAACGGACTGATTACTAATTTCATCCAATCAGATCACATGGATGCTGCACTGGCAAACATCAGGGCCAAATGAATAGAGATCTGGAAACCCAGCGGATTGCTTCACCTGCAAAGCATTGAACAAATTCAATTGGTTAGACAGCCTTTCACCGAGGATAGGTGGGTTGGCCATGCTAAATTTCCTGCAGTGTTCACGGATGTGTAGATTAGGTGGGTGATAGGGGGATGGGTCTCGGTGGGATGCTCCAAGGGTCAGTGTGGACTTGTTGGGCCTGTTTCCACATTGTAGGGATTCTATGATAACAATGATGAAAACAAACTGGATTGGTTAGTGAACTGAATACTAAAAACAATTTGATTGGCTACAGAATCTGAGAACAATAAGTGCCGGAGATCACGGTGGGTCAGGCAGCATTCACAGAGAGAGAACAAGATAACGTTTCAAGTCTAGATGACTCTTCAGGTCAGTTAGGAAGTGGGCTTAGAAGTTGGTCAGAATTCACTTGTATTTTGCACAGTGCTCAGCAGAAAAAAACAACAAAAGACAAGGTGAAACACTTGCAGCCACCTTCATCTGGAAATGATGTGTAATAGTTCATTCCCTCTCAATTAATCCTGAACTTGCCAAACTCAGAGGTATCATGTTTGACCAACTTCATCCAATCCACAGCAAGGCATGGCTGCACATAAAAAATTATGTCAGGCCTCAGTGACGCCTTGACCGTATATTGTGGAAGGCTTATGCTCCAGGACATGTGCCTCTAGCTAAAGCATTCCAGTATAATTTCAACAGAGGTACCTGGCCTACAACAAGGAAAATTCCCAGTTAGAACCTCCCCACAAGAGGTTGGACAAATGCAACTCAAACTATTACTGCTCTATCAGCCTGCTCTCAATCATTAGCAAAGTGATGGAAGGCAGCATCAACCTGCTATCAAGTGGCATTTACACATCATTAACCTGCTCACTCGTGCACAGTCTGCTTTCTGCCAGGACCACTCAGGCACCAGAACTCATTACAGCCTTGGTACTAACATGGAACACTTTCTCAAGGGCAACCAAGGACAGGCAATAAAGGTCAGCTGTGCCAATAATGTCCATACCCCAAGAACGGATAAAAGAAAACCCTCTAGTAATTTGAAAATTAACACTGCTAAAAAAAAACCAGTATGGATACAGTGGGCTTGCAGTCTCATTTATAATCAGGCCAAGACTCATAGCACTTTCAGTTTAACTCCTTCTTTCCATCCATCATGAAACTTCTAATCACGGTTGTTAGTGACCTCTTCGCTTTTCTAGGGTTTTTTTTTTTTGCTAGTTTCCAATGATTATATTCTGCCTTCAAACAGAGGTTATATATGGTATAAAAGATCTTGTAAATTGTCCTCTTCATTCTCCTAGAAATAATCTTGGGTCTAAGCCCTTTCCATTCCTTACCAATTTCAAAATCAGTGACACCTTGCAGCCAAATCTTTCAAAGGTTTTCAAAAGCAATAATTAAATACTCCACAACCAACTCTATTCCAATGAAAAAGCTTTTACTTCCACAATTCTAGGATTAAAAAAAAAGTCTTCCCTGAATTTCCTCACAACCACTGATCCTCCATATTTTTCTACAGAATTCGAACTTGGTGATAATGAGGAATAGTTACATGTCAGTGTTAATGGATTCACTTATTCTTTCAGGGTTAGGACTGATGATTTCTTGTCTCTTAGGTTGCAGATATAACCTCAGTCTTGACATAATGGTAATGTAATCCAGAACCCTGGGGTAATATCTTGGAGACGTGGGGTTGAGTCCTGCCATGACAGAAATTTGAATTCAAGAAATAATCTGGAATTTAACATTTAAAAACTAGCCTAATTGTGACCATGTACTCATCACAGATTATTGTGGAAACCCATCTAGTTTATTCATGTCCTTTAAGGAAGGATATATGCCATCCTTATCTGTGCGAAACAATATGTGACTCCAGACCCACAGAAAAGTGGTGACTCTTAACTGCCCTCTGGACAATGAGGGATGGGCTGAACTAAATGATAAATGCTGACCTAGTCAAGTGACCCCCACATCCCATGAATGAAATAAAGAAAAACACTCTTTGTCATGGGTGTCTGAGTTAGATGTTACGCTCAATGCAGGTTGCATTCATGATCTAAAAACACCTTTCAAATTCAATTTTTTTTTTTCTGAAGAAGGGTCCAGACCCAAAACATCAGGTTTCCTGCTACTCTGCTGCTGCTTGGCCTGCTGTGTTCATCCAGCTCTACACCTTGTTATCTCTTATTTCAAATTCTTAGGTGGTCTTACCAACGTGGGCTTTCGCAAGTACAGCATAAAAGAGCCAGCTCTGCAGCTAGGAAGCAAAACAAGATTCTTTTAATTCATTCACAGAATGCAGGCATTGGTAGCCATTTATTGTCCATCCCTAACTGCCCAGAACACAGTTCTGGAGTTACCATTGACCAGAAACTGAACTGCCTCAGCCACATAATACAGTGGATACAAGTCTATCTGCCTCCCCCTCTCTCCCTATTTATTTAAGAATCCCCTTCCCCTCCCCCATTTCTGAAGAAGGGTCCAGACCCAAAACGTCAGCTTTCCTGCTCCTCTGATGCTGCTTGGCCTGCAGTGCTCATCCAGCTCTACACCTTGTTATCACTGAATCATGACTGTTCATAAAGTCTCAGATCTGAAGCAGTAAACTAACGTCTCATGCCAAAGATAGTTTCAGACCCTGCTGAGTATTGGCAGTTTTTTTTTTAAGTGTATCAATGATCTGGTGGCTGTTTCACATGCTTTTTGTGTTCATGGTGAAGTTCAAAGATGACAGGTTCTACACAGCGAGTCTGTAAATACTAAATAATACATCCCAATGCAGCAGTTTCTCACCAACCATCATCTCCCAACTCTGGTCACCAGCTCCAACTTTGTTTTTAATACTCTGTCCCTTTTCCAGATGTTACTGATTCCCTCAATGGGTTACCATTCCGTAAGGAACCAACACCTTCCAGTTTGAAAGAAACACCCCTGATATGCAGAGAAAGTGTTAGTGTGCTATTTGACTTTGGAAAACCTCATAGTCAAGGCAGATCCTTCAATATCCACAGGTGTAAGATGTTAGATGATCACCACAAGTAGAAGCACTGGCTAACTTTATAAAAACCAAACAAACTGCGGGTGCTGTAAATCAGGAGCAAAAACAAAGTTGCTGGAAAAGCTCAGCAGGTCTGGCAGCATCTGTGAAGGATAAAACAGAGTTAATATTTCGGGTCCAGTGACCTTTCTTCAGAACTGACAGACCTACTGAGCTTTTCCAGCAACTTTGTTTTTATCACTGGCTAACTTTCCCTGTTAATGTTGTGTGGCCAATTACCATGCTGGACAATTAACCAACCAGCATAGATCAGCCAATTCAGCGTTCAAACTAGCCCAGGCATATTAAAAACAGAGAATGCTGGAGAAACTCAGCAGGTCCTTGCAGCAACTGTGGAAGGAGGAAACGTAGGTAATGTTTCAAGTTTGTTTCAATTCTACTTCAGAAGTGAGAGGCATTGGAAAACAGCTTTTTTAAAATACTTTTGACAGTCTTAGCAGGTGAGGAGCAAGAGGGCAGATAGCAGCTGCCCAGCACAAAAGCCAAAAACTTGCTATTAGCGGGAAAAAAAAAGTTAAATGTGTATAAACTAAGGCATGAAAAGAAAAGAATTAGTACCCTCTACTCAGCCACTTAGAAAATTGTATAATTTCTGTATGTGTGACCAGTTTTTGTTTTCAAAGGGCTGAACAGTAAGGAAGTGATTGAACAACTTTATGTCGAACAATCTTCAAAAGGTCTTCTAAATATTGTAATCAGTTATTTAATTACTGTACAATGAAGATGAATTGATATTAAAGCTGTACCCTCAAGAACTTCCTTGCATAAATGACGAAAAAAATATTCCCTGTCAGAAATTTCAACTTTTAGATATTTCCAAATTAGCAGCCAATTTTTGTGGTAAAATTTGCTTTCATAATTAAATGTTTAAAGATGATTGAAATTACTTAATTCAAGGGATACTGTATTTTAATATTCCATTAAAAAGGGAGAAGAGGCTGTTTCTTTGTATCATGTTCCCTTTTGACCTGTGCTTTTCACATCCTTTCAGCACTGTAGAGTACTTGTGCATTTTCTGCTATTTCTCAGAGCATTTCAAACATTTTATTCTGAAAATAATGTTGTTGTGCTGACCTTGTAGCTTAAAAACAATAAATTTCACTTCAATGAAAAAATTACTTTTCCCCTTTCAAATACCTTTTACTTATCTCTTCTGCCTCTAATTTTCTCATGCCCATTAATCAATTTGTATCAAAAATAGGAGTTGCTGGAAAAGCTCAGCAGGTCTGGCAGCATCTGTGAAGAGAAATCAGAGTTAACGTTTCAGGTCCGGTGACCCTTCCTCAGAACTGTCAATTTATATTGCCATTTTCCTTATTTTCCTTAGTGATTTATCATAAAGGTCTTTGTTGCAGCTCTGTCCAACTTTTTAAACCAACTATACCAATTCTTGTTTGCTCATTAGCCTTCTTTTAGTTTCGCAGTCTACAGGTTTACGTTTACACAACAAATTTTTTAATCCTTCCACTGTGGGGCTTAACTCACATTGCGTGTTCAATATTGACCATTGTATCCCAGGATTACCATTCAAATTTTCCCCCTTGTATCTCTGGTAAGATTCTGCTTGGTCTTTACCAGCTTTTTAAATACTTTTCATTGTTTCAGGCTCACTCGAGCTTTTACAGATATGCTCACATCTGCTATGGCTCCTGTAGCATTGTTACTGCTGGCTGCTCTTTGTAAAAAAGCAGTCTTTTTTTAAATGCTTTTAAGCTGTTGAAACATTAAAAAGTTACCCATAATTTGCTGGCAAGATATTTTTCCTCTTTTTTTCTCTGCACATGGCTGTAACTTTTATAGAACTGCCTCATTTTTCTCCTCCAGAGTAGCAGTGTCTGATAGGAAACCACACTACCACTATCATCTTACAATGTCAGCATCTTATTGTGGAAAAGTCCTCACAAATGTCACTATCTTACAATGCTAAGGTATCTTGGATAGGTTCATCATCTTTAGTCCTTCTTGTTGCCATTCAGCATTCACGAGGAATTTTTTCACCCAGAGAGAAGTTAATCTGTGGGACTCGATGCTGCAGAGGGCTGTGGAGGCCAAGTCATTAAGAGTTTTTAAGGCATAGATAGCTGCTTGATCAGTAAGAGGAACAATGTTACAGGGACAAGGCAGGAGAATGGGGCTGTGAAAGATATCAAACATGATCGAATGGTGGAGCAGACCCAATGGGCCAAATGGCCTGATTCTGCTCCTTTATCTTACGGTCATCTTGGCTTCAGGAAAGAATGGCCACATGACTCCAGAGGCAGAAGACAGTCAATTTTGATGAACAGTAAATGGGTTCATCACATATTACTTAGTAGCAAGTTACGCGACATCTACAATGCATGATTGCATCAAGTCACCAAGCTCAACTAAGTTTGTATGCATGCTAACATATTCTAGTGCAGTAATGATAACAAATTGAAACAGAACTGGTTCAGATGCACTACACAACTCCAGTTACCTCTTCCCAGGTATAGTCTTTCATATCTTGATGGGCAGAGCTTATCTTGCAATGTCAGTTACCCCTTTCAGGCACAAAGTGGCTTATGAATACAGCTTCCCTGAAGAATAGCTGAGGCAAATACTATTGATGGAATTAAATGGAAACTAGGTGAACAGGAGAAGTTTTATTTTGCCTTTATTCATTTACAGGATGCGGGCATTACTGGCTAGGCCAGCATTTATTACCCATCCCTAATTGCCCAGAGAATAGTTCTGAGTTAACTACATTGCTGTGGGTCTGGAGTCACATGAAGGCCAGACCAGGTAAGGATGGCAGTTTCCCTCCCTAAAGGACATTAGTGAAAGAGATAGGGTTTTTCCCAACAATCGGCAATAGATTAATGGTCATCACTGGACTCTTAATTCCAGATATTTGTTGAATTCAAATTCCACCATCTGCCATGGTGTACAACTTGTACACAACTTCGATCATGCAACAAAAACAGAAGCTGCTGGAAAAGCTCAACAGGTCTGGCAGCATCTGTGGAGAAAAAAATCAGAGTTAACGTTTTGGGTCCAGTGACCCTTCCTCGGAACATGCAACATGCAAAATCTGGTTTAAGACAATAACTTCTTGTGGTTACACTACCCATCTTTGTCCACATTAAACCAAACAGGCCCTGTAGATCCCTGCAGTACATCTCATCGATAACTCACACCACGGTGGTGAGAATTCATCTTTTACAACAGCATCTATTGGATCTCTTGTCTGTTTCTAGACTGTAAGTGCTTTCCAATGAGAATGTAATGAGAATGATGTGAATGTCACATCATGTAAATGGTACCACTCATGCTAATACTAATTCAAATTTATTAGTTGTTATAGCAACTCATGCAGTTTCAATCTTAACCATCGTGCGCTTCGTACACACTACACTGTGTAACATGTCTCCAATATTCTTGTAAAGAAGAACAAAATTGATATCTGGAAGAGCATACAGATCCAAATGATCTGAACATTAGACCAATGTTTTCAGTGCATGCCAAACTTAGCTGGACAAGCTGATTTTCTAAATAGAGAATTTATATTTGAAATCATGAAAGTTCTTGCAGAAAACAAATTCTTGCAGAATGTTTTTAAGAGGGTAGATCAGAGCCAATTCAGTATACAAACCTTCTACCACGAGCATCTATTTCCAGATCTTCCTACAACCAAATTATTGCAATCAAAAACTCCTGATTAAGGAATCAATTTATGCGCATGTAGTTGTACATTATATTGAATAACTGCAAATGCAATACTCATCATGTCTTTACAATGTAGCAGAATAACAGCTGAAATTTTCTGACATTTCTCTGCGCCACTACCTTACTGAGCACTGTTTCTACTATCCTAATAGTTTGTTGATCTCAAAATTATGTTTATTTTTTTCCTAATCCAATAGTTTGACCCATCTCTCACGTAGGTTGGACAGAGGTATCAGCTTCTCAATTGTGTTTACTGTTAGATTTCACAGATGCATGACATGTTGTTCCAACACTAGGATCTCCGAGGATGGGCACCAATGTGGCAGATGATGAGTACGTCCTTTCTCAAGCCAAATTGATTGTTCTGTAACAGCAAATTAGTTCCTAATTAAATGACACCCTCACCTATTTAGGAGAAAGCAAGGGACCATTTTCCAACGTGGTGACAGCATCTGGAGTGAGTATGTCTATAAAATGTCAGCTAATCCTACAAGTCCAGGTCCAGGAGGGTTTGCTACCCATGTGCAAACTGAGCATCTGCAGCTTGAAGTCCTGTGACTAATCCTTTGGAAAATTTATGACAGATGGATTGATGTGACCTTTTAAAGAGAAGTTCTAACACAGTTGGGATTTCTCCAGATTCATTATAAGACAATTGTTCGAGTCTGTTTTCCTAAGCTGATTGCTACTGCAACTGGAGTGTGCCCTTATGAGACTGCTATCCAAATATGGGAAATGCACCGAGACCAAGCAGATGGTTTCCTGTTAATGACTGACATTTTTATTTAAAATACCCATGGGTGTAGAAGTCAACTCATGCGTAGAGGAACATTTTAAACTGTTAGTAGCTTCCCGTTATTGTGGGGAGAGAAAATTCCTGTGGCATTTCAGGTTCAAACATGATACAAAAAAAAATCTCCTCAGCTGGCAGATCTGCAATGATGCCAGGAGTTGCTCTGATGATGTTAAAATAAGAACATATATTATTGAGACAGTGAGCTGCATTTTATAAAATCACAGAATCCTTACAGCATGGAAGCAGGCCATTCACCCTATTGGGTCAACACCAACCCTTCTTCAAAGAGCATCCCACCCAGACCCACCCCTTACCCTATCTCTGTAACCCTGCATTTCCCATGGTTAATCCACCAAGCCTACACATCCCTCGGAATGTTATGTACAAAACAGGTAGTACAAGAGCTCCAGATGCAGAGGAACGGTAGGTGACTAAAGTCATACAGTTGTGGTTATACAGTTCAACATGCCAGTAGACAAATGCAAAGCTAAGTTGTGTCTTCTCATTAATTTGGCATACATTCCATCGTTGTGAGAAAAAAGGATTTTGATGGCCTTATTTGATCTTGTCAGCCACAGACCTTTGCAAACCACAGGGCCCAGAAAGTTCAACTTAGGCTGCCCAAGGCTTACACAGGACAGTGATACATTAGCCTCAAGGATTGCAGTACCAGGATAAAATACAACAGATTGGGTATCACGACACCCATTGATATATTGAAGGCATTCTGCTCTTTAGTATTGAGTTAGGCATGGAAATTATTGCACAAAAGGTCAGGAAAGGATGCCTTCATATCTTTTCTATTTTAGTACAGAGCAGATTTAGATATAAGGAAGCAAGTCTCTCCAGTTGAAGCACTGCCTGATCTGCAAGATGGAACCATTATCTTTACCTCGAGATGAATCACAGCTCTCAAATTACGGCAAGGCATCCATTATTTCTCCACCACACTCTCTGAAGGTCATGGCAATGTTTTATTTTCCATGCGCCACCTTATTTACTTTGCTGGCATTATCACTCACAGCAGATGCCCAAGGAACAATGCTCCAATTTCCACGTTGGGGATTCTACATCAAATCTCAAGCAAAAAACCTAACTGACAATTGGCAGTTCATCACCAGAATGTTATCTTTGGCAGAAATAGTTCTGGATGTGTTCACAATCTAATATTACAGAACAAAATACAAAACCAGCTACTTGTGTGAACAACTAGGAATATATAATGCTGCAACTTGCCATTTGGTCTATCTAGTCTGTGCTGGTGATTATTCCTTACCCACAGGGTGGAATTAAATTTCAGCTTCTGAACTGGGTTTAATGGTTTATGCTGGGTATTTTATCAAGCACAGAAACAACATGAGGGAACCCCATCACCTTCTCTCTCAGCCACAATTAACTCTGGGCCAGGAAGATTTACACATGGACTTCCTGAACCACTGCGGCTCTGAAGTGGCCGATTCATGTTTCTTCAATGCCTCATCCTACAACTACCATCATTCACTTTGATGGGGTCTCTGGTGGGCATCCGGTGATGCGGACTGGGGTAAGAGGGACATGGTCACTTATGCAAAGGCTCTCAGGGACTGACTGAAAGATCCAATATCAGGGCATCAACAGTGCCATTGGGAGCCAGCACTTTGTCTCTGCTACCAAGCTACTTCCCCACAACCTTCTTGTCATCACTACTGTCTACACTCCTTCTGCAAACCTGGGCCCCAGGTGGGTGCATTATCCACAGCAGCCATCACTAAATGTGGTGTTGACAGGGAAAGTATTACTGTTGGCCTCTGAGGGGGGTGACTTCTGTACCCAGGGCCCCTAACCCTTAGGAAGGCCCCATAACTGCCAAGAGATAGTAAGAACTGCCGATGCTGGAGTCAGAGATAACATAGTGTGGAGCTGGCCAGAACACAGGAGGCCAGGCAGCCTCAGAGGAGCAGGAAAGCGGACGTTTCAGGTTAGAAGGCCCGAAACATCAGCTTTCCTGCTCCTCTGATGCTGCCTGGCCTCCTGTGTTCCTCTAGCTCCACGCTGTGTTATCCCATAACTGCCATGTTGGCACTGAAAACATCCAACCTTGTCCAGAGAAAGCATCTCTATTAAATCCTGCTGAGGAGCATCATTGGCAGTTCCCACTATCTCTATTAAATCCTGACCCCTTCCACTCCAACCACTTTTCAGTGAACCACATCAGAAAGACATTCTACTTCCTTCTATCGCTGCAGGTAGCTTTCTATCAAATATATAAAGCTTCCTGTACTGAGTGTTTAGAAGTCAACCACATGCAAAGGTTCACAAATATCTCAACAATCATCCAAAAACATTTTCCAAAATGTAACTCTTTCCGATGGCATTTTTGCACCTTCACTGATTGCAGACAAACCTGATGTGTCGAATAAATTCAGTGCTGTCCAGTTATATCAAGTATATTTTTTCCCACCTTATATAACACAATCAATTCTGATAGGTGTGTAATATGGTTGCATTATCTGAAAGAGCTAGGAACTAATTATCCAAGGGCAAAGTGCATGTGTAAGGTGTTCCAGTGGGGCCAAATTCACAGCTGCACTGGAGGCTCAGTTTTCATGTAACACAATACCAGCTTATGAATTGTCCCAGCACAGACAACACAAGTTTGTTTAATTCTAAGTGCTCTCACCTTTCTAAGTTTAAATTATGGTTTCAGACATCTAAGAACCAAAAGTCGACCAGAACTTATTACAGCTGGTATGGAGCATCTTCACAGGATCACTATAGTGTGAAAAGAGGCCATTCAGTCTGCACTGACTCTCTGAAGAACATCACGCCAAGACCCAGGCACCCAGCCCATCCCCATAACCGCAATTTCCCATGGCTAATCCACCAAGACTACACATCATTGGACACTATGGGTAATTTAGCATGGCCAATCCACCTGACCCACACATTTTTGGACTGTGGGAGGAAACCAGAGCACTCAGCAGAAACCAACATACACAACGAGCAAACTCCACACAGTCACCCAAGTTTGGAATCAAACCGAGTTCCCTGGTGCTTTGTGTACTAACTACTCAGATGGTGATGGCTGAAGGTTGTTTCTCAGACTGGAGGCCTGTGACCAGTGGTGTGCCACAGGGGTCAGTGCTGGGACCCTTGTTATTTGTGATTTACGTAAATGATCTGGATGTCAATGTACAAGGCATGATTAGTAAGTTTGCCGGATGATGCAATATTAGGAGGCATTGTTGTTAACAAAGAAGGTTACCAAGAATTACAGAGGGATTTTGATCAGATTGGGAATGAGGCTTGAGGATTGACAAATGCAATTCAATACAGATAAGTGTGAGGTGTTGCACTCTGGAAAGTCAAACCAAGGTAGGACTTATAAAGTAAATCGCAAGGTCCTGAGGAGTGTTGTTGAACAGAGGGACCTAGGAGCACAAGTACATAGTTCATTGAAAGCGACATCACAGGTAGACAGGATGGTGAAGAAGGCATTTAGCATGCCAGCCTTCATTGGGCGAGGCATTCAGTATAGGAGTTGGGACGTTATGTTACAGTTGTATAATTTGTTGGTGAGGCTGCGTTTGGCGTTTTGTGTATAGTTTTGGTCACCCTGTTATAGAAAAGACATAATTAAACTGGAAAGTGTACAAAGAAGATTTACGAGGATGTTGCCAGAACTAGTAGGCCTGAGTTATCGGGAGAGGTTGCCAAGATAAGACTTTATTCTTGGAATGTGGAAGAATGAGGGGTGACCTTACTGAGGAGTATAAAATCACGAGGGGCCTAGATAGGATGAATAAATATAGTGTTTTTCCCCAGGGATAGAGAATTGAAAACTAGAGCGCACAGGTTTAAGGTGAGAGGGGCAAGATTTAAGGAGGACCTGAGGGGCAATTTCTCACACAGACAGTGGTGCATATATGAAATGCGCTGCCAGAGAAAGTGATTGAGGCAGGTACAATAGCAATATTTAAAAAACATTTGGATAGGTACATGGATGTGAAGAGCTCAGAGGGATATGGGCCAAATGCGGGCAATTGGAGCTAGCTGAGTAGGCACCATGGTCAGCATAGACCAGTTTGGGCCAAAGGGCCTGTTTCCATGTTGTATTACTCTATGGCCCTGAGCTACCTGGAATCTATCCTTCTCGCATCTTCTGAGCAGATGAAAAACGTATGAATGTCAGATAATTTGGGTAAATCTTTGTGAATTAAAACAAAAGACAATTAAAACAAAAGACAAGCCTGCTTATGTGTCTAACATACTCAGAGCATGTGCCAGAAACTCAAGGTATGTCCAAGTTGTTCTCATGCCTTGTCATCTTGTCTCAACCAGATATGAGGACCCATGGGGTCTCCATGCCAGTGGAGACTCTCAAGAATGTCAAGAAATGGAGAAGACTGATCATAGGACAGTAACAACATCAGTTGGCCTTTTGGGGAAAAAAAGGCTGTTGTCGAATGATCTCCAATAGATTCCAGTATGAAGGGTAGTTAGGCCCCAGGCAGTTGAATTCTGCCCAATCCCAGAAGGGTGTCTAAAACATTAGCAAACTGTGTATGCTAATGATATTGACAGTTTCAGTATGGCACTCAAAAGGACCCCATTTTGCCCGTGAAGGAAACAAATCGAACAATAACAAATTCCAGTTTCTATCTATTATGCTCTCTTGATTGATCTGTGCAAGGCCCATCTCATTTTAGTATGGATAAGCAGCTAATCAAATGCATAAACTTGCCATCTTTCAATAAGACCATTTGATTGTGACCGTACGGTTTTAACTTCCCACGTTTGTCACGTTCATTGTTCAGCAAACTCTCCCACTAAAGCTGGTCTCCAATAATGAGAACTGAATTCAATCATAAAAGGCTGCTGCTTAATTGCATTCCAGTTTTCTTTTCACATCCGGTTATGGATACCATGGCTCATCTTAAAATACCTTGATGGGACGACTTGGCACTGCATTTTCTCAAACAAATTAAATCAACAGTGCGTTAAAACGCTAAAATGTTTCCAGGTTTTCCAGTCAATTTTTCTTTTGTAAAAATGTGATCATGGTATTGACTGGTAAATCATATGCTTACCCAGCAGTCATGTGACCTGTTAAGCAGTGAAATGTAGACGTAGCTCCTTTAAACATTTCCGATCAGGCATTAGATAAAATTGCTTTTGAAATTACATACTTAAATGTGCACTGTGATGGAAATAGTCGTGCTGTTTGACAAATTAAATCCATCGCATGACAAAGCATTTCAAGATTCCTTTTCAAAACATGAACTCTACTCTGGTCTTTGTATTTTAGGATTAAGGGAGTGGTTGCCTGAGATTTCAGTGCAGGCACAACCACCATTTCACCTGTTGAACCACAAGTAGTACCGTATACCTGTTGGCTCATGATGACTGTGCCTTTGTTTGCAGACTATGCTTCCCATTAAAATTATTTTTAGGAATTTGCAAGCACTCAGATTGGACAATCCTTCAACATCTCCTTCCAAGCCCACAAAAGCTCTACTCATAGAAGAGCAAGGGCAGCAGATCATTGGAATACCCGTACCTGCTAGATCTCCTCCCAACCATACAACATCTTGATTTCGAATAGTATCACTGTTCCTTCATTGTTGCTGGGAATTTAGAACTTGTTCCTAAACGAACAGTGGGTGTAGGTACGTCACATGGTTTGCTGATGGACAATAAATGCTTTGCTTGTGATGCTCCAATCCTACGGAAGGATCAATGAAAACTTTAAGGAAAGGACACAGGCTAAAGACTAACCATGGCAAACTGTTAGCAGAGCATGATGGCTCTCTAATGTACTGCCTGGGATGGTCATAGAGGCAGGAAACCCCACACCTTTTAAAACAAAGAAACCTGACTGTCATCTGGTTTAAGAGGAAATAAAGAGGTTAAACTCATCCTTTCATTGTTGACAATTGTGAAAGTGACCATCTGTATTCTAGATCTTTAATTTTTTTGAATATGGCAGCCAATGTTCGATGCTGTATGACTCTATGTCTCTAACTTCATTCTATTCGAAGTCAGCAATGTGAAGGCAATTCTACACAATTGACTCCACAACCCTGGAGCAAAGTACGGCTTGAGAACTATTAAGTGAAGAAAATTACTGAACAAAGGGTTTCATTTCTCCTTGTTGTACTTCCAGGTGGAACAGTCTAAATTAATGAGGAGACAAGAAATTGTTCTTGTGGAGGAAGGAAATACTTGATGTGATTAGACAGTGGTTAATTGATTTTCCACATCAGTGTTGGCAAGACTGGGTGAAAAGAAGATTGTGTTATTTGGCATGTTTCCACCATGCTGAGCTAAATAGGCTGGATTTTTTGAAGTGGCAATCTCTCACCCACATTGCTACTCCAACCTTACATTTTTGAGAAATGAGAGAGCTCCGCATTTCTGAATGGGGATTCCAAACAGGGCTTTTTCAAAAACGCACAGCCATACTTCCATTTTAATAGCGCTCTCAAAGTACACAATTGCTAAAGGAAGACAAACACACCTCTTTTATACAATGGTCAGCTGCTATACCCAAAAATCAGAAAGGTCTTGAATCATAGGTGGTCACTTTGACAATTGTTGTCAACGGTGAAAAGGATCGGTTTAACCTTTTGTTTCCTCTTAGACCAGATGACAGTCAGGTTCTTTTGTTTAAACATTTACTTATGCATGCATGGAAGAGGTACATATCCAAAAGTGACAAATGGCTCTATTTTACTGCAAGAACAAACATTTTGTTTTTACAGATAAAAAGCTTCAAAATGACTATGGACACGGATAATTGCCGTCAAAATGTTACACATTTACTCCCCCTACCTCTACCCAATCATATTCACATATATGTATAAATTGTATTACCAGTAGTTTTACTGGTTTATTTTCTCCCTTTCAAACAGTAAATACATCATGTATTTGAGGAGTTCAGGTCCTGAGAGGGTAGGGTGCCAGGTGGGAAAAAGAGATGGGAGTTTGAAAGTGAAGTAGATGGGGGTAAGCTACCAGGGTGCAAGAGGGCTAGATAAGTGATGCGGCATTTAGGGTATGTTAGGGTGGGCGGGCGATATCCGGTCCAGTTGGAGTTTGGGGTGAGTGGATGTTAGATCCAGCAGAGGGTCAGGTCCAGAGATGGATTGGATCACGGGTAGGGGTTATGGAAACTGATTGGATCTTGGGGGAGGGGAAGGGAGGGCAGAAGCTCATAAGTATGGGACAGTTGAATAGTTCTTTGGGACAGAGAGAGAGACTAGGTATTTAACGGTCTAACTTTTCCTGAGTAATTATATACTTAACTTCTTTGGGACCCTCCAAGCACTGCAATTTAAAGAGGGAGTTTTCTGAGGATTCTAAGTGTAGAGGGATTGCTCAGTGGAATCTTCGATGTCCCATGTGCAACTCCTACCCTGGGCTAGTGACTGTGTGGCCATCAGAAAATCTGAGCCATAAGTAAACCTTTGTTACATGGATAATTTCTAAAGGTTCCATTCAGTGGACCTTACACAATTAACGGGGAGCTACATGAGAGGCAGAATGAAAATCATTCTGATGGAGGTGTACTGAGAAGAGGTTTGGTGAGGGACTGACACTTTTATATTCGTTTAGGCTGCTAACAAAACAAAGTTAAAAATGCTAAGATAAAGTTGCTGTTATCCTGCTGGACTATAGGGCAGTTCTCTCATTAGGGAGAGATGACTAGCAGTGGTTTAACTGGAGGATCATCACATCTCATGCAAGGAGAGTCATTGAGAGGGAGAGTCCCTCATGGTAACCTCAGCCGGTGAAGGAACTGAACCCACACTGTAGGAATTATAAATTCAATGTCTAGCTAACTGAACTAACCAACTCCCTACCCAAACAAATAACCATGCATTGGTCATTATGTCAGTTGCCTGTCCGCTGACTGAAGACAATCAAGCTGTTGTCTGGGAAAATGACCCAGTGACAAGACTTTGTCAGGGAACCATTCCAATGCAGGTCCCCAACATTTCAACATAAAAACTCTCCACAATCTTACCTCAGGGATCACTAAAATCCTGACCAGCCTCTCAAGCCTAACAGATATGAGTGGAAGTGAACACCAGGCACACAGATCCTCGAACCCCAATACAATCAACTTCCAATGGCAGTGATCTCAGGAAGGAGACCAAAGGGGAGGCAAAATATTGGCACATGTCAAGCCCTTGACTTTGACGCTGATATTCTCCATCATTCTTCTACATAATACACCTGAGATTACCAGAGCTTGACTCTCTCTCTATCTCTCTCTGTTCCATCGCATCCCCACTTCGACACCCAACACTCTCAGTCTTTCTCACTCTTGTTCCATCTAACGTCCAACTCTAGGTCACCCTCCGCACCTTCTTCTGTCCTCTCCACACAATCCTTTCGCTCACTCAACTTTCTGGTCATTTTCCTCACAGGAGAAGGGGATGCACAAGCCCAGGGGAGGGGAAAGACATGGAGATGACTCTCCAGAGTTATGCACCGTGACTACTATTGGCAATGCATATCCAGCTGATGCAGCGGGAAGGAGATTTTGCTACAGAGGCTATGGATATTGAGCAGGACTTGGAGAAATGGTGGCAGGTTATGCCTTCTGAGACAATGGAGCTCTCTCCAGTCAAACCTGATCCTCTGCCTCCAAATCTGGGGCTTGGTCAGCTTAATTCATCAAATTGGATCATTGTCCACATACCTTGTCCCACAGAGGGGCACACAGCTTGGGACAGATCAGTTGCTGTTGCAGCTCCTCTTACTCCCCAGAGTTATAAAGTGGAGCTCCCGAGGAACTTGAGATTGCATTGTGAACAGACAGCAGGACAAGTGCAGGTCAGGGTCAGTGAAATCCAAGGCAAGTGAACTGAGCTTTAAGAACTAGCAATCACCTGTGCAAAAACACCTCCTAAAAGAAGTGCAGTAGCAATGACCTCTCATTTAGGCATGGCCACAACTAATCAATTTCATTCTCATATGTGGTTCATTTCACTGAACAAGGACTTCCCACTGTCTTTTCCCCAGCTTGACCCTGATGCATTTCACATAGTTCATTGGCCGTGTACTCTGGCTGCCAAGGCAGAACTCAAAATCAAATTCACAAGTCATGGAGTTTTAATTTTTTTATTCGTTTGTGGGATGTGGGCGTCGCCATCTGGGCCAGCATTTCTTGCCCGTCCCTAGTTGCCCTTGAGAAGGTGGTGGTGAGCTGCCTTCTTGAATTGCTGCGGTCCTCCTGCTGTAGGTTGTCCCACAATGCCATTAGGGAGGGAATTCCAGGATTTTGACCCAATGACAGTGAAGAAAGGGTGAAATAGCTCCAAGTCAGGATTGTGTGTAGCTTGGAGGGGAACCTGAAGGTGTTCCCATGTATCTGTTGCCCTTGTCTTTCCAGCTGGAAGTGGTCGTGGGATTGGAAGGTGCTGCCTGAGGAAATTTGGTGAATTTCTGCTGTGCATCCTGTAGATGGTACACACTGCCGCTGTGTGTCAGTAGTGGATGCTTGTGGATGTAGTGTCAATCAAGTGGGCAGCTTTGTCTTGGTTGGTGTTAAGCTTCTTGAGTGTTGTTGGGGCTACACTCATCCAGGCAAGTGGGGAATATTCCATCACACTCCTGATTTGTGCCTTGTAGATGATGGACAGGCTTTGAGGATTTTGGGGCAAGTTACTCACCATAACATTCCTCGCCTCTGACCAGCTCTTGTAGCCACTGTGTTTATGTGGTGAGTCCATTTGAGCTTCTGGTCAATGGTAACCCCCAGGATATTGATACTGGGGGGTTCAGAGATGGTAACATCATTGAATGCCAAGGGGCGGTGGTCAGATTGTCTCTTATTTGTGTTGATCATAGCCTGGCATTTGTGTGGCGCAAATGTTACTTGCTGCTTGTCAGCCTAAGTCTGGATATTGTCAAGATAATGCTGGAAAAGCTCAGCAGGTCTGGCAGCAGCTGTGAAGAAAAATCAGAGTTAACGTTTCAGGTCTGGTGAACGCTCCTCAGAACTGATGTTCTGAGGATGTTAGGAAAATGTTGGTTTAAATGCAGGGTATAGCGTAGGGGAAGGGTAAGGACTAATCAATAGGTGGGGATAGAGCCCAAAGAGAGAGAGAAGAGCAGATGGATGGACAAAGGAGTTGACAAAGATCTGGCTAGGAGGGTGAATGGCCATTAATGGGGAGTGTTAGTGACTAACAACAGGTAGTGTGTAACAGTAGGGTATATGATAACAAGGCCTGGTGTGTTGGGTAGGGAGCAAGGGTCTGGAAGAGTTTAGACCCTGAAATTACTGAACTCAATAATGAGTGTGGAGGGCTGCAGTGTTCCCAAGCAGGAAATGAGATGTTGTTCTTCCAGTTTGCACTGAGCTTCGCTGGAACACTGCAGCAAGCCAAAGACAAAAAGATTTTGGCCAGGGAACAGGATGGTGTATTAACATGGCAGGCAACAGGAAGTGGAGGGTCTTTTTTGCGAACAGAACATAGATGTTCTATGAAGCGGTCACCCAGTCTATGCTTCATTTCCCCAATGTAGAGGAGGCCAAATTGTGAGCAGCGAATGCAGTAGACCAGATTGTGGGAAGTGCAGGTAAAGTGTTGCTTCACCTGGAAGGTATGTTTGGGCACATGGATACTGGGGAGGGAGGAGGTAAATGGACAGGTGTAACTCCTTCGGTGGGTGCAGGGGGAAGATGCCATGGGGCTGTGGGGGTTGTGGGGGGTGGTTGGTGGTGGTGGTGTTGGAAGTGAAGGAAGAGTGGACGAGGGTGTCCCAGAGAGTACAGCCTCTGTGGAAGGCAGATAAGGGAGGGGAGGGGAATGTGTGTCTGGTGGTGGTATCTCACTGGAAGTAGTGGAAATGGCATCTGATGATCTTCCGGATGTGGATGCTGGTGGTACGATAGTTAAGGACAAGGGGAACCCTATCACTATTGCAGGAGGGAATGGAAGGGATGAAGGCGGAAGTGCAGGAGATGGGTCGGATCTGATCGACAATGGCGCTGGGAATCCTCGATTAAGGAAGAAGGTAGACATTTCGAAGGCTGCCTTGTCGAGGTTGGCCTTATCTGGACATGCGCAATGCAGACGGAGGAACTGAGAGAATGGAATGGAGTCTTTACAGGAAGCAACATGCAAGGATGTAAAGTCCAGGTAGCTGTGCGAGCCGGTGGGTTCATAGTTGGGGCCAGTTAGTACTTGTATAGATGGGAGCTTGCAGGGTTGGAGTGTTCAATTACAAAGTGGAGCCATGAGGTAGTGAAGGTTTGGAGGAATGGGATGAAGATAGTTATTGTGGAGAAATAGCGTGCACTTTCAGCTCTGAGCACAATCAGAAGTCAGAGTGCACATTGAGCTCACAACTACACCAGTTTTCTCAATGGACTTTCTGGTTTCACTTTACACTCATACCCATTTCGGTAATCTAAAACATGACACCTTCCCCAAGCCAGTGCAATTAGGCAGCATTTTAGAACAAGCATTTATGATATTAAATGATAATATTTAAGACTGATAACTTGGTGCAGCTTTTACTAACAGTGGAAAGTTCAATTACCAGGATGAAACATTTTTAATGAGAATGTCCTGTGGCACCACCTATAAGTAAATCGATTTTCTACAATTAACAATGGTTCTTTAAAAATGCTATACCTAATCACTTGTAGCTTCATTGATGCAGAGTAGTCAGTTCCTCAGGAATGTAAACTTACGTCCGAAAGTCTTCCAAATGTGCCCTTGTGCCCAAGAGAAAATACCGTGTACAGACTGCCCAAGTAGTAGGAATCTGTGATGGCAACTAATTTGATATTGGCTACAAATAGGGTTGTGTCCAAGATCGACTTTCACAATGATGTGATTTTTAAACACGCAGAAAGGTCACGGAGACCAATTTGCATTGGGCACAGTTTATTTTCAATATTCCTCAATCCTTGACCGATTCAGGCCAATTTTCACAAGAGCAAAAAGCCAACACAAGCTTGTAGAAAACTCCACCCCATGCTTTTATTTTAAAAAAAATAGTGATGAACAGAATGTAATTTTGAGTGAAGAAGATATTCAGTTTGCACACGGTTTGGTTCAGCCCGAGTGAACAGATGGAGAGGGAATAAAATTCAGGATTAACCAAATAAAGAACACAATGGATAGCACCAACAGTGAGGAAATTGAAACCGAGATGCAAACACTGTGAGCAGGCACACAGCCCATTGTGGGGCGTTTTATTTAATAACAACATATTGTCTGCAGACAAATTCCAACAGAAGTAGGCCTGGATTTGAATTATACACAAAAAAATTGATTCCTTATGTTGCAAAATTCTCATTTGAGCATTCTGAATAATAGTTTTTTAAATCAAAATGAATAAAAATGGCAATCTCAGCCTCTGCTTCACATTGGCCATAATTTGCCACACCCATAGCCCAATTGTCAGATGTTATTGCCAATAAAACATTGCCAGACTGATCACTTTTTTATAAACATGTATTTAGTCTTGCGTAGATGTGCATTTGCAGACAAGGTAATTATGTACTGACCAAACCTAATTCTTTCAAGGATGTGTCAGTCTGACTTCTTGAGATGCGGTAGTCTTTGAAGCGGATCTCTCAAAGGTTCTTGAGGAGGAATGTTGTGAACTATTGAAGTGGCTACTAGTCACGTTTAGGTCAGACTGGATAAAGGTGGCAGGTTTCCTTTAAGTAAACTATCTGGGGTTTTATAATTGTGTGACAGTTTCACAGTCATTTTAACAGTCCTGCACTTGCTAATATTTAGCAAAATTAAAGCCTATGAGGTTAAGGGGACTGTGGTTGCATGGATGAAATGTTTGCTAAAGGCATGTGATAACCCCTGTCATAAAGTGTCTGAATGGATTGATTAAAAAATATCTACAAAGTAAACCAAGAAGAGTTTTTGAGGTGTACTGGTTGTGTCTCTACCTGTGAGCCAGGAGACCTGCGTTCAAATTCTACTTGTTCCAGACATATATCCTAACATCCCTGGACAGGTCAATCAAAAATAAGGCAGACCCATTTGCCCTTTCCCACTCTCCCTCACTTTTGATGGTTTTCATTTCTCTTAACAGGCTTTGCATGTAAATATCTAATTGGCTACATGGGTAATTCACTGGTGCTGGGTATCTGGTAAGAACAAAAATGAAAGTGTCACTGTCATTTGGTTATGGAAACAAAATATGTTCCTCTATTGTCTGACAGAGCACCTCTGGAGATTTATAAATCAGACTCACGAGCTCTTGCGGCTCACTGGTATTGTCCCTACTTTTGGGTCTGGAGACCTAGGTTCCAGGCCCATCAGCTCCAAATGTGTAATTACATCTCTGAAATTTTTCTTTAAACAAATCAGGCCTAGGGTCAAATTGGCTACTAACAGGTCTAGGCAGAAGAAGGGGGATCATTTCTGCTGAGTGCCCCTTTTCATGCTAATGTAGCCTTGGAGAGAGGGAGCACATGGTATTCACTAATACTCTTGGTGCCTTTAGAGATGAGAACCACAGGAGATATAGTGCCTTATCTCCCCATCCAACTCATTTTTGATTTACCCCCTTCCCCCTCTCCCTACCTCTCCCTCAATTTTGATGGTTTGCACTGCCTCTCATGGGCTTTGCATGTAAATATCCAATTGGCTGCAAGTGACAGCCAGTGTTTTAGAAAAAAAACTGTCAGAGTGATTTGGTGATGGAATAAAACAAACAATCAAACAATCAAACAAACATTCAGCCATGTGTAAGATCACTTCTGGATATAGGGAAAAGAAATAAACATTACAGCAAACCAAGCCCCTTCCCACTCTTCCTACATCCTCCTCACTTTTCATGGTTTGCATTGTCCTTAATAGGCTTTGCACAAATTATTCAAATAGAAACATGGGCAATTTACTGGTGGTGGTTAATAAATGAAAACAAAAAGGAATATCACGGTGATCTAGTGATGGAGAATAGTTCAGTTTTGTGTGATAACACTTGCAGGTATTAAAAAAGCAGACCCAGGGATGAGTCTGCAGAACAGTACATCCTGGGCTGGGTCTAGTTTATGTATGCCACTAGTAGTAGTTCTACTGTGGTCAACAATATATGATGTTTCTTTCCAGTTGGGCTTTCTGAGTTATCACATGAAAGAAAGCAGAATATTGTTTGGTTATAGATAACACAGTGTGGAGCTGGAGGAACACAGCAGGCCAGGCAGCATCAGAGGAGCAGGAAAGCTGACGTTTCGGATCAGGACCTTTCTTCAGGAATGGGGGAGGGAGTGGGGAGCTTCAAAATAAATAGCGAGGAGGGGTGGGGCTGGAGAAGGTAGGTAAGATGGTGATAGGTGAGTCCAGGTAGGCAGTGGTGGGGATTGGTCAGTGAGGTAGGAGGAGCGGATAGGTGGGAGAGAAGATGGACAGGTTGTGTCAGGTCAAGGAGGCGAGGATGAGAGGGAAGGTTGGTCATGGGATGAGGCAGGAATGGGGAGATTTTGAAACTGGTAAAGTCCACATTGAAACCATTGGGCTGTAGGCTCCCAAGGCGGATTATGAGGTGCTGCTTCCCCAGTTTCCGGATGGCATCACTGTGACACTGGAGGAGGCCCAGGATGGACATGTCGTCCAGGGACTGGGAGGGGGAGTTGAAGTGGTTCACAACTGGAAGGTGTTGCCGTTTGTCGCGAACAGAGTGCAGTTGCTCTACAAAGCGGTCTCTGAGCCTCCACTTGGTCTCACTGATGTAGAGGAGACTACGTTGGGAACAACGGATACAGTATACCACATTAGCGGATGTGCAGGTGAACATCTGTCTGATGTGGAAGGTTTTTTTGGTACCTTGGATGGGGGTGAGGGGGGAGGTGTAGCACTTCCTGCGGTTGCAGGGAAAGGTGCCAGGGGTGGTGGGGTTAGTGGGGAGTGTGGAGCGGACGAGGGAATCGCGGAGAGACCGGTCCCCATGGAAGGCAGATAAGGGTGGGGAGGGAAATATCTCTTTAGTTGGGCCGTCAGATTACAGGTGGCGGAAGTGGTGAAGAATGATACGTTGAATCCGGAGGTTAGTGGGGTGATACGTGAGGACAAAGGGGATTCTGTCTTTGTTTTTGTTGCGGGGAGGGGATGTGAGGGCAGAGGTGCGGGAAACACAAGAGATGCGGTCGAGAGCATTTTCAACCACTGAAGGGGGGAAGTTGTGATCCTTGAAATAAGGTTTGGTTGGTTTTCAGAATAGAGAGGCATACACTGGGATTTGCCCCAGGGGTTAATATTGAGACCATTTTTCTTTTAGATACATCATAACGACGGCATTGGCCTCACAGTACAGAGTTTCAAAATTTGTAAATGACAAAACTCAAATGAAGAGCGTCAGGAGGAGGTCTGCAACAGAATTAAGGGCATGGACAGATTGTGGAAACAAGCACATCCTGGGCATGTGAAATTTAATGCGGAGAATTTGGGGAGGGGGGAAACTGAGGAGAACAATATAAACCAAACCATGCAATTTTTAAAAGAGTTGCAGGAACAGAGTGACTTGTGGGAACACAAAAGTATTTGAAGGTGATGGGACAAGTTGAGAAGGCTTCTAATGAGACAAAGAGATCCAACAGAGTACAAGAGCGAAAATGCAAGGAAGTTACTTTAAGCCATAACCTTTTTTTAAAAAAAAATCTGCGCCAATTTTGGACACAATGTTAGAAAGGATTAAGGTCTTGGAGGGGATACAGAGAAGTCTTATGCAGTATTGTTATTTGTTCACAGAATGTGGACATTGCTGGCTGGCCCAGGATTTATTGCCCGTATGATGTCAACCACATTATGGATGTAGTACCAGTAGACAAGGCAAGGTAAAGATGATTGATTGCCCTCCCTAAAAAGAGATCAGTGAACTAGACATGTTTTCCCAACAATCAACAACGGGCACATAGTCACCATGAAACTAGCTTCTAATTCCAGATTTTTATTGAATTCCAATTTCATCATCTACCACGGTGAGATTCAAACCCATAACCCCAGAGCATTGGTCTGGGGTTTTGACTGCTGTTCCTGAGACATTACCGCTACACATAGCCTCTCTGGTACCATGGATAAACACTTCCATTACATGGAGCAGGTAGGATAAGGGATCATTCTCTTTTGAGCAAGAAACTCATCGTGCTGTCATTAATGGAATAAACATTTCTGACCTGAGTATGGATGGTAAGCTACCAATGACGGTTCAACCAGAGACTGCCCTGAGAAATTCTTGCAGTGATATCCTGGTGCTGAGATAATTGGTCTGACTACTGTGGCCAGTTTCTTTCATGCTCGGCACAATTACAACCAGCAAAGAGCTTTTCCACCAATACTCACTGATTTCAGTTTCAATAGGCTCTTTGACTTGCTTAAATGTTGACATGATGTCAAAAGCAGTCTCATCTACCTCACATCTGGAATTGGCTTCCTTTTCCTATATTTGGACCAAATCTGTAATATGTTCTGGAGCTGAACACAGTCCATGTAGAACCCAAAGTGAGTGTGGTGAGCAGGCATGTCAGAAATCGCACGATACCATGTTATAGTCTGACCTTGTCTGCCCCAGTCCCTCCACACCAAGCTTTGGGTCATTGAATCATAGAATCCCTACAGTGTGGAAACAGGTCATTTGGCCCAACAAGTCCACACCACCCCCTCCAAAGAACATCCTACATTTACCTACACTTCCCATGTCTAACCCACCTAGCCTAAACATCCCTGAACACTATGGGCAATTTAGCATGGCCAATCCACCTAGCCTGCACATCTTTGGACTGTGGGAAGAAAACGACACAGACACGGGGAAAATGTGCAAACTCCACACAGACAATCACCTGAGCATGGAATTTGAACCCAGGTCCCTGGTCCTGTGAAGCAGTAATGCTAACCACTGTGCCCCTCCTTAAACATTGCTTTATGTGGCTTGATGTCATATTTTGTCTTAAGATGCTCTTGCGAAGTGCCATGGGAAGTTTTAGTTCATTACGGCACAAACTAAACAAAAGTTGCTGTTCAGTTATGTCCGGTAGAATTAATTTGAGCTGGAAACACTATTGTGCATTCCCTCGCTATGGATATTGTGGGTCTACTTCCAGAATGTGGACTGCAGCAGTTTAAGGAGGCAGCTCACCACCATCTCCAGGGCAACTAAGGACAGGCAATAAATGCTGGTCAGACAGCGGCACCCATGTCCATGTCCCACAAGTGAGAAAATAAAAAGCATGCTGGAACTTGAATCAAACACAAACAGAAATTGCTGGAGAACCTCAGCAGGTCTGGCAGTATCTGTGAAGAGAAGACAGAGGTAACTTTTGAATCCAGTGACCCTTCTTCAGAACTTGAATCTTGACTTCCCTGTCCAGTGATAGCAGAAATCTGGAAGCACAGTTTAATGAACCTATTGCTGTTAACTATTAAAAGAATACTTTATTGTTGATTCACAGAATGAATGAACAATGCAAACAAAAATTACGAAAATTCGGTCCATTTCTGCAATGTGTTCCATTTATTAATTATCTGCCATGAGCTACTTTGTGAAACATCATTCACAGGCACCAACTTTTTTAAATGGCAATACTGCATGGTGCCCCACCCCACCCGCATCTTTTTCAGCCTCTTCCCTAATGTCCTCTTTCCCAATGTCATGGGAGCTCTACCAACATCAAACTGGAACACATAAGAGTGCGGTGGTTGGATACACCACGTGCAGTGAAACTCTTCACATCAGCTTACAAGCTTGTCACTTGCTTGAAATAACCAATAAAAGATTTCAGTCTGATAACTTTTTGATGAACTGCACCTCTGCTATCAGTTTGAGAAAGCTTGATCCTGTTATATATCATTGTTAATCTCGGGTGTAATGTACCCTGGGGAAGAGACCATTACCACAGTACTTGACAGGCACAGCATAACTCTAAATATAAACACATTAGCATTCTGCAACATGATATATGCCAGTCCATGCACTTCTTGGATGGCTATTTATTCGCCAGTATAAATAAAACCGACTTGTCTGCGTTTTCATTTGCATTTGCGATGCATATACATGCTGAGAATGAATAATTGGTTTGGTCATTAAAAGGAAAGCTTACCATCCCTTCTGTTCAGCTTTGCGAAGCCAGGGTTGTGACTGCTAGATAGCACAGAGGAGGAACAGAATGCTGACTGAGGCAAGCCAGACACAAGGTGATTGTTGCAATTATCTGTGGGATGAAAGAAATAACACGCTTATTGGCGTGACACTGTATTGATGCACTATCACTTCCAGACGCACGCTTCACACACGTTAAAACCTACCAGGACCCCAATCGTCAGTCCTGTGCTGAAAAAGCTAAATTTTTGTTTTCTTCCCTCAAGTGAAAAGGTACACTGCTGAAGATGTTAGTCAATTAAAACAAAAAGATTCTACACAGCGGGCAATAACCCTGTTATCTATTACCATGAACATAGAAAAATGTCCCAAGGCATCTCACAGGTGAGTTTTCAAACAAAACACACCTCCAAATCACAGAATGTGATATTGAAAATAGGTAATAAAAGTAACTTTTTCCATGAAATCTCAGATGAGGAGAACAATGTGAAGGAGGCAAGTGGTTGAGAGATGGAATTCCAGTTCAGGATTATAAAAGCTGATGGTAGCAGAATGATTAAGATCAGCAATGTCTAAAAGGTCAATATTAGTGCAACACAAGGAAAAGTATTGTTTATAAACCCAGCTGATGGTTCTACTGGACAAGTCAGATCCCTGACTTAAATCTGGCTTGATAGATAATTTCTATAAACGTTTTAGCTAATGTAGTTGATTTCACAGAAACATAGCTACATAAGACTGCACAGTTTCCTTAACAACAGAACAGCAGTTTATTGAACAAGAGTTTGCACATTCTCCCTGTGTCTGTGTGCACTTCCTCCAGGTGCTCTGGTTTCCTCCCACAGTCCAAAGATGTGCAGGTTAGTTAGATTGGCCGTGCGAAATTGCCTAGTGTTCAGGGATGTGTAAGTAAGCTATCGGAAATGTCGGGTTATAGGAATTTGGAAGCTGGGTGTGTCTGAGTGGATGTTCTTTGGGGATCAGTATGGACTTGATGGGCCGAATGGCCTGCTGCCACATTGTGGGGATTCTATAATCTAACAGATGAAAATAAAACAAGTTATCGACATATACTGCACAGTCAGATTTTAAAATATCTTAAACTAGCATAACAGAAGACTGAACTTCCCCAAAATTTGGCAGAAATGTCACATTTTCGCGGGGGGGGAGTTGCAAGTACACCAGACAGCACCCGAATTGAAACTTTTGTCTCAAAACGTCATACAGTTATCGAAGGAATCCGGAGGAAAGGTCACTGGACCCAAAACGTTAACTGATTTTTCCTCACAGATGTTGCCACACCTGCAGAGTTTTCCCAGCAACTTCTGTCTGTGTTTGACGGGTAATGAAGGGTTTCACTCAATGAGCTCCGGTGATCTCTCTCACTGAATTCTATACTGCTCAAGTGGCGGTGTACACACAGTGTGCCACTCTCTGCCACCTTGCAGTGGGAGCACTCACCGCTGCCAGGAGCTTCAGTCGTCTACCTCACAGGAGCTATATTTCATGCTCAGTTACTCAAATGCTGCATGCCGGGAACAGCCCTTCACAGTTCCAGGGAGCGAAGAACCACGCAGGAGGTGGCAGAGTGGAAGGATGGTCCCGCAAAATTGCCACAGATATCTGGAGATCCTGGGCCGGTGGTGGACAGGAAGGCTGGCTTTTTCCCTCAGGGCCACCTCAGGAGTCAGAGTCATACAGCACAGAAACTGACCCTTCGGTCCAACTCATCCAAGATTCCCAAACTAATCTACTCCGACTCATCTACTTTTGGCCCATATCCCTCTTAAACCTCTCTTCTTCACACAGATATCCAAATATCTTTCAAATGTTGGAACTGTACTTGCACCCACCACTTCCTCTGGCAGTTCATTCTGTACACGAACCACCCTCTGTGTGAAAAAGTTGCCACTGGGGTCCCTTTTAAATCTTCTCCTCTGTTGTGAAGTTGGGTGGAGTACTTGTGGAATGGGAGGCTGGAAGTTAGAATTTGGTGTTTGTAAAATGCTAGAGGGGGAGGGGGATGCATTGCCCGATCACTTTAAAAGACTGTGTGCTTTTTCTGTGCTCAGAGGTTTAAGATGGATGTCTGTGAGCTGCAGCTTGAAAGGTTGCAAGTACAGAGAGAGAGCACCAGAACTGAAGCAGTTGTATCGAAAAGCCATACAGTTAGCAGGCTAAGCAGCAATTTTCACCAAGACAACAGGCTTCTGAATTTAGCTAATCAATTTGAACCAGGTACATAAATACCAAAAATCAACTAAATTTAAATCTGATGGTTTTGACAACATTGGACCAATCCTATTATAAGAAATTTTGATACGTCATCAAGTGTATAAAAGAAGGGGGCAGTTGTACAAAGACCCCAGATAGATGCCATCTGCCGGAACTAATGGCCCTCAGCTCTCAAGGGAGAGAACCACTGGCTCTCACAGCCTCCACTATGTCTTAGAGAAAGCACATTTAAATAACAATGGTACCAACAGCGCAACTAGTTAATATTTCTGACAGAAGAATCGAGGGAGAAGGCACAGAACATTCTGGAAGACACATAACCTGTTTGTAATTTTAAAGAGACTAAATTCTAGTGTTTTTTTTATATAGAAGTGGGATTTATATTTATTAGAACAGCATACCATTAGAATCTTGCATTATTTGAGAAAAGCTAGCGGTTAGAAGGGATTTATTCTGTTTGTTAATAGTTTAATTAAATTTGTTCACTGTTAGAGTTAGATCAATAAATTGTTACTTGTTGATTTTAAAGTGAGTGTCAGGAATTTATTTTATTTAACCGCTAATAGTTGCTGAAAAGCAGGCCGCGCTACTTTCCACACTCCTTTTCCAGGTTATAGGGTGAGGAATTCCTCTTTGTTTCATTTTTAGTTCTCTGGGCGGGGGGGGGGGTTAGTGGGCAGGTCAACCTCCACTTTTTAACACACTGGGGGTTCGTCTGGGATTTGGACAGATTTGAACAGATTTAGGGTACAAAAGGTCCCTGCAGATTTCAACATACTTGAGGACTAGTGTCCCAGATTTTTAAATAAAACTTAAGTGAGAAGTGTAAAATTTGTTTAATTTAGGTTGCTTGTTATTGGTTAAATCAAAAAAGTGGGGAATTGGCTCTTAACGTTACTGAAGAGGTTCTGGGCGTTCAAGATGCTTCCAAAATTTGCCAAAAAAGTTTAGAAAGACAGAAAAAGGTGACATTTTTAGAATTAGCAAACCTCTACAATTGTATTTAGCTGGCGATAAGAAGAAACTGTAATAGAGTTACCCAAGCATTTAGGTATATTAGAGAAGCAGTCAAGTGCAGGGGAGTTAGAAAAAATTAAAAATGCAAATGAGACAATTGCAGTTAGAAAGTGAACTTAAAAAGGCTGGAGTCAGAAGATAAAGAAAAGGGAACATAAGAACATAAGAACTAGGAGCAGGAGTAGGCCATCTGGCTCCTCAAGCCTGCCCCGCCATTTAATAAAATCATGGCTGATCTTTGAGACTCAGCTCCACTTACTCGCCCACTCACCATAACCCTTAACTCCTTTACAGTTCAAAAATTTATCTAGCCTTGCCTTAAAAAGAATGCTCGAGTTACAAAAGATGAAATTGGAACTTGAAGCAAAAAGATTTCAAACTGACAGAAGTAAAAGTACAAGATAGAAGTGATGATGATGAGCAAACTCACTGTAGCCAACCACCTGATAGGAACAGATACAAATAAGCCCGAACATTACCAGACTTTAATGAAAAGGTGAAGAAGCATTTTTTATTTCCTTTGAGAAATTGGCTAAACCTGGTGGCACTCAATGATTCTGCGTAGATTATTGGAAGGTCAACGCTGTGAGGAAATCTGACTCATTCCTCCAGCCTTGGAATTGGTTTTGTGTGGAGAAAAAGTACGACAAACCACTTAGATCGCACAGTTGGACTTCCTTCGCAGTTTCTGGCAAGCATCTTCTTCAGAGAGAGCAAAAAGCAGTTTCTGCTTTTGTAACCCCAAATTGGCTATATCAATTTGAAGTAATGGCCTTTGGAATGAAAAATGCAGAAGCTACTATCAAAGGCTTATGAACAAAGAGTTGTTACAGGATTGACTAACTGTGCCGTCCATACAGATGACTTAGTGATTTTTAGTCACTGGGGGAAAGATCATGTGGAATCTTTGGCAGCTCTCTTTGAGAGACTATGGAATGCACAGTTGGTCATAGACTTGACAAAAACAGAATTTGCGAAAGTGGAAGAGACATTGTTAGGGCACAACATCAGATACGAACAGAAGACACTGAGGAACGTGAAGGTGAAGGTCATCGAGGAATTTCCAAGACCATCGTCAACACAGGAAGTGCTACGGTTTTTAAGATTGAGCAGATTCTATACAAAATTTGTACCAAACTTTAGTAATGTAGTGGCATTGTTGACGGATTTGTTAGGAAAGAACACAATTTTGGTGGACAGAGCAATGCCAGGAGGCATTTGAGAATTTAAAAACAGTATTAACCACCGCACCACCAGTTAACCACCAGTTTCTGCCAAGCCAAATGTTTTCAAAACCCTTCAACATTGCCATCGTATGTGTTGGAGCTGTGTTGTTCCAAAACGATGATTGGGAATTGGACGACCAATTGGTTATATTTCAAAAAACACAATATCCACCAGAAAAATATTCAACCACTGAAAACAGTTATTGAGGTTAGTGCTGGCCTTACAACATTTTAAGCTTTACGCTGCCAACAATGTATCAGAGAGAATTCTGTATACCGATCACAATCCTTTGACATTTCTGGAAAGATTCAAGCACAAGAACAGAAGATTATTTAGCTGAAGTCTCAAGTTACAAACTTTTAATGGACAGATTGTACATGTTGCAAATGTTACCACGGATACTTTATCACAAGTTTAAAAGAAAATTGTTTCTGTAAGATTTAGCACTACGATTTCTATGTTATATATAAATAGAAATCCTATAAAGTGTGTAACTCAAGATTAATGAGTTATGGATCTGCTAATATAACAGAGTCAAGGCTTTAAAAAAAAGCCATCTTTTCATAATGATGGTTCATTTTTTTTCTTAAGGGGGTAGGTATTGTGAAGTTGGGTAGAGTTCCTTGTGCATTGGAGGCCAAAATTTAGAATTTGGTGTTTGTAAAATGCTGCAGGGGGAGAGGGGGGGAAGGGGGTTGGTGGGGTGGGAATGAAGCATTGCCCGGTCACTTTAAAAGATCATGCAATTTTTTTTCTGTGCTGAGAGGTTTAAGATGGATGTCAATGAGCAGCAGCTTGAAAGTTTGCAGGTACACAGAGAGTGCACCCAAATTGAAACATTTGTATCTAAAGGCTACACAGTTAGCTGGCCAAGCATCAGCTTTTAACAAGACAACAGGCTTTTGAATTTAGCCAATCAATTTGAACCAGGTACTTACATACCAAAAGCATGCTGAATTTAAGAAGTCTGATGGCTTTGACAACATAGGGCCAATCCTATTGTAAGAAATTTACAACTCCACAAGCATTCACTCCTTCTACCACCGATGCTCAGTAGCAGCCGTATATACCATGTACAAGGTGTACTGCAGAAATTCACCAAAGATCCACCTTCCAAACCTACAACCACTTCCATCCAGAAGGACAAGGGCATCAGACATATGGGAACACCACCACCTCCAAGTTCTCCTCCAAGACACTCGCCATCCTGACTTTTGGAAATATATCGCTATTCCTTCACTGTCGCTGGGTCAAAATCCTGGAATTCCCTCCCTATGGCATTGTGGGTCAACCCACAGCAGGACGACTGCAGCGGTTCAAGGCGGCAGCTCACCATCATCTCAAGGGCAACTAGGGATGGGCAAGAAAAGCTGGCCAGCCAGCGACGCCCACATCCCACAAATGAATTGAAAAAATATTTTGATATGTTATCAAGGGTATAAAAGAAGGGGGCAGTTGGACAAAGACCCCAGAGCTCAGCTGCCATCCATCAGAGCTAACGGCCCTCAGTTCTCACAGCCTCCTCTATGTCTTAAAGAAAGAACTATCTAAATAACAAACAATACCAGTAGCACAACTAGTTAATATTCCTGACAGAAAAAAAAAACAATAGAGAAGGCATTCCTGGCAAAACAATTCAGAAGACACATAACCTGACCGTAATTTCAAGAGACTAAACTGTACTTTATTTTATATACATATATAAGTGGGACTTGTATTCATTGAAACAGCATACCATTAGCATCTTGCTTTATTTAGGTATAGTTAATAGTTTGTTAGGAGTTTAGTTCATTTGTTCATTGTTAGAGTTAAATGAAAAAATCGTTACTTGTTGATTTTAAAGTGAGTGTCCACTAATAGTTGCTGAAAAGCAGGCTACACCACCTTCCACAATCCTGTAACAGATTTTGGGGTGAGGTACTCCTCGTCGGGTGTTTTGGTTTTAGTTCTCAGAGAGGGGTCAACCCCAGCTTTAGAACATCCTCTCACTTGAAAAGTGTGGCCTCTAGTTGTGAACTCCACCACCCCAGGGAAAAGACCTTTGCTATTCGCCTTATCTATGCCCCTCATGATTTTAGAAACCTCTACAGAAGGTCACCTTTCAACAGCCTACACTCCAGAAAAAAAATCTCAGCCTATCCAAACTCTCCCTGCCCACGGCACCTGCCAATCTTGTTTGATGTTGCCTCACACATCAACATAGTCTCCATGGTCTAAAGGAAGGCACAGCAGTGCAGTAATGAGGCCAGTGACACCCTGTGCTCTGTAACACCATCTTCTCCTTGATACAGCTCATTCTCAGCACGTCTGCTACTGCAGCCACTTCCCACCAAGATTCATGTTTCTGTCACTTTCAACATTGCATGCAGCACCTTCCTTCAGTCACTCTGACCCACCCGATTCCCTCAGACTACCAACACTGCACGTCCTCTGCTCTCCCTACTCACTCATTTGGGATAACAGAGCCACCCCCAATGACTGGGTCATCCTCTTACATTTCACCCAGTCTTTGTCTCATTCCAGGAGGAAACAGCCAACAATAGGGCAGAGAGAGCTAAGAGCAGTTTGGGGGGGGTGCCTAATAATTATCTGCTCTCCACTTAAAAGTGGGGAATCTATGTATTAGCCAGAGAGGACCATGATCACCCGTGGTGATGTTGAGAGATTCACATCTTGGCAACCAAGTAAGAATGCTTCTTTGCATTGATCTCCCATCACAACCAATATGGATGTGTTCATAACACACATAATCTTGCGCCCATATTCTGCAACTTTTTTGGTCCTTTGTCTTCTGCCAGCATGAGTGGCACCCATCTTACTCTCTGCCATAAAGAAAGCAGCCCTCAAGACATCATCTTCTCCTCCACCTCAGAGAAATAGACACACACGCTATGAGGAAGCACCAGCCAGGCTCCCTCCTACATCCTCCATCAACTCGTAAACTGACATCTCAGGGCATACTTTAGCTCAATTAGAATTGCGAGCAAATATCAGTGAGTAGGCCATCTGCCAAAACATGTCAGTGGCCAGCAAGGAGATACGCCATTCTTTCAATTGGACAAACAAACAGAGTTTGTCACAGTCAGTCAGAAAAATGGATCAAAGGTTCGAGCAGCACACCAACACTATCTGTATCATGGTGGCTCTGACATGTGAGCGTCTGGCTGCCTCCACAGACAGGTTAGCAGGTATCATGGATGGCCATGTCCAGCAAAATGTTCACGGGCTGCCAAATATGCATGCAGACCTGTTATTATTTTACACTTGGTGGTCAGTACCAATGGCAGGATGTGAGGGATCCTGACCTCACTCTAGGTTTCTCTTCCTCACAAGGAGATAGGGTGGTGCCATGAGGCACCCAGCCAGAGGAGGAAAATCATCCGGGCCCCTCAGGATCACTCCAGAGGTACCTAATTGCTCCCGTCTGCTTTTGTTACTAAGTTGCCGCTTTGTGATAATCAAAGCAAACCTCTTTGTGATATATCCAGTTTTGTCACCATCGCTACAGTAGCTGTCGTTGTCCGTCATGAATTTAATCCCTTCCCTCAAGTGAGATAACATGAATCCGTAAGGATATTGTTTGATAGGTAACACATCCACTACTATAAAATCAATGTCACAAGTAGTTTTTGGTAGCCTATTCACTCAGATTGACTTAAACATCTGTAATAGGCTGTGTAAGTACCTTCGATTATCTTCTAAAAGTCACAGAATTATTGTTATTTAACCTTCACTTTAACACATCCATTTAATCCAATCTGATTTCTGGTGGATCGACTTTTGAATTTTCAATTTTCAATTCATTTTCAAATTGCAGAGATATTTTCATTTCATTCCCAATTTCTTTTACTACCATAAATGAATGTGCTCCAAACATCAGCAATCTACAACACTAGTGACCTGGGCCTTTTCAGTAGACATTGTGGACAATGGAGACCCTTGCTGACATTCAAATGTCAGACTCTGATGATGTCAATCAGACCCCTTGATGCTATTTTATCTCTGGGCTGTAGGGAGTGCCAACTGCACCTGGACAGAGTAACATGCAAAAGGCCAGAAATAACACAGGTCAGTCATAGAGCTATACAGCACAGCAACAGACCCTACGGTCCAACTAGTCCATGCTGACCAATTTCACCTAATCCTATTTGTCAGATTGGGCCCATGTGCCTCTAAACCCTTTCTATTCAAACACCCATCCAGTTGCATTTTAAATGTCAAAATTGTACCTGTCTCCACCAGTTCCACTGATGACTCGTTCCATACCCTCTGCATGAATGTTCATTAGTTTCTTTGTATCATCAGGAAACTTTTCAAAAGAATACTTCACAAACAAACTCCTGGAGGTCATCTGAGGGACAAGGAAGAAGACAGCATGCTACTCCTGAACATATACCATTCCTCTACTGTTTCAGTTTCTTCTCCCTCGAGACAC
>JAHRHZ010000145.1:83004916-83023202 GCA_024137785.1 Ginglymostoma cirratum | reverse complement strand
CCTGCTGTGTTCATCCAGCCCCATGCTTGTTATCTCGGATTCTCCAGCATCTGCAGTACCTTTTATCTCTAATTTGAAGTGGTGTCTTACTCGTGGAACTGTAACTTCTGATTCCAGTGGTTCCTACAACGGAGAAATCTCAGAAGCAATCTGGGCTCAGTTCCAGTCCCTCCTTGAATTCATATCCACAATGGGAGCCAACAATGCGCACACAGCAAGTCGAGAAGCAACAATTTGCTGTGTGGAGGTTGAAGGTACTTTTCTAACAAGGTGTTAACAATTTCAGCACACCAGCAGTATAGGAAGAGCTGTAGACCATTCAGCACTGGAGTCTGCTCAACTGTTTAGTTAGATCACAGCAACACTGTGCCTTAATCCCCACCTACTCTCTTCTGTTCTCATAAACCTGAATGCGTAGTCAAACAAAACTCCTGATGAATGTCCTGACCTGAAATGTTGACTTTCCTGCTCCTCTGATGCTGCCTGACCTGCTGTGTTCATCCAGCCCCACACTGTACAGACTCAGACTTCCAGCATCTGCGATTCTTGCTATCTTCTGTCAACCTGTGTCCTATATTATAGCACCAACTGCAGAACAGAGAGGTCTGTACTTTTAAAGCAGGTCCATAATTTCATTCATAATGAGTTCTGAGGAAGGGTCACCGGACCCAAAACGTTAACTCCGTTTTTCCCTTCACAGATGCTGCCAGACCTGCTGAGCTTCTCCAGCAACTTTGTTTTTGTCCATAATTTCATATATGATATGATACGATATTTGGGAACAAATGTGCCTGCCTCACCTGCAGTCACACTCTGGGTAATGGAATCAATGTAATGTCTTCATTCAATAATGTTATGTTCATGACATGCACATGAGCAAGCATAGAGCGCAGATTATGTGCATGGGTCTGTGATGCTGTGGCTGTGCAAACAGTTTGCACTGTTGACACACTTCTAGTCATATCCATCAACAAGAACCCATCTCCCTCTGGTATATAAGTCATCTAAAAAAGTGGTAAACCACAAAGAATATTGCTACATTTTGATATTTTCAAGTAAAACCACAGGCTTAATAGCTTTAGAGGGAACTATAAATTGCTTGCTCTATTTTTTTGTGCAGTGTCTTCATCCTTGAATAGCCTCATTCCAATTTTGGAATCTTTCCCTTTGTTCTGGAACTGACTTTGCCAGAGAAAAGAGTTTTTGCCTATCTGCTATATTTCAAATCCTTTAATCATCTTTAACACTTCAAGTAGGTTGACTCTTCTTCAGTACTCAAGGGAACTCTACCTAGTACTGAAAACAAGAAGAGTAGAAAGGGAGGTACTTTTGACTTAAAAGCTCACTGGATTAAAACAGCTGCATCCCCATCCCTGCTCACAGATGTTTTCACTCTCACTCCTGCTCCCAGTTATCAAAAGGTCTCTTACCAACTCCCCTAAAAAAAACATACCACAATCACAGATAATAGGTACTGCAGATGCTGGAGAATCCAAGATAACAAGCATGGGGCTGGAGGAACACAGCCATTTCTGATGAAGGGTTTCGGCCCGAAACGTCAAGTTTTCCTGCTCCTATGATGCTGCTTGACCTGCTGTGTTCATCCAGCCCCATGCTTGTTATACCACAATCACAGGTCTCTCTGACACTCCCTCAGATTTTTTCACCGCATCCTTTACAGATCTTCACAGAAATCAAGGCAAGGCAAATGACACTCTTTGTTTCTCCACTCTTCAATTAAACAAACAGTCCTAAGGTATATTCATCAGAGTTGTATAAAACTTTGAATACCTAACACTACGGGCTCAGAAGCAGATGCAGAACGACAAACACAGGCAGACACAAAAAGTGATACATCAGATGGAAATAAAATGCTATGATTGATCTAATATCTGTGATCAAAAAGCATAGTACAAGTTGGAATGCATACATTTGGCCTCAACAGCCAAGTGTACCACTTCTTAAAAGAAACTGCTTATTTTAGATAACAAGGTGTAGAACTGGATGAACACAGCAGGCCAAGCAGCATCAGAGGAGCAGGAAAGCCCAAAAGAATTTCTGAAGGAGGGCCCAGATCCAAAACGTCAGCTTGTTACACCTTGTTATCTCAGATTCTCCAGCATCGGTAGTTCCCACTATCTCTGCCTATTTTAGAGGTGTTTTTGGAGAAAACAACAGAAAGTTTTAGAAGAAACTGGTGGACTCTCACTATCTGAAGCAAGAAAAGACAGATTAAGATTTTGAGGAGGGACCACATATCAGGCACCACGTAGTGTTGGTCCTCACGAAGAATGAAGGATGGTTCCATACGAGTAAAAAGTTAATTGTGGAGAATATTCGGGTGTCCTTGTACATGAATTACAAAGAGTTACTATGTAGATGCAACAAGCAATTAGAAATGCAAATGGTATGTTAGCCTATATTGCCAATTAGTTGGAGTGTGACAGTAAAGCAGTGAGAGTTTGCTGAAACTAAAACTAGAAATATATACCTTCGAAAGAATACACTTGTCTTGAAGGGAGTGTCACAAAGGTTCACTCAATTGATTTGTGGCACAAGAGGGTTAATCTTTGGAAAGATATTAAGTAGAATGAGCCTATAATTCTTTGCAATTTAGGAAAAGGAGTGATCTCATTGAAACTTACATGAATCTGAGAGGGTTTGACAAGGTTAATATAGACAGGTTCTGAGGAAGGGTCACTAGGCGCAAAACGTTAACTCTGTTTTTCACTTCACAGATGCTGCCAGGCCTTTTCAGCTTTTACAGCAACTTTGTTTTTGTTCCTGTTTTACAGCATCTGCAGTTCCTTCAGTTAATACTGACAGGTTGTTCAGTCCTGACTGAAACAGCCAGAATTACATTGAAGTCTCATGATGAAGGCTTTGCCATTTGGGACAAACAGTTTTCTTCACTCACTGGGTTGTGAACCTTTGCCAACCTCTACCTCAGAGAGCTAAAAGTGGATGCTCAGTTATCAAGTACATTCAAGAAAAAAAAATCAATAGATTTTTGGTCATTAAGGGAAATAATGGATGGGGAAGGTAAACTGGAGTTCATAAAATTATAGAAATGGTACAGAACAGAGGCCACTCATCTTAACATGTCTGTGCTGCTTCTCCAAATAAGCAATTCATCTTGTACGAGTCCCTTACTTCTCCCCTGTATCTTATACACCCTTCCTTTCCAGACAATAATTCAATTCCGCTTGAAATTGGAGCACAGTGCTAAGAAATAGATGAGGTAGAAGTAGATGCTGCAGGCAGTGAAGGAGGTAAATGGTATCAGAAGCAAAGACAGAAGTTGCTGGAAAAGCTAAGTAAATCTGGCAGCATCCTTGAAGGGAAATCAGAATTAATGTTTTGGGTCTGGTGACTCTTCCTCAGAGGTAATGGTGTGTTGGCTTTCATAACAAGAGGATTCGAGTATGGGAGCAGGGTCATCTTGCTACAATTGTACAGGGCCTTGCTGAGACCACACCTGAAGCATTGTGTGCAGTTTTGGTCTCTCTATCTGAGGAAGGATGCTCTGGCTATAGAGGGAATACAAGATAGATTTACCCAATTTACTCATGGGATTACAGGGCTGAAAAGGGGAGGAGGTAGCCTACTGGTATTATCGCTGACTGTTAATCTAAGGATTCAGGTAATATTCCGGGGACCTGGGTTCGAATTCTGCCATGCAGATGGTGAAATTTGAATTCAATGAAAATCTGGAATTAAAAGTCGAATAATGACCATGAATCGATTGTCAATTGCTGGGGGGACATCTCATCTGGCTCTCTAATGTCCTTTAGGGAAGGAAACTGCCATCCTTATCTGGTCTGGCCTCTGTCTGACTCCAGACCCACAACAATGTGGTTGACTCTGAACTGCCTTCTGGGCAAATAGGGATGGCCAATAAATGCTGGTCTAGCCAGTGATGCTGTCATCCTATGATTGAATAAAAAAAAAATGAAGGAAAATTGCATTGGTTAAGGCGATAGTCACCGGAGTTTACAAAAATGAGGGGGGTCACACAGAAATATATAAAATTCTAGCGGGAAGAGACAGGGAAAGTGCAAGAAGGGTGTTCCTGATGACTGAGGAGTCCAGAACCAGGGGTCATAGTCTAAGAATACAGGGTAGGTCACTTAGGACTGAGATGAGGAGAAATTTCTGCACCCAAAGAATAACTGAGCCTGTGGAATTCTCTGCTGAAAATGGTCGAGGCTAAAACATTGAATGTTTTAAAAAAGGAGCTAATTATTATTTTTGGAGCTGAAAGAATCAAAGGTCAAGGGGAGAAAGCAGGAAGAGGATACTAAGCTGGACAATAAGCTATGATCATATTAAATGACAGAACAGGCTCAAAATGGCCAAATGGCCTACTCCTGCTTCTACTTTCTATGCTGCTTTGGTCGGCCAGGATCTTTTCAAGCCAGAGATAAAAGGTACTGCAGATGCTGGAGAATCCGAGATAACAAGCATGGGGCTGGATGAACACAGCAGGTCAAGCAGCATCATAGGAGCAGGAAAACTTGACGTTTCGGGCCTAAACCCTTCCTCTTTTCAAGCCAGCTCCAGCATTCAATAAGCATATGGTCGACTCCTGTTCCTATTTCCAATGAATACTTAAACCAGGTTGAGTCAAAGATTAGCATCAGCCTTACTAAATGGGAGAACGGGCTTGAGAGGCCATTTGTTTTATTTTATGTTTCAGAGGTAGTCCTTTTTATTTCACCTGGTTATATTTTCATTTTTAAGCACTGATGGACTTGTGAATATGTTCCTATAATTTTCTCTGTCTTTATTCCTTTAACTGATGTTTCCGGATGTGATGGATGATTGGTTACAGTATCTCACCAAGCAGGAGTCACAATTTCAAGTCCCTTAAGCTACAATAGAAGCCAAATCTGGTTATTTGTGGGCTAGCTAGCACCAAAAGAAACGACCAGTGCTGTTGGATTGTCATAAAACTTAAAAAACAAACAACATACACAGGGGTCAAAGTAGTTCAGTCACCACTGTGCCCAATAATAGGAGCTGCCTGCACCTTACAAGCTTCAGCGTCACAAGTCCCAAGCAACAGGCTGTTAATCAGATTGTAGCATGACCGCACTAACTTGCAAAGTACATTGACAAAGGATTGTATTCCCTCTGATAGGAATCCTGTAAATATGTTTCACATTTATCCTGTAAAAGCTGTTATCTTCATTTCAAATATTATTCCAATCGCCTTTTAGACATTACCAAGCTGCTTTGCAAAAGCAGAAGTCCAAATTTCTCTGATTAATTGTAAAGTCCTTGTCCTCTGCTTGCTGACATTCATGGCTGGGCAAACACTTGCTCTCTATTTACTGTGTCAAAACCCTAATTTTCAACACCTCAATGAAGTCCTTTGTTAAGTGCCTTTGCTCCAGGGGAACACAGATTCCACCTTTAATACATCATTTCCTGAAGAGTGACGCGAAGCGTTGGATGCAATATTCTAGCATAAGCCTAACCAGTGATTTGTAAAGGTTTAACATAACTTACTTGCTTTTATGCTTCTTCATTATTTATAAAGCCAAGTATCCCATATGCTATCCCAAATAAGCCAGCAGATTGCTCCAATTGTTACTACAATGTCCAATGTATCACTGTTAATGGGACAGTAAAATGATCTTCCAACATCCAATCAATCCTACTGTGCAATTTATTTTTTCGCAGCAGTTTATCCACATCCCCTCATTTTTATGGTTATAATTAATACTCTTGATTCAATATGCAAATCGTTACATTTGTTCAAGTTGAAGGTCATTTTCCAATCATCCCTCCAAGCACCATTCTCTCCGAATGTAATTACCTCTTCAACTCTATTGGCTCTCCCATACAATTTTGAATTATCTGCAAATTTTGGCATTCTACTTGATATTCTCATGCACAGGTCATTAGTGACTGAAATATGGGCCCAGGTCTGCTCTCCCCATTATTGTACAACTACCACACTCCACTTGAATAGTCCCTGTGGTAGTCTTTCTGCTTTTTCTTTTCAGACCCAATTCTGTCCAATTTGCTAGATCTCTTACTATACATCTGGCCAATAATTGGTCTCTTATGGTGCCATTTTATCTGTAGCTCATGAACATCTAAATAAGCACTGTCATATGTATTCCTGGCATGCACACAAGATCTGACATAATAGGAAAGAAAAATGCTTTATATACTTCCATGCTAACCTAAACCTCTAAATGTTTATTCCTTTGATTTCTCCAGTCTCAGAGTTAATGCAGAAATAATGCTCCATTGATGAGTGGGCAGCGCTCCAAGCATCTTGCACAAGACTACCTGCAGTATATTCGACACAGGGGTAGTCTGTGTCACTAAAGGCCTCACCCTTTGCAATACTGCTTGTCATAATCTTGTGATAGTTGTCATCACTGTGGCCTTGAACCATTTACTTCTGGTTTCACTTCTTCATTCCCTGAGAATCCTGGCTGTGTCAGATCTTCACTTTAATCCTCAAAGTGCACAGACAGATCCGAGAGGACTAGACACATCCCTTGTTAAGGCTATAAGGCTAACCCCGCTAGACAAACAGGTGATAGACGTAAGAGCAAAAGATGTCTGCACACATCTAGGCCATTCATCCCATCAAATCTGCTCCACCATCCAATGAGTTCATGACTGATCTGATAATTATCAATTGCACTTTCCTGCCTTACCCGTCTGTACCCATACTGATCAAAAATCAATCTACCTTAGCCTTGAATATATTTAATGTCCGAGCCTCTACAACCCTTTGTAGTAAAGAAACCTAGAGATTCATTACCACTACCGATTCAAATTTCCGCCTCGTGTTTGTCTTAAATGGGTGACCTTTTACTTTGAGGTTATGCTCCCTGGTCCTTGCCTCTCTCACAAGGGAAACTAATCTCTCTACATGTGCCCAGTCAGGCCCCCAAAGAATCTTATACATTTCATTAATATCTCATCAACTCCAATAAGTGGAAGCACAAACTACTTAGCCTATCTTCAGAAGAAAATCCCTCTCAAGCTGGAACCAACCCAGTGAACCTTCTCTGGACTTCTGCAACTGTTAGAATAACCTTCTTCAAATAAAGGGGGACAAAGCTGTTCACAGGATTTCAGCTGCGGTCTGACCAGTGCACCCCTGTGTAGTTTTGGTGAAAAGTATCTGTTTTTATACAAGCCAAAAGATTTGCAGATGCTGTAAATCAGAAACAAAAGCAAAAATTGCTGGATAAACTCAGCAGATCTGGCAGCATCTGCAGAGAGAAATCAGAGTTAACATTGTGGATCGAGTGATCCTTCTTCAGAAGAAATTTCTTTTATACTAAATTTCCTTTGAAATAAAAGGCCAACATTCTATTTGCCTTTGAGTTAAAAGGTACTACTGATGGTGGATAATCCGAGATAACAAGGTGTGGGGCTGGATGAACACAGCAGGCCAAGCAGCATCATTGGAGCAGGAAAGCTTGACGTTTCGGGCCTAGACCCTTCGTCAGAAATGGGGGAGGGGAAGAGGGTTCTGAAATAAATAGGGAGAGAGGGGGAGGCGGATAGAGGATGGATAGAGGAGAGGATAGGTGGAGAGGAAGCAGACAAGTCGAAGAGGCAGGGATGGAGCCAGTAAAGGTGAGTATAGATGGGGGGGTAGGGAGGAGATAGGTCAGTCCAGGGAAGACGGACAGGTCAAGGGGGCGGAATGATGTTAGTAGATAGGAAATGGGGGTGGGGCTTGAGATAGGAGGAGGGGATAGGTGAGAGGAAGGACAGGTTCGGGAGGTGGAGATGAGCTAGGCTGGTTTTGGGATGCGGTTGGGGGAGGGGAGATTTTGATGCTTGTGAAATCAACATTGATACCATTGGGCTGCAGGGTTCCCAGGCTGAATACGATTTGCTGTTCCTGCAGCCTTCGGGTGACATCACTGTGGCATTGCAGGAAGCCCAGGATGGACACGTCGTCTGAGGAATGGGAGGGGGAGTTGAAATGGTTCGCGACTGGGAGGTGCAATTGTTTGTTGCGAACTGAACGCAGGTGTTCTCCAAAGCGGTCCCCAAGCCTCCGTTTGGTTTTCCTGATGTAGAGGAAGCCACAACGGGTACAGCGGATGCAGTATACCACATTGGCAGATGTGCAGGTGAACATCTGCCTGATGTGGAAGGTCTTCTTGGGGCCTGGGATTGGGGTGAGGGAGGAGGTGTGGGGGCAGGTGTAGCACTTCCTGCGGTTACAGGGAAAAGTGCCGGGTGTGGTGGGGCTGGAGGGGAATGTGGAGCGGACAAGGGAGTCGCGGAGGGAGCGGTCCCTCCGGAAGGCAGATAAGGGTGGGGAGGGAATAATGTCTTTGGTGGTGGGGACAGATTGCAGATGGCAAAAGTGTCGGAGGATGATGCGTTGGATCCGGAGGTTGGTGGGGTGGTATGTGAGGACGAGGGGGATTCTTTTTTGGTTATTATTGCAGGGACGGGGTGTGAGGGTGAGTTCCGGGAAATGCAGGAGACACGGTCGAGGGCGTTCTCGACCACTGTGGGGGGGAAGTTGCGGTCCTTGAAGAATGAGGACATCTGAGATGTACAGAAGTGGAATGTCCCATCCTGGGAGCAGATTCGGCGGAGGCGAAGGAATTGGGAATAGGGGATGGCATTTTTGCAGGAAGGTGGGTGGGAGGAGGTGTATTCCAGGTAGCTGTGGGAGTCAGTGGGCTTGAAATGGACATCGGTTTCTAGGTGGTTACCCGAGATGGAGACAGAGAGGTCCAGGAAGGAGAGAGAAGTGTTGGAGATGGTCCAGGTGAACTTCAGGTTGGGGTGAAAGGTGTTGGTGAATTGGATGAACTGTTCGAGCTCCTTGTGGGAGCATGAGGTGGCGCCGATACTCCCTTGTCCACTCCACACTCCCCTCCAGCCCCACCACACCCGGCACTTTTCTCTGTAACTGCAGGAAGTCCTACACCTGCGCCAAACCTCCTCCCTCACCACAATCCCAGGCCCCAAGAAGACTTTCCACATCAGGCAGATGTTCACCTGCACTTCTGCCAATGTGGTATACTGCATCCGCTGTACCCGTTGTGGCTTCCTCTACATCAGGGAAACCAAGCGGAGGCTTGGGGACCGCTTTGCAGAACACCTGCGCTCAGTTCGCAACAAACAACTGCACCTCCCTGTCGCGAACCATTTCAACTCCCCCTCCCATTCCTCAGACAACATGTCCATTCCGGGCCTCCTGCAATGCCACAGTGATGCCACCCGAAGGCTGCAGGAACAGCAAATCATATTCAGCCTGGGAACCCTGCAGCCCAATGGTATCAATGTGGATTTCACAAGCTTCAAAATCTCCCCTCCCCCAATCGCATCCCAAAACCAGCCTAGCTCATCTCCACCTCCCGAACCTGTCCTTCCTCTCACCTATCCCCTCCTCCCACCTCAAGCCACACCCCCATCTCCTATCTACTAACCTCATCCCGCCCTCTTGACCTGTCCGTCCTCCCTGGACTGACCTATCTCCTCCCTACCTCCCCACCTACACTCACCTTTGGCTCCATCCCGCCTCTTCGACTTGTCTGCCTCCTCTCCACCTATCCTCTCCTCTATCCATCTTCTATCCGCCTCCCCCTCTCTCCCTATTTATTTCAGAACCCTCTTCCCCTCCCCCATTTCTGATGAAGGGTCTAGGGCCGAAATGTTCAAGCTTTCCTGCTCCTATGATGCTGCTTGGCCTTCTATTTGCCTTTGCTTTGCTCTGACCCACTGAGCTCACGTGCTAGCTTTTTGTAATTTATCTGCTAGGACCCACTAGTGCATAATCTCACAATTTCCTCACATTTCATCTGAAAAGTTTCTGTCCACTCACTTAACCAATCTACATCCTTCTGTTGACTCTTTGTCTTCCCTCACGAATTGCCTGCCCACCACAAATTTGGTGAAAGCAAGTTTTACTTTCTTCATTCAAAACACTGTCAATAATTGCAGCCCAGCTCTGATCGCAACGGCCCTTCAGAGTTCTGAGGAAGGGTCACTTGACCTGAAACGTTAACTCTGATTTCTCTTCACAGATGCTGCCAGACCTGTTGAGCTTTTCCAGCAACTTCTGTTGTGTTCCCAATGGCACTTAACTGTTTATAGGTTTCTCTGCTCATCCCAACCTTCTCGTATTTAGCCCATCCTCTATCCATGCCACCCTGGGCTCTTATCAAAAATCTTAAAAACTTAAGCCTGAAATAAACATCATTTGGAAATACAAATCTATTAAATATACTAGCTCCCCTTTATCTATCCAGGCTGTTACCTCCTCAAAGAATTCTAATACATTTGTCAGATATGATTTCCCCCTTCATGAAGCTGACTCTGCTTGATTTTATTGTGTATTTTGAAATGCTCTGCTATTACATCCTTGATAATCGACTCTAATATTTTCTCAATCATAGGTATTAAGCCTCCTAGCCTACAGTTGCCTTTTTTTTTGCCTCCCTTACTTTTAGAATAAAGTTGTTAAATTGGCAATTTTTCAATTCTCTGGGACTTTTCCAGAATCAAACAATTCTTGGAATTCTGGCTATTAATACATTCAACTTTTTTTAAAAAAAAAATCTTGGATGAAACCTATCACATTTAGGGCACTTATCAACCTTCAGTTCCATTCGTATTCCGAGTACTTTTGCTCTAGTGATGGTTATTGCGTTTATTTCTTAACCCCTTAGAGACACTTGACTATTTAGTCAGATTGCTGAAGATGCACTTCCAGTGCCTGGACTTGTGGTGCTTTCCAGAAACTTCCTGGAATAGTTTTATTCATTGTCATAATTGGTTGCACTCTCCATTACATGGCCCTCCAAATGGCCTTAAAAGGGGAATGAGACGCTGGAAGGAGACAGCTCATTGAGGGAAGAGCAGCGAGAGAGAGGTGGCAGCAGCAGGAAGTAACCTTAATCAGAAAGGTACCCTTGCTGCAATATGGACGTGGCCTCCTCTCTCTCACAACTTCCATAAAGGATCAAGTCAACATGTTGTAATCTAAAGGATCCCCTACCCTTGGCTTTCCTGCAACTCTACTGTGTAGTGAAAAAGCTTGTGCACAAACTGTAGTTCTCTATGTCCAGAAAACCAATCTCAGTAACAACAGCTATGGAGTCTAAACCAGCCTAATATTTGATGTGACCTGCCCCCATTTCTAGTCCTCTTTGCTCTAATAAGTTGTGCCCTAGATGTGGCTTCTTGATGAAAAGACACTGCCCTCCATGATGAAAACTCCAACTCATGACATTAAAACAAAAATCTTGATAAAAATGCTTACAAAAAATTGCAGCTACAATATATCTGAGACAAAAATAGAAACTACTGAAGAAACTCAGCAGGTCTGGCAGCACGTAGGGAGAAAGCAGAGTAAACTGCCAAGTTAAGGGTGACTGGACCCAACATGTTAACTCTGCTTTTTCTCCAAGATGCTGTTGAGCTTCTCCAGCAATTTCTGTTTTTGATAAAATGCACTTGATCTTTATACAATAAAAATGACTTGATCCCCTCTGTTCTTTTTTCTCTCATCTGTAAACTGTAAATTTCAAGGTGGTTCAGTCTCAGCTGCAAGTTAGAAGATTGAGAGTTCCAAGTAAATCTTTGAATGAAATGGGCGTACGACCAGCTCTTGATATTGTTTGACATTTTTAATTCAGTTTCCTATCAGTGGTAACTGCTAGGAAGTTGATAGTGGCGGATTCAAAATTGGATCATGCCATTGACTGTCAAGGGAATGTAAATCAATAATTCCTTATTGCAGATGAGTAATTATCTGGCTCTTGTCATGTTCTAAGGCTGACTATCTTCAGGGGCTTCAATAACCTTCCCACCATAAGGGCAGATGTGGGATATTCAATGTTCAGTACCATTCACAACTCCTTAGGCACTGATATCATCCATTTCAAAATGCAGCGATGTTCTTGACAAAATCGAGGCTTCCAGTAACAAGTGGCTTTTGTGCCACACGAGTGCTATACAATGACCATCTCCAACACGAGAGAATCTAAACATTATTCTTTGACTTTCACTGGCATTACCACTGAATCCCACACAATCAACGTCCTGGCCACTCCCATTGATCAGAAACTGGACTGGCCATAAAAATACGGCAGGTATAGGAACACATCAGAAGTTAGGGTTCCTGCAGTGAATCGTTCACCTCTTGACTTTCCAAGGCCTGTTCCTTGCTACAAGCCACAATCTGGAGTGTGATGGAATATGCTACACTTGCCTGGCTGGGAGCAGTTCCAACAATACTCAAGAAGCTTGACACCATCCAGGACAAAGCAGCCCATTTGATTGGAATCACATCCACAAACATCCACTTCCTGCACCAATAATTCTCGGTAGCAACACAGTACCAGTTGTAAGATGCACTGCAGAAATTCACACAGCAACTTCGAAACCCACGACCACTTCCATCTAGAAGGACAAGGGCAGCAAATACATGGGAACACCACCACCTGCAAGTTCCCATCCAAGCCAATCACCATTTTCACTTGGAAATATATCACCATTCCTTCACTGTCACTGGGTCAAAACCTTGGAATTACTTTCCTTATGGCACCCTCTACCATGTCTACCCTCTACAAATGGGCTGTAGTGGGTCAAGAAGGCAGCCCACCACCATCTTCTCAATGGAAAATAGGGCAAGAAATAATGGCCCGAGCGATGCTCACTTCCACGAATAAACATAAAACAATTCTGAAGCAATTAATCCAACTCTTGACTCCCCAAAGAGTATCCATCATCTGCAAGACACAAATCATGAGTGTAGTGCAAAAGAGTCCACATGCCTGGAAGAATGCTCCAACAATACTCAAGAAGCTTGACAGAATTCAGGATGAAGTGCCACCACTTGCAGGTTCCCTTGCAATTCACACGCTATCCTGAATTGTCAGAGGATTAAAAGTCTACATCTCCTTTCTCATCGATATTCTGGGTGTATCTATATCAGATAGGCTGCAGTGGTTCTAGGTGGCAGCTCACCACCACCTTATCAAAGGACACCAGGGACGGGCAATAAATATAACCTTGGAAGCAACACCCATATCCCGTGAACAAAAAAGTAATTGTCCCATTTTAATCTTTTCACTTTTTTTCCCTGCACTTTTTAAACAGTCTAACTGGATATTGACTATAACCACTCAGCTGGTTTTGCAATTGATTAGGGACAGGAAAATATTGGAAAAAAAAAGTTGCAGGCTCATAAATAATCAAGTTAACAAAAATGAGCAGGAGCAACCATATTTGCCTGGGGGAAAAAGAGTGACCAAGGGTTTAATCGGGAATTAAAAAATCATCAATTGCAGCCTGACAAATCATTTGCACTGTTTCTTACGTCAGGCAACTCCCCTAGCACGACAAACAACACAAACCGTGGATTACATTCTTTTACTAAGAGGAACAAGCTGCTTTTTTGGAACATTATTTTGCCTATAAAAATACTGTTACGCCAGTAAATACCAGAATTATTTTGTCCGTTAAGGGCAGGTAACAGTTTAGATAGGTTATAGCTGGAAGTAAGTGACTTCCAGCTGAAGTAAAACTCACTTGACCGCCAGTAATAGAATGGAATTCCCAATTTAAGATCAATCAGGATTACAAACACCAATGTGGTAACCTGTTGTTTGAAGATCTATTTACACTAATCTAGTTCCATTTTTAAATGCTTTTAGTACCCACACAGTTGACAGAAATGTTTCACTAGTAGTTTACGAACATTAGCACTTGCCATATAATGAGATTCTTTCTAAAAGAAAGCAATTGATAGTAAATCTCTTTAGTGCAAACATGTTCCTGTAGAATACAATATATATCAACAATGTCATACAGAACTTGCTCCCAGCTGATGCATGTCATTTGCACATCAAAGAAAAAAATGGACTGGAAATAATTCTGAAATCATTAAGGCATTGAATGTTCTGGAGCATACATCTACTTAAAAATCACAGACGTGTTATTTATTCCAGGCGGGTGATGTTAATTTTCTTCCTTGTTAGTCATAACTCAGTAAAGTGGCATCCTTGCTTCTGAATCCAATGAGTTTTCCACTCCATGGCATGGGCGTAAAGATCAACCCTGATGTTTTGTACAATACTGAAAAAGTCCTGCACTGTTGGAGGAGTCACCTTTCACAAAAGAATTCGAACAAAAGGTCTTGACCTCCATCTCCACTGGAAATAAAATATAACACGAGCTCTCATCCGAAGGTTAATTTTCTTCCAGTCTCTTAGACAATATTTGTTGCTCAATTAACACCACAAGAAAATGTATCTGCTCATCATCACATCTGCTGTTTGTGGAAATTTGCTGTGTCCAAAATGGCTATCACTTTTCCTATTACCAGAATGACTATACTTCAAAAGTACTTTTCATTGCTCTAAAGTGCTTTGTATCATCTGCTGATCATAAAAGTTGTTGTATAATTGCAAATCTTTTTCCACATTATTCTTCCAATAGCTGATAGTGGATAGCATTTATTTGCCACAGTGCTTTTTTCCCTCTGGCACACAAAGATTATTTCCTCTCCTCTTTGTATGTCATGTCATTCAGAAGGAAAGTCAAACAGGATCAAATCTGACACTGCCAAACCCCAGCAAAGGCCAAATTGGTAGGATTAAGAGTGGCATAAGTTCGGTACTGATTGAATATTGGCATGGCTGGGTCAGGCATAGTTAACGGTGTGGCAGGATTTATAACAAGATTTGCGGATAGAGTTCAAGAGCTGGGGAAACATGTAAGTTATGTGCTCGCACTTTCTCGCAGCATGTCCTGCTCAGTAAACTGACCAACAAATGGTTTCCTAACTGGTCAACTGCAAGTCCCCTGCAAGTTAAGAACAGCTGCAGGCTCTGATTCTATTGAGCCTCAGAAACCCGAGCAGAACAACTGGGGGTAGTTGGGCACGGTCGAAAAGTGTAGGAATTTTCATTGGATAAAATGTTAAAGGAAGGGGAAAAAAATGAAATTTACAATAGCTAAGTATCTTAGGCAAAATCCCTCTGTGTGAAAATGATTTGGGCTTGGGCAGTGATTCCGAGGTGGCGTTTATGGTGTAGAGAAAAAAGATAACTTCTCTGCCATGTTCCCTTCTTTGTTCAACAAGATTGTCTTGCCAGGCTGCCTCTCAGAACTCTGTTTAGCTGCTGTCCTTCCCATGCAGTTTACACAAGGTCAGAACCAGCCTAGGTGTTGGATGATGGATGCTTCATAGAACACTGAAGCGCAGCAACAGGCCCTTCAGCTCACCATGTCCTTGCTGACCATCATGCTGTCCTAAACCAATCCCAACTGCCTGCACAAGATCCATATCCCTCTATCCCCTGTCTGTTCACATGTCTATTTCCTCAGAGGATAGTGAGTTTACAGAACTATCTTCCAGTTCATGCAGTGCACGCTGATCGACCAAGCCTCTTCACACCAGTTTCTGGCTGAGGTGGAGGTCAGTCTTATAAAAAGCAGGTAATATACAACATTAATTATGACCTCAGTAGTTTTCTAGACCAACTTTGATTGGCTGAAGAGGGGTCAGAGAAGTAAAGCTTTAAAGTATCTCTAATTGACATGTCTTTTTCTCTGATGTGTCACTAGAATAATTCCAAGGATGAGGGGTTTTAGCTACAAAGTTAGGTACTGCTTTGAAAAGAAGATTGAGCAGAGATTTGATGGAGATAAGCAATTTTTGACAGGTTTAAATAAGGTCAACAAAGAAAAGCTGTTCCCATTAACTGATGCTACAAAGGTCTACGGGAAACACTTCTTTGATTTTTGAGAGATCAAGGGGAATGTAAGGAAGCATGCTTTTTACATAGTAAGGGGTAATGATCTAGAACCCAATGTTTTCAAACATTAATGGAAGGGGACCTAAACTCAAAAAAAGGAATGTGGATAGGAACTTGAGGGAATAAAGACATTGCCTAGCTGTGGGGAAACAGCAGGGACTGAAAGTAACTGAACTGCTCTACATAATGCTAACATGGATCTGATGAACCAAATCAGCTCTTTGTGCACAATGACTCGATGACCTCATTCAGGAGATCACTGTACATTTGTGATATATGACTGCGTGGAAAAGGCTTGTTGGATCAAAGAAACCCTTCCTGTCCATAATGTCGGTGAAAAGGAAAAGAATATTTATATCGGATGCACTTCAAATCAATCCAATTCATTTCACACGAAGTATTTCCTTTTGAAATGTAGCTATTTTTATTGCTGCTATAATTGTAATCACGGCATCAATCTTTGCCCTCAGTGATGTTCTCTCACTGTAACATGTCGAACCTTTACCTTTAATCTTTCACAGCATGAGGGGTAATGGCTGGCCAGGCTTTGTTGCCTGTCTATGAAGTTAGTGGCTTGCGAAGCCATCTGAGGACAGTTAAGGGTCAACTACATTACTGTCAATCTGGAGTTAGATGAGGCCAGTCTCATTATGGACAGCAGAATGTTTTCTTAAAAATGGGCAACCAGAGAACTAGATGGGTTTTTACAACAACTGATGATACTTTCATCGTCACTGTTTTTGAGACTAGCTTTTGATTCCAGATTTACTAATTGAATTTAAATTCAATGTGACAAAGACCTAATTCAATATTGTGAGGTAATGTCTCCTACCCCGTGTAATATAATTAACTTATTTTATTAGGAATATAACCTGTTATCTTACAAGTATGTAAGAAACATCATCTTACTCAAGTTCATGCCTCTTCTAATGTAGGCTTACAAGAGGTTAATACATCAAAACTGATTACCAGAAAGCCCAACAGACTAATATTACAAGAAGGGTTGAAAAAAACAAATGCTGGAGATCATAGCGGGTCAGGCAGCATTCACGGAGAGAGAGCAAGCTAACAGTGCATCTAGATGACTCTTCATCAGAAGGGTTGGTGGCAGCAAATCTACCCAGCTAGGTGCCAGCAGGAGACATCCCCTATAGTATAGTGGCCAGCTGAATGAAGATCAATATAATACAACAATTAGCTGTGTTATGATATCATGTGAAAGTTTAAGATATGCCCAGTCTTTGCAACAGATGCTGATGACATTTCAAAGTGGTGACGACCCTCAATGATTCACTTTTCAATTAACAGAAAACAAGTGGCAGCACAGTGGCTCGGTGGTTAGCACTGCTGCCTGACAGTGCCAGGGACTGGGTTCGATTCCAACCTCGGGCAACTGTCTGCACATTCTCCCCATGTCTGCATGCATTTCCTCCATTTGTTCTGGTTTCCTCCCACGGTCCAAAGATGTGCAAGTTAGGTAGATTGGCCATGCTAAATTACCCATGGTGTCCGGGGATGTGTAGGTTAGGTGGATAAACCATGGGAAATGCAGGGCAACAGGGACAGAGTCGGGAGCAAGTCTGGGTGGGATGCTCTTTTGAGGTCAGGTGTGGACTCAATGAGCTGCATGGCTTGCTTCCACACCGAAGGGATTCTCTGATTCCAAACAGCTACGTATGCTGGAAATCTGAAACAAAAATCAGATATTGTTGGAAAAACACAACAGGCCGGGCAACATCTGTGAAGGATAAAACAGAGTTAACGTTTCGGGTCCATTGACCCTTCCTCATAACTGACCTGCTGAGCTTTTCCAACAACTTTGTTTTTGTTCCTGATTTACAGCATCCGCATTCTTTCAGTTTTTATTTAGCAGCCCTCTCAGACCCACCCGGCACTTCTTATAGTTACCCCACTTAGCTTGCACACTACAGGCAAATAAGCATGGCCATTCTACCTTACCTGCACATCTTTGGACTGTGGGAGGACATTGGAGCACCCAGAGGTAACCTACACAGAGACGGGGAGCATGTGCAAACTCCACACGGACAGTCACCCAAGGGAAGAACTGAAGCCAAGTCCCTGGCGCCATGACACAGCAGTGCTCACTGTTGAGCCACTATTCTGTTCTAATATCTCTGATAATAGGGAGGTTTGAAATCAGGTGGTTTTTAATAGTTTCTTACCACCCATTTCCAGTGGATTGAGGGACAATAACCAAGGACACAGATTGAAGATGAATGTTGGAAGAATCAGTTTTTATTTGCAGTGAGTTATGGTAAGGAATGCATCATCTAAACAGTCAGTAGAAGCAAGCATGGGGCTGGATGAACACAGCAGGTCAAGCAGCATCATAGGAGCAGGAAAACTTGACGTTTCGGGCCTAAACCCTTCATCAGAAATGGGGGAGGGGAAGAGGGTTCTGAAATAAATAGGGAGAGAGGGGGAGGCGGATAGAGGATGGATAGAGGAGAGGATAGGTGGAGAGGAGGCAGACAAGTCGAAGAGGC
>JAHRHZ010000145.1:82939934-83004516 GCA_024137785.1 Ginglymostoma cirratum | reverse complement strand
GGGTTTAGGCCCGAAACGTCAAGTTTTCCTGCTCCTATGATGCTGCTTGACCTGCTGTGTTCATCCAGCCCCATGCTTGTTATCTCGGATTCTCCAGCATCTGCAGTACCTTTTACCCCAGTCAGTAGAAGCAGACTCCTTTCTAGTTTTCAGTAAGGAATCACAGACATAAATTGAACAGAAAAGTAATCTATTGGAGCTACCGGGGAGAGAGCAGTGGATTGGAACTGCATGATAAACTCTATCAAAGACAGGCATGCTGGCTGAATGACCTCTCCCTTTGCTCTTAATACTGTATGATCTGTATGGACAGATGGGAACTGGCCATACAACTCATCCAAAGAATGGAGTGCACAACAACGCATATTAGAACTACATTGAAGTGCCAGTCTAGATTAAGTGCTTGACTCCTGGAGCAAAGCCTGAACTCACAATGCACTGACCCAGAGCCAAGAGTGTAACCAATTGAGCTTGCAATCAGTGACCATGGCACTACCAATAAGACAAAGTGATAAGATAAATTGCCATAGGGAGAGAATGAATGCTACAAGTGTGACTAGGATTAGCTATTAGATGACAAGCTTCCTCTTGTAATAGAAGTCACAAAAGATATCGAAGGGGTCGGTACGATTTTTATCCCAAGGCAGAGGGGGATCAGATAATTCTGCTTTGTTTTACAGGGTGATTATTACAAAGCCTCTCTCTCTCTCTCAGACTGAATAAACATGCCTGAATTGGGATTTTAAAAGGGATTCCTTTTGTTTGCCTTTTCCTTAAAATAAAATTATTGTCAGGTTTGATGCTGGATTCTGAATTTAAGTGAACTGTGAGCTGGTCCCAAATTCACAAGAAACCTCAATTAGTACCAACAGGAAAAGAGTAACTCATGAGCTGGTTGAGAAATGGTAATCAAATGTGAATAAGAGAACTCCCAACATTTATTATCATCGAGAGTCACCAGAGATTATTCTCAATTGCTTCACTTACCCTGAGTTGTGTTGAAAAGGTTGCAGGTTGAAGTAAAAGATGATAGCTCATCATAATTGGCTCAGAATGCATCATGTTCTGGACTTTTATCCTTCATCCATGCTTTGTTGAATAATTTCAGCTTTTTAGATAGTGGATTATAGAGTGCATTGGCTGACCACCTATAGCTGTGGTGAAGAGGTAGCCATGATTTTGTTAACCTGATATTAATAAGGTCAGTGATTCAGTTCCATGTCTTATTCCAGCTTCCTGGTTGGAGGCCCAACAATAATGTGTCTGTATTCAACCTACGTTTGGCAACAGGAGGGTAACTGGGAGTCAGGCTTATGGATGATGGGATTGACAGAGTGACAGCAACCAAGGCTGACTTGCCAGGGTCCTGAGGAATACACTTAATTCCAACACACTCTGGCTGTATTGCTTTGACTCCGTCACATACACACGTGCTCTTCTCATTCTGAAGCCAGGAAACTCAAGAGATGTACCAGTGAGGACCTCTATTTCCAAAACTGAAAGAGGCCTACTATCAGAGTAGGTGGACACTTTAGTACCTAATGACAGACCACTTTCAGATCATCAGTGAATTAGCTGTTGTTAAATCAACAGTAATGTTGATGATTCATTTTTTAACCATTTGACTTCTTGTTAATTCAAGGCAATAGAAGGTCGTCCAAATCTTTTCTCTTCCCGCATTCCATTCCACCCCTCCTTCTACACCACACAAACATACACACGTAGTCCATTCATATTCATTCATGGGACTTGGACCTTCCTGGCTAGGCCAGCATTCATTGCATATCCCTAAACTTCCCTCGAGATGGTGATGATGATGCAATGCCTTTGTCAACCACTTCAGGTTTTGGGCTGCCATAGTGATATCACAGTGATTTTAGGGAAGGAGTTCCAATTTTTTCACCTAGCGACAGGGAGGACTGGCAATTTCATTCCAAATGCGGATGGCCTGTGGCTTGGAGTGGATGCCTGTGGCGTTGCAAATGGCAGCATTCCCATTTATCTGCATCTTCGTTATTCTGCCCTAATGTGTTCCCTGAAGGATACAGGTCCAGATGGATCTTTATAACATGGTATATTTTGATGGCAAGCACTTGAGCCATTAAATGGTGACTGTCTTTCGAGTCCAGACTCATGTCATTGAATTGAAATTTCCCATCAGCTGGCAAACTGAGAGTTGACCCAAGTCCACAATGCATTGGACCCCGAAATTACCAATAAATAATGTTGTTACGGAAGATGCGAGGGGGGTTTGTTTATTTTTTTTAAAAAATATGTACTGTGCAGAACAAAACTTAATAGGATAGATCTTGAAGCTGTGGGCTAGTATAAAACAATGGCACATCAATTCTATTCAACACAACTGTCGGCTTTCATTTCTATGTATTTCATGCAGGAAAAGGCTGGCACTATTTGTACTGGCTAAGGTTAGAGACTGGGCAAGGACTCAATAGTTGTATTTCCAGTCCCACAATAAAGGAGATTTTCCTGGACCTGGTTCTTGGAGCAGAGATGGCCACAGTGGATCAGTGTCTGCAGGACAAAATTTATGGAACAGTGATAAACTCACCAAGAGAATTTAGGTTGGCATTGGAAAAGGTGCAATCCAGAGTAGGAATAATTAACAGGTTTGAATCCCAACATGGCAGATGGTGAAATCTGAATTCAATTAAAGTCTGGAATTAAGAGTTAATTTTTCTTTAATGTGAATATGCTGATTGGATATGCCTCCATTATACTTCCAGGTGGTATATTCCAGACCCGTACTACTTGGTATGTGGAAAAAGGTTTTTGTCTTATGTCTATTGTTAGGAAAACTCATCTGGTTTACCAGTGACAACAAGGTGTGGAGCTGATGAACGCAGCAGGCCAAGTAGCATCATAGGAGCAGGAAAGCTTTCCTGCTCCTATGATGCTGCTTGGCCTGCTGCGTTCATCCAGCTCCACACCTTGTTATCTCGGATTCTCCAGCATCTGCAGTACCTATTATCTCTGGTTTACCAGTAACATTTAGGGAAGGAAACTGCCATCCTTACATGGTCTAGCGTACATGTGACTCCAGATCCATTGCAATGTGGTTGACTCTTAATTGCTTTCGGGGCAATTAGGGATGGGCAATAAATGCTAGCCTGGCCAACAATACCCTCATCTCATGAATGAATAAAAAGAAGCTGTCAGCTGCAGGATGATACCAATATTTTTGATTGATTGAATTCCACTTGGCACTTTTCTGCCCAATCTGGAAAAACGAGTACTTATGTCTTTTCGGAGGGCAATCAAAGCAAAGAACTATGAATAAATGGGAGCGTATGGAGAGGGGTAGAAGTGAGAGCCCTTGGACTGCATGGTCACAGGTCTCCAAAGGTGGCATGACAGCTATATATAGGTAGCAAAGAAGGAGTACAGGATGCTTGCATTTATTGGACAAGATATTGAATACAAAAATAAGGCTGTAATCCTGTAACTACACAAGACCATAAGACCATAAGACATAGGAGTGGAAGTAAGGCCATTCGGCCCATCGAGTACACTCCGCCATTTAATCATGGCTGATGGGCATTTCAACTCCACTTACCCGCACTCTCCCCGTAGCCCTTGATTCCTTGCGAGATCAAGAACTTATCAATCTCTGCCTTGAAGACATTCAACGTCCCGGCCTCCACTGCGCTCCGTGGCAATGAATTCCACAGGCCCACCACTCTCTGGCTGAAGAAATGTCTCCTCATTTCCGTTTTAAATTGACTCCCTCTAATTCTAAGGCTGTGCCCACGGGTCCTAGTATCCCCACCTAACGGAAACAACTTCCCAGCATCCACCCTTTCTAAGCCATGCATTATTTTGTAAATTTCTATTAGATCTCCCCTCAACCTTCTAAACTCTAATGAATACAATCCCAGGATCGTCAGCCGTTCATCGTATGTTAGGCCTACCATTCCAGGGATCATCCGTGTGAATCTCCGCTGGACACGCTCCAGTGCCAGTCTGTCCTTCCTGAGGTGTGGGGCCCAAAATTGGACACAGTATTCTAAATGGGGCCTAACTAGAGCTTTATAAAGTCTCAGAAGCACATCACTGCTTTTATATTCCAACCCTCTTGAGATAAATGACAACATTCCATTTGTTTTCTCAATCACAGACTCAACCTGCAAGTTAACCTTTAGAGAATCCTGTACTAGCACTCCCAGATCCCTTGTACTTCGGCTTTATGAATTTTCTCACCATTCAGAAAATAGTCCATGCCTGTATTCTTTTTTCTAAGGTGCAAGACCTCGCATTTGCTCACGTTGAATTTCAGCAGCCATTTCCTGGACCACTCTCCTAAACTGTCTAAATCATTCTGCAGCCTCCCCACCTCCTTCGTACTACCTGCCTGTCCACCCAACTTCGTATCATCAGCAAACTTCGCCAGAATGCCCCCAGTCCTTTCATCCAGATCATTAATATATAAGGTGAACAGCCGCGGCCCCGACACTGAACCCTGCAGGACACCACTTGTCACAAGACATTAGTTAGGTCACAGCTGCGGTGTTGTGGGCTGTTCTTGTTACCACACACCACAGAAGTACTGAGGAGACTTACAAGGGTCAACAGGACTTGAAAATAGCAGCTGTGAGGAGGAATTAGATTGTTTTCATAGAACAGATGAGGGTGAAGAGGTGACTTGATTGAAAAATGTACAGAACGATGAGAAGCTTGATGGAGCGGACCTGTTCCTCTAATGGTGAGGTTAATTTGTTTGGTAGAAGGATTAGAGAGGACATGAGAGAATCTTTTCACCCAGTGGTTGGTGCTATCTGGAATTCATTGACTGGTTTGATGGCTGAGACAATAAACTACACACTCGTTTTGCAACTTCCCAAAACAACTATGCAACTTCAACTTATCTTTCATGTTAAAATTTTGCAACTGACAATCTAAAGCACACGTTCACAAGGAGGTCTCATCCTGCTGCTTAATTCTGTAAAAAAATGTGGGCATTTTTAAAATCAACCTGCTCAGAGACATTATTACACACGTCTGGAGCAGGGGGTGTTTGAACCCAGGCTTCCTGGGACACTACCAAATGCACAAGAGACCTTCTATAAACTCCATTTTTCTATATATCCCACTTGCCAAGTCTCCTGATGGGAAATCAAGTTCCTCCCTGGGAGAAATGAAAGGTACCACAGTCTGTATTTTGCTTCTTTAAAGTAAACTTTGCACATTTAAAAAGTCTCTGTAATGGAAAAACATCAACTTATAATCAATGTTTCCTGGCACTCTAAGTAATGTGCAAAATGCTAGGAATACATAATTTCTCAGATGCCTTAGATGGAATGCATACATCCTGGGGAAAATATCATAATTCAAAGGAAATGTGAAAACTATTAGAATCTACAGCCCTGTCATGTCATGCTCGCAACTGACACCAAACAGGTTTTTAAATCAGATTGACGCCTTCCACTGGTTGAACATTAAACATCTCCAAAGCCTAGCAGCATTTTACATCAAAAACCATTGCTTCAGGACAAGTGAGTGCCAAGCTTTTCCACGCTGTATGTGGAAGACTCGTAGCAGATATTTTGATTAAATCTGATACCCAAGTTTCCTTTCTCCTTTCGTCAAAGCAATATTCCAGTGTACTATTTTTATCAGGGGAACTATCTTTACAAAATTTGCTTGGTAAACTTTCTTAAAAATAAAACTAGCTTATTCTTCAATACTATGCAGGACATGCCAGGATAGCTAAAGCCTCAGAATAAACACAAAGTTCTGCAAATGCTGAAGACTGAAAATAAAAAAAGCAATTCAGCAGGCGTGACATCACCTGTGCAGAGACAGAGAAGCAAAGTTAATGTTGAGTCCAATGTGATTCCTTTGTTCTAAAGCAAAGTCATCTTGGACTCAAAACAATACCTCTTTATCTCCTCTCTCTGCATATACTGCTTATTCTTCTGAGTTTCTATAGCACTTTGTTTTTAGTAGAATTAAATCATCAGCGTATTAGTTTGACACTAATTTACCCATATCAACCTAATCGATAAGTATCATCAAGTTATTTAACCAAAGATAAATCACAGAAGCCTATGGTGGTGACACCACCCAAAACCTACATGTTCATTTTTTCCCCAGTTGGAGGGCATCTGCAAAAATGATCCTGAGAATGAAGAGCTTTTTATTTGAGCAGCAGTTGAAAATTCTGGCTCTGTACTCAAAAAAAGGAGTTTAGAAGGATGATGGGGGCATCTCATTAAAACTTACATAATACTAAGATGCCTGGAGACATTGGACATGGAGAAGATATTTCCACTCACAGGAGAGACTAGATACAGCCTCAGACTGAAGCGACGACTATTTAGAACTGAAATGTGGAGGAATTTCTTCAGGCAAAAGGCTGTGGAGGCCAAGTCATTGAGTGCATTTAAGACAGAGATAGTTAGGTTCTTGATCATTAAGGGGATCAAGAGTTATAGGAAGAAGGCAAGAGACTGGGGTTGAGAAATATATCAGCCACAACCGAATGGCGGAGCAGACTCAATGATCCAACAGCCTAATTCTGCTCCTAAATCTTGCAGTCTTATAGAATATCTGGATATCACTTAGGAGTACGACCACTGAAAACCTTGGTATGTCACTGGAATATATCTGCGACTGTGGATGTTTCCACACACATTATCCTGTGGCTGTTTGCTCCTGATCCTTACGCTTTTCCACTTCTCCTGCAATACTCTTTCATCTTACAGTACGTTTCAAGTTATCAAAAACAGCTCTCTAGCTGAGTGTCCAAGATCTCTCCCCTTTCTCTGCTCATTCTAGTTAGCCGTTTATGCTTACTGATTTCTGAGTCATGTCAGTTGCATTGCCATGACATAAAAACTCATGACACCACACACAGATCTGATTCATTGCTCTCCAAGGTGTGCATGTCTGACTGCAGCCCTCCAGCCTTCCGAAAGACCATCTAACTTGGTACAGACCAGGAAACATTCCTTGCAATTCCCTAGTCAACATGGGCAGAAGTTACCTGCTGAGTGATGTGGATGCTGCTGACCTTACCAAGTCAAAACGAAACAGAACGACATTGCACTAATGACCCACATAAAGGTTTCAGTAATGGTCAATAGGGTACAATTGCATGTCGAGCAGATTCCATTTCGAAGGACTTTGAAACCATTTGCCAAATTAATTTACACAGCGGTGACACCTTCCAAATAGGGTATAGAATGAAGGCATTCAGCTTCATTTGCTCTGACCTTCACACAATAATTATCGAAGTCTCCATTGAGTCTTTGGTAATTATTGTTCCACAAATGCACCATGGAGATGGCATTGAAACAGAACTGAACTGGACGGACCTGGATTGCTTAAAGGAATTGCCTTTCTACATAATGTGAATTTTGGGGGCATTCACTGCATAGATATTAACTGTTTTTAACGTAGATAAAGAGAAAACAAGTGAACATGCAATTGATGTTTGATTAATGCTTATTAAATTAGATAATTTGGGGCTATTTTTACGGTTTTAATTAGGAATAAAATGATTTCCATGTGTTTTAAAATTAATATTCTTTTCAAGAGTCGAGAGTGAAAAAGTTATTCCTGCAGCAGTAATGCACAGTGTTTCGCAAGATGGAAAAGCTTGGTTGATCTCGATGCTGTTGAGTTGTTAATACCAATTGTTCTACAGTAGGAACTAATAGAGCAAGAGGAAGGAAACATCACCAAGAACTGCCCAAGGGAAACAGAACATTGGTCAGCGTGGTCAAAGAGGATCATATCCTCAGGAAATCAGAAGGTACGAATCATACCAATTTGAAAGATCACAAGAAAATGATTTTTAACATGTTTATCACCTCACACGTGTAATTTACAAAAGCTTATTCAGTATTAGTCAGATAAACAGGCAACAGCATGCCAAGCACATTTAGCAGGACAGTTTTGTTATGTTTCACAAAATACATTCCTGGATAGAGTGCCTTTCATGGCACTTGAACATCCTAAAGTGGCTCACAATCAATAAGCTCCAACAGGGCTGCACCGCAAAGTAATGTAAGAAATATGGCAGGTAATTTGCAATTAGCTCTCAAAAACAGGAATGCAATAATGACCTTGTAATTTGTTGTTGTGAGATGATCTTTTCTCCAAAATAGTCCTGATGGATTATTTACAGCTATCCATAGGACAGATGTGGCTTTGATTTACTTCTTCATCTCTTAACAGTACTTCACTCCCGCCGTACTTGCAAATTAGCCGAGTTGTTGTGCTCAAGATCTGAACTGTGGCTTATATTCACGAATGTACTTCACAGGGAAAGTGTGTTACCAGCTGACCTGGGCTGCAATTGGCGGTGATTAAGACAGACCAAAGAACAGTACAGCACAGGAGCAAGCCCTATGGCCTACCAAGTCAGGAACACGCCTTTATTCATTAACGGGATCAGGATGTCACTGGCTAGGTAGCATTTACTGCCCATGCCTCATTGCGCAGAGAGCAGCTCCGAGTCAACCACATTGCTGTGGGCCTGGAGTCACATGTAGGCCAGACCAGGTAAGGATGGCAGTTTCCTTCCCTAAAGGACATTAGTGAACCAGATGGGTTTTTTGACCCCCTGACAATCGGCAATGAATTCATAGTCATCATTAGATTCTTAATTCCAGATATTTTTTATTGAATTCAAATTCTACCATCTGCCGTGGCGGGATTCAAACCCATGTCCCCAGAATGTTATCTGGGTCTCTGGATTAACAGTCCAGTAATAATACCACTAGGCCATGCCTTCCCTGTCCAGCAAATCACTTATGGGGGCATTATACATAATCTCACTGGGTCAAGGTTCTGGAATTCCCTCCCTAATGGCATTGTAGACTGGAACGGTTCAAGACAGCAGCTCACACCCACCTTCTCAAGGGCAACTAGGGATGGGCAATAAATACTGGCCAGCGATGCACACATTCCACAAATGAATTAAAATTAAAATTTCAGCATTATATTATAATGCAAAGCAAAAAACAAAATGGTGCTGGATGCAGCAACATAGATTTCAGGCATTCAAACACCGCTTCAGATCTCAGTATCATAATTACTCTAGTTCTATATAAAAGGGTCAGCCAATGTGTACACAAATACATAAATGTCATTCAGCAACTTATTTGCAGTGGAAAAATTAATCAGTGATTCGGAAGAGTTGTTTGTTTAACGTAAGTTCAGATTTTTTTCAATTACAAACTACCTGCAGGTCAGAGTGCAGCCCAAATAGTAATATAACATTAATTTCTGTGCTCAGAGACATTTACCAACAGATCAACATGAAGGGGGTGGTGAATTGATTGGTTGGGTTTCATACAAATTTGAATGCAACAAATATGAACAAAGAAAGTTGCTCAACCTACCAAGGCCACAGGGAGAATACAAAAATAAAATTAAGGTGATGCCTTTAGTTACAAAGAATGATGAGGAAAGACTGTTTTCTAATTAAGAACACAAAGATTGAATGGGAAAAAATAAACTGTACAAGATCAGTGGAGGTAAAATAAGCAAACAAAAAACCCTCGATCATTGTACCATAAGAATGCTTAATACTGATATTGTTACCAGAAGAACAAATGAAAAAGTAAGGAGGGATTTATTTCATGAATAAAATACCATTAATAGATAGTTGATCTCAATAGAAATAGTATAGGAAACTGAACAGTTTAGAATTATTCAAAAGGAACCTGGATAAATATTTGCGAAACAAAAATGCACAAATGAATTGGGTACAGGCAACTCGAGGCGTACAAGTTGGATAAACAAATGTACATATTTAAGTCAGCATATTATCTCTAGTGGGAAAATAAGATCAGTCATTTGGAATGTTATCTGGACACCAGTTTTGTATGTTCTCAATTAAAAACCATTAACCCATAGGTCCAAGTGCAGATCAAATGGTAAACGATGACAGTATTGAATTTCTGTGCTCTGGGATATGGATCAACAGATTGATGCAGAAAGAAAAATGAATAGCAGAGAATTAGCACAACTTGATGGTGGATATGGCCTATGCCAGCCTATTCGGAGATTCCACAGAGTGCGGCAGGTCTTAAATTTGTTGCTAAAAGCAAAGTACTAGAGAAATTCAGCAGGTCTGACAGTATCTGTGGAGAGTTAACATTATGTCCGGTGTTATTCCTCCCTGGAATTCAATTTGCAAAGTATGTTGTCCTTGACAATTCAAGGAATCAAGCACTTGGAAAAGTCAAGATTGGTTAGTAAGTCCAAATTATCTACATTGCATTTTACAGCTTTAACTTCAATAGAACAGACCATAAAATGCAACAAGTAATTTTTTATAGCTTCCACCAAACCTGCAAACACAAAAGTGGCCATACAAGTATAGCATATAAACCGACGTTTTCCCAGCCACCATCAGTTCTGAGGAAGGGTCACCGGACCCGAAATGTTAACTCTGTTTTCTTCTCCACAGATACTGCCAGACCTGCTGAGCTTTTCCAGCAACTTTGTTTTTGTTCCTGATTTACAGCATCCGCAGTTCTTTTGGTTTTTATTCTGTATAGCTTTTAATCTTTGTTCTGCAGTCGAATAGTTCAGCTATTTATTTTAAACAAATGTAAAACTGACTTTCACCATTTTATTAACAAATATCAATAAAGAAACCAACATCGTCAACTTCATGCACACTTTATGTAACTCAATCCTCAACACGTCTTTGTCGGCGTACTGCGCGCTGTGAGAATGAAATATAAGTACTAAATTCTGGCTAGAAATCCATAAACAGGTAGCGTTAGATCACAGAAATCATCCCAGAACCTCCGTACAGTAACGGAAAAGCCACATGGTAACTGAAATTCCAATATTTCTCAATCATCAAAATACCCAAAAATGCCCCTACAAATGCAGAAAAAAAAAACTGTGGGACACAAGGACCCAACCAAATTAGATATAAAAATATGAAGAAATATCACAAGCTGTTCTGACACATGCTCTTTGAAAACAGGGAACTGAGTCATCCAAAATGGAGCAATGAACATGGACCAAATATTAACACTATTCAGCAAATCATTTATGCAAAGGACAACCTTCATTTTCCTAAAATACAGTATCTGTAGGAAGAACAAATCAAATCATACATAACGCTCATGTGAAAACTGATTGTTAGGTGTATAGCAATCACAGGGGAACTAAAGAACAGGTACTCACGCAGCAAGAAACAGAGACTTGCATTCATACCATTGCCCTAACCACCGCTCCCCCCACCCCCACCCCCCAACACACACACACACACAAATCACAAAATGTCACAAAGCATTTTAAATCAATTACGTACTTTAGGAAGTGTTATCAGTGTTGTAGTGCAGGAATCGAGGCCGCACTTTGTATCAGTTGAAACAGTCGAAAGTTCCAAAAATTCTGGGCTACTTTGGAAATGTAGGTGAAGGAATGATTTTGAATAAATGATTTTACTGTCACATGTATTTTATAGCAAGTACAACAGTAAACTACAGCGAAAAGCTCTCTCACTGTTGTCATTATCAGGCGCCAATGTGAATAGCTTTTAAGAACAGGCAAAGAAATAGAAGGATATAGCTTAAAGACAGTCAGTCTTGAGCCAGTTCATCATGAACGACACCTGCATCACCATCCTTCCCACACCGGCTCATCACCATCGACGATGGACCCAACCAATGTTGAAATCCCCACTCTTCAGGAGCCATCTTTCACCGCTCAGCCAATTGTCCTCCATTACCGCCTCGCTGCCACTGCGTTGAGCCCACCAACATTACAGTCACATCTCCCACTGCTGGGCTCGTCTTGATGTCTCTGTGATGCCGCGTCGTCGCTGCCTGTGGCAGACCTAACTAATGAAGTTACCAATCCTCAGGCGGCATCTATGGGCCTACCTCGCCGTTGTCACGTCTGAGGACATAGCAACCGCCAATTCCGGTGTTGGGTCCTGTGCACGTCCCGGAAAGCGAGTTGGGGCTCACGCCACTACCATAAAGGTCTACGCTGGGCTCACTTGCTGCCTCAAGGTTCTCACTGGGCTCATTCATGTCTGCACTGGGGTTCCTCGCCATCACCAATGTTGTCTGAGCTCAGGGCAGAAGGTAAATAAAACAAAAAGAAAGAAAGAGAGAGAGAAAGAAAAGCAGTCGGAGTGGACGAGTCCCAACTCAGGAGCCCTACTCCACCTCTGTAGGGAGAGGGGAGGGGAAGGGTTTTAAATATAGAGGGAGACAGCAATCATTTTCCATGAAGCCCTATCAAATATGTCAATACTGTGATTGCCTAGTTAATTAAAACCAGTTGTTTTCTTTCAATGTTGTTGTTTGAAGCTAAAGAGGAATGAATAACAAAATAACGTTGCCCGAGACCTAGAATACAAATTTTTGTTTTTTTTTAAATTAGAATGAGTTTGAATTTGTTTCCATCTAAAGCAGGAGAACAGATATTCAAAGACATATTGCCAAATTATTTGTCTTGCACTTATCATCAGGACAAATTGAAGAATGCCAAATTTCAAATGATCACAATAATTTATAATCCAGGACCTGATTGGTTTGAGCCATTTTTCTCTCTTTACAGCAACATTCAAGATTGGTACTGTTTCAATGTAGTAAGCCTGGTTTTCAAAAGTCTTGTTTATAGTACTTTCTGCAATGAAACAGGCAGAGTACTGAGTGATCACGTATATTAAAAGTCCTGGGCGAGCACATCAGGCCCACAACTTTTTAAAATTCAGGAAAACTCCATTACCTGAGCCAAGGTGACACTCTCAAACAGAACTTACACTTACACATACGTAGCTAAAATCTAAAATAGAATGAGAGATACAGAAAATATTCAAAAACCGCTAGGAGGGGTATATTGGAGGTGACATCAACCCTGGTCTGTAACACAAAACATACAGAACACCTCACAGCCTGAAAAGACAACAATATTTCACATTGGATAAATGTAGCAGAAATCAAAGATGAAAGCAAGATTAAACAAATAGAGCGCTTTTGTGGCACAGTGGTAGTGTCCCTACCCCTGGAGTCTCACCTGCTCCAGATATTTTCGTTACTTATTCACAGAACGTGCATGTCACTGTACAAACCAATATTTATTAACCATTGCAAATTGCCTCGAGGACAGTCAAGAGTCAACCACATTGCTGGGGTCTGGAGTCATGTGTAGTCCATAAAAATGAATATGGTAGTTTCCTTCATGAAGGGACAGGTGGGGTTTTGTGGCAACTGACAACTGATAGTCATCATTAAACTTTTAATTCCAGATTTTGATTGGACTAAGATTCCACAGTCTTCCATGGAAGAATTTGAACCCAGATCCCAGAACATTACCTGCGTCTCTGAATTAATACCATTACACCATTACCTCCACAGACATGTTTCATAATTAATGGTTTGATTAAAAATATCTAAAGCATGTACGGAAAAATTATTCCAATCAAAGCCCAAACTGACAATGAGGTCAGAACACATTTGTGTCGGACTCCAAATGGCATCCTGCTTTCTGTAGTTACCATTGCTTCACTGATTATAATTTGTTACATAGAAACAGCACAGAATGCCTTAGGACTTATTAATGTATTTTCATTACACGCTGAGAACTAATACTTACATCCCTGTTGTGCATTTTAACTTATCTTCAGGATATACGCAGAGTTGGAATTATTGACCTGGCTGAATAATACCACAAAATGCACCTTCTGAGAAACTGGTTTCAACTTATTGCATTTACCATGTGAAGGCTGCCAACAAATCTGTTGGTTTTAGATGCAAATTCTTTTGCTAATGACCCCTTCACAATCAAGTGATTTGATGTAATAAATAACAAGATGTGAAAGCTCATCAAGGTTAAATGAGGAAAGGTTTGATTTCCACAGTTTATCAATTAGCTTGGGGAACAACAAGCTATGTAGGGATGTGCCTTATTAAGTAACAATCGTAGTCAAAGAGATTTGTAAAAACCCTGCTGTCTTTCTTTTTTATATAGGTATTTATGTGCAGAGGTTAATTTTTTCAGGTTAAAATTTTCACAAATACACAGCTCTAGAATGTTTATTTTGGTCAAGGGACAAACAGCTCACTTTTGTCTTAAAATGAAATTCTCCACCAGCATGTCAAAAACCAAGACATTGCATTCTGAAAATAATCACAATGAATTACTGCCAGAAATTGTGCAGGCTGCTTGAAGCCTTCAAAAAGACCCTCATTAATCTTTAGATATCAATTTCATTAGTCATTTACAGTAAATATCACATTTAACAGTCACCCCTTTTTGAACTGCTGATCCATTAGGAAGAAGCACAGACATGGGTGAATCACAAGCAGAGAGCCATATACTTTGTAGATCGTTTGTGTCAGCAATATCCAGCATCAATAACAATTTGAAGAATTATTTGCCTCATTTGACATACTCCAATTAGATGTCCTATACCAACAGTGAATGGAAAACACATTCTCTCAGGTTACAACATAACAACATAACATAACATTATTGTTAAAGCTGGTACTTCACAATAGATGCATTTCGAACCTTCCTGGAACTAGCAATTATTTCTTCCCCAAACGGGAAATGATACAACCACGTAGTCATTATTGGGAACGATAACCATCTTGAAATCTAAACTGTGCAAAAAGAATAATGAACTCAAGAAAGCAACTACCAAGTGCTAAAAGGTCACCGTCACTGACCGTTGACATTTCAGAAATCACAGGTGACTAATTTATAACGAGCCATTTGGAAAAGCATTGCTGAGGCCAGGGACAATTAAAATCCTCAGCTTTAAACTGAGGCCTAAACCTACCCCAACATCTCATGATTGGGAAAGGTGGGCAGTGAAACTCTGAAAATGATTCACATCCACAATAAACATTCAGATTTTTCACTAGACACTGAGGTGAAGGACAAACTTGTAAAAATATCAAATAAAAAAGTTACTGTATTGAGATATGACCACAATTGTACAGAATAATTACTATTTCAATTATGCAAAGAAACATACAGTCAGAAACTTTCGGAGGGTGGCCGACATGTTGGCAACTCCTCACCTTTATACTGATGGAATTTTGAAACCTTCCCTGTACAAGAAAAATTACCTAGGACTTTTTACCCACAATAGGCAGGGATCAATTTTTCCTCACCTTCCCCCTTCATCTGTAGAGCGACATTGGCAAATTGGCAGAGTGGACAGATAGGTGGCATATAATGTTCAAAGTAGGAAGTGTGACTTTGATACGAAGAACAAGGAGAAGAAACAGAAAATTAAGGATTTTTTGTTTAAAAATAAAGAGTGCACAAGAGTAAAAAGACCTGGGAATATTGTGCGTCAATCATTAAAAAGGTAGCAGGACAGGGAGTGTCAGAGAGCATGGAAACAGGCCTTTTGGTCCAACCAGTCCATGCCAACCATGCCATTCCCAAACTAACCTAGTCCCACCTGCCTGCACTTGGCCCATATCTGTCCAAACATTTCTTATTCATGTACCTATCCAATTGTCTTTTAAACATTGTATCTGCACACATATCCACCGCTTCCTCTCGAAATTCATTCCACACACAAACCATTGTGTAAAAAAGTTGCTCCACGTGTCCTTTTTAAAATCTCTCCTCTCACCTTAAAAACATGCCCCCTAGTCTTCAAATCCCCCATCCTAGGGAAAAGACCTTTACACCCATGTATACCACTTATGATTTTATAAATTTGTATAAGGTCACCCCTTATTCTGCTGAGCTCCAGTGAAAAAGTCCCAGCTATCCAGCCTTTCTTTATAACTTAAACCTTCCATACACAGCAACATCCTGGTAAATCTCTTCTGAACCCTCTCCAGCTTAATAATATCCTTCCTGTAACTGGACAGCCAGAACTGGACACAGTACTCCAGAAGAGGCCACAACAATGTCCTGTACGACCTCAACATGACGTTCCAACTCTTACATTCAAAGGTCTGAGCAAGGATGCAAACTTCAAAAGAATTATGTACCTGAACCCTGAGAGAGAGAGAGCTGCTAATAAAGTATACAGTAATTTTGGCTTCATTAATAGGGGTATTGAAGGCAAAGTGATGTTTTCCTGAACTTATAAAAGACACTGATCAGACTACAACTGGAGTATTACATAAAGGTTTAGACGCTACACTCCAGGAAGGATCATTTATGAGGAAAGTTTTGAGAAATTGGGACTGCTTTTCTTGGAGAGAAGGTTGAGGGGGAACTTGATGGAAATTTTCAAAATAATGAGGGAACTGGATTAAGGCAAAACTGTTCCAGCTTTTAAAAAGGTACAGACAACCACAGGGCACAGTTTTAATAAAAACCAAAAACAGCGCTGGTGCTGGAAACCCAAAAGAAACAGAATCCTGAAGAAACTTAGCAGATCTCATCATATCTGTGAAGAGAGGGACTGAGTTAACATTTCGAGCCTGGTACAACTCTTCTTCAGAGGTTTATGTTGTTTTGCAAAACAGTCAAACATGAGGAAGGAAAAAAGATTGAAACATAGTGGTCAGAATATGGAACATCAGAGATAGTAAGAACTACCGATGCTGGAGTCAGAGATAATACAGTGTGGAGCTGGGGAAACACAGCAAGCCAGGCAGCATCAGAGGAGCAGTAAAGTTGACATTTCGGGTTGGAACCCTTCTTCAGAAATTCCGGAGGGAGAAAGGGAGCTCAGAAATAAATAGAGAGAGGAAGGGTGGGGCTGGGGAAGGTAGGTGGGAAGGTGATAGGTGAGTGCAGGAAGGAAGTGGTGGGGATTGATCAGTGAAGTGCCTTCAGCTCAATGACCTAAATGTGAACTTTACCAGTTTCAACATCTCCCTACCCCAGGCCTCATCCCATGGCCAACCCTCCCTCTCATCCCTGCCGCCTTGACCTGACACAACCTGTCCGTCTTCTCTCCCACCTATCTGCTCCTCCCACCTCACTTGTGCCTTTAAGAACTGTGGACTGAAATGAGAACACGAGAGAACAAGCGTGAGAGAGAGAGAGAGAATAGATTTGAAACACAAAGCTTTACAATGATGGGTGCATGGTTTGAAAACAAGCAATTGGAGATGTTTTGTAAACCCTGTTTGTGTAGCTGTGGGTTCAGCAGTGTGCACAGAAACTGGAGGGTATTTACAAATGAAGCTGGTTGAAAACCAAACAACTGGACAACTGAATAAAACAAAAGGAGAAGCTTGTCAGATCACAGAAACCAGGTCTGTAGAGTGAAAGAAACTCACTTCTCTGCAGATAACAAGGTGTGGGGCTGAATGAACACAGCAGGCCAAGCAGCATCATAGGAGCAGGAAAACTTGATGTTTCGGGCCCAAATCACTTCTCCGCAGTAAGCCTCTTTAAACTTGGCACATTTTTTCCTTCAGCAGACTCTTGTGACTTATAATTGAATAAGTTGTTTCTGAAGCCACCACCCTGTGCTTCTTGGAGACCAGCAGAAGTATTTTGGAAAAGAAAAGCTGAGGAGAAACCATCAGACCAACAAGAACCAACCCAGCAGTTCTGGTGAACAAAGGCTACAAACTCTTTCTAGTTGTCCCCACTGCCTTTCTGTCCACATTTCTTTTGTGTGTGTGTACACAGGCAAGTATGTTCCCGTGTGTAAAGGGAAGTCCATAAAAGGATAAAAGGTATTTAGAGATTTAATATGTACCTAGTTTGTTTTTTTTTTGCCTGCAGCTAGAACCAGTTATACATAGAGATCTTCATTTAGTTACAGAAACTTGGTCCATACTTTCTACTAACCTCCATCTGAAAATTAGGTTTGGAGATTTCACATTTTGTTTTAAAAACCTTCACTTTTGCAATGACTTCAGAAACAGAGACTCAATTTCCAGTATGCTACTCAAGTGAATCCTGAGACTTGACCGATCACAATTTTCCAGATCTAAATTTCAACCAAGCCTAGCAGTTAACTGTCAATCATAATTAAATGGTACATTCTCCTTAGAAATTGCATCTACCAACCCAAGTCCAATTGTCAAACAAAATCAACCCTCGCCTCTTACACAGGTTAAATGTTGATTTTCCCCTTAAATTGCAAAATGTGCTGATAAATGCAAGACAAAAACCTTTGACAAAATATCTTTTCAACAACACTCAAGTTCTGTACTACCAAACGACAATAAGGATACATATTTGCCAGCTCACTGAAGCAACACGTTTGTTCTTTTTCAGAAGAGCGTCATGAGATTTTTTAAAAAATACTTGTGCATGGAATGTGGGTGTCACTGGCTAGACCTGCATTTGTTGCCCACCCCAAATTGCCTGGAAGGCCGTTAAGAGTCAACCATATCTGGAGTCACATAGACCAGACCAGATAAGGATGACAGACGGATTTTCTTTCCTAAAGAATATGAATGAAACATACAGGTATTCACACTTATTGACAATGGTTACCATCAGACTAGCTTTTCATTTCAGATTTTATTGGCTTTAAATTTCATGACCTGCCAAAATACAATCTGAGCCCATGTCCTTAGAACACTAGCCCTGACTTCTGGATTGCTAGCCCAGTGACAATAACACCATGCCACTACCACCTCCTCACTATTTCACATTCACCTAACACAGCAGATAAGGACAGATAAACTTTAATGTCTCATTTGAAAGTTGGAACTCTTGACAGTCCAGCTCATTACTGCAGAGAATTCGCTCAAAAAAGTCACGTTTGATAGGTGGGTAATGAATAGATGTTGCAGATCCTGTAAGTGCGTACAAGAGGATGGCCTCTATCACAATCTCAACTGTAGCGACATAGCTAAGGAGGTGAATTTACAGCATTCGGGTCTGTAGCCAAGGATTCAAATAACGAGCACATATTGAAGCTATGATATGCAGAGCTATTCTGCATCTCAGAATTCAAATTCTCCTCTCATCTATAATTTATAACCAATTATTTGGGCTCTAACCATCTCAAATGCCAAACATCACTGGGGGTGTGGGTGTGGTGGGTAGTGGGTGTGAGATTAGATGAACATTCTGAACTGGGTGTAAACATGAGAGAAAGAGATTCTGAGTGGAAGCTCTGTCCTACTATGCAGGAAGCAAATACAATTATCAGTTCTTCCTTTACAACCTGAAGGTGTCAGTTAGCTGAGTTGTCTGAATGGCTGGTTTAGGACGCAGAGTTACACCAACAGCCCAAGTCATGGAGGCTGTACATTCTTAACCTTGCCGCTTGGCTTAGACATGGTGACCCTTAGGTTAAATCCATTACTAGCTGCCTCTCTCAAATCACAGGCAGTGCAACCTATGATCCTCTAGGACTACTGCGACTGTCATTTCAACAACATGAAGTGTGTCAGGTGCCTTGCTCTTTCAAGCAAAAGGTGGGAAAATTCATTACTCAGAGTAATGCCTTTACATTGATGGAGATTGATGGAACAATTGCTCCCAAATAAGAAATTGAAACTAAACCAGAAGCTCCCAAATAAGATGTAAACAGTCCAGAGACATCGTTCATTAACATGTACAGAGTCCTAGAAATTAGATTTGGACAGTTTCTGTTGTATAATGATTGGGAAGCAAAAATGGGTCTCAAAACCAGACTTCTGCTAAAGTCCAAACGTCCATTGGGTATCGAGACTTGGCTCAACAGAATTCACAGGGCTACCCTCTCTGGTACCTTCCTGGTAATGACTGAACTCTGTTGCAAACCCACTCCTGTTTCTTCCGGTGTCCAAGAGAGAAAGCTTGAAAAACAAGTGTTAATTTTTTAGGGAATCAGTCTTAAGCAGGCTCAATACATTTGGTACATAGCCAGTTAGACCACAGAAATGGTGAGAGTTTGCCTCTAGCAGAGTACTTTCTCTGATGTGGCAATGGTTACGTTCTCTCTCATAAGAAACCAGACATGGACAATGTGGTCATGAATAACCTAAATAGGTATGACACATGTTCTAATTCTAAATATTATATACAAACATGATATTCTTCAGGCACTCAAGAATCTGGGCTAATATTAAGCTACAAGATTACACAACACAAAGCAACATGCTTCCAGTAGAGTTAACATAGTGTGGAGCTGGAAGAACACAGCAAGCCAGGCAGCATCAGAGAAGTAGGAAAGTTAACATTTTGGGTCGGGACCCTTCTTCAGAAGTCTTCAAGAATCTTCAAAAATTTCTCAAGAAGGGTTCTGACCCAAAATGTCAACTTTCCTTCTCCTCTGTGTTCCTCCAACTACACATTGTGTTATCTTTGACTCTAGCTTCTAGTGGAGTGTCATGTTTCAAATGACCAGAGACAAGAATGAAGAGAGTATGAGACCTCATTTAGCATGCTTGCCATCATTACTCAGACCTTTGAGTATTGGAGTTGGGACATCATGTTCATTGAATCATAGAATCCATACAGTGTGGAAACAGGCCCTTTGGCCCAACAAGTCTACACTGACCCTTGGAGCATCCCACCCAGGCCCATCCCCCTAATAACCCACCTAAGCTACACATCCCTGAACACTACAGGCAATTTAGCATAGCCAATCCACCTAGCCTGCACATTTTTGGACCGTGGGAGGAAATTGGAGCACCCAGAGGAAACCCATGCAAACACAGGGAGAATGTGCAAACTCTACATAGACAGTTGCCTGAGGGTGGAATTGAACCCAGGTCCCTGGTGCTGTGAAGCAGCAGTGCTAACCACTGAGCCACCATGCCACCCCACATTTTTTCCCCACTACACAGCACATATAGAAAACCCCCACAACAGTCAAATAGTACTTTTCGCCCAACCACAATGAGGTTTCCATTTAAGTGAAAAAATAAAATAATTTTTATAATCAGATTACCTCAGGCAAAATTTTCAACAATTAGGTTGTGCAGGATATTGCTAAGGTCCCTTTTGGAGTACTGTGCACAGTTCTGGTTGCCCCGTTATGGAAAGGATTTTATGAAAGTGGAGAGGATTCAAGAAAGATTTACCAGGATGTTACCAGACCTGGAGGGTCTGAGTTATAGGGGCTGACTAGACAGGCTGGGACTTCTTTTCCACTGGACCGTTGGAGCTTGAGGGGTGACCTTAGAGGTCATGAGGGGTATAGATAAAGTGAATAGGGAAAGGACCCTGGCTAAGGTGGGAGGAGTTCAAAACTAGGGGGCATTTTTAAAGGTGAGAGGAGAAAGATTTGGAAAAGGACATGTAGGGCAACTTTTTTCTAAAAAAATAGAGTTGTCAGTGTGTGGAATGACCTGTCAGAGGAAGTGGTGGATGCAGGTACAGGGGGTCCTGCTACAACGCGATAGTTGTGTTCCAGCACCACATCGTGTTCTGGAAAATCGTACCATATAAATAACTGGGCCTATGGAATAAGCGGGGTCAGGGATAGACCACTAAAAACGTGTAACACAAAGAATAGCACGACTGGCAGCAGTTGTTCAGACAGGTTGATCCGACTGTGACAGCAGCTTCCCAGCTCCTTTTCTGATTGACACAACTATCCTCACTATTTCCAAAAAGTGCAGGACAGTTAACCAGGTGTCCTGGTCAATAATTATCCATTAGTCAGCTACACAACGACAACCTGTCTGGTCATTATCACATTGTTGCCTGTGGGAGCATGTTGTGTGAAAATTAGCTGCTGTACTTTCTACAATGACTGCACTTCAAAATACCTCTGTGTAACATCCTGAGGTTGTGAAAGGTGTAAGCCTTTGTAAGCCAGATATAGGTTCACGTCCTGTCTCAGAACTCAATGGCCAGGGAAGGTGCATTCACAATGTGACTAAAAAGATTGAGTATCAATCGGCAAATTCTTCTAACACTGCCAGTAGCACACAGTACGATTGGGAGAGACTTCTGGTCAGCCGTGTTACTAAAAGAACATTGGAGACGCTACCACCACTATCCATAGTTCCAGACTGCAACATGTACGTGTATGTTGCCATTAGCAACTCAGACTCCTTCAGCGATGCTATTGCCACACCACAAGGATATCGAGGGACATGGAGCAAAAGATGGGGAAATCGAGTTGAAACATAAGTCAACCATGATCTGACTAATTACTTAAACAGGCTGTCGGAGCTTCCTGTTGTAGTCAGGTATCATTAGCTAAGGGCTCCTGACTGCAAGATGCCTACTCAATGGAATCACATTATAGCTAACACAAGCTTGCGTCATAGAAATGGCATTCCCCTATTCGTCAATTACGTTATAACCAATTTGCATTGCCGGAGCACACATTACAGCAGAACCCCCTGCACAGTCACAACATCTAAAAGACATTCGGATAAGTACATGAATAGGAAAGGTTTGGAGGGATATGGGCAAAACACAACTGGAAGGACTAGGTTAGTCCAAACTGACCAAATCTAAAACTAATTGGACCGAAGGGTGTTTCCATGCTATGTGACTCTATGACTTAATATATACACAGATCATAGTCTGTGACAGTGATGATGTCATCAACATGTCTCTTAAACTTGCACTAACATTCCAACATGAGGAACCAAAATAACAAGACTTCTCGTAGCATCGCTGAATGCCCAGAAATTCCGAAAACAGAAATAACACAACAACATATACAAGTTCCTTAATGCCAATTTAAGGGGTGATGTGGGAAATTAAAGGGTTTCATAGGTTGTTGGAGATGAAGTCACTGTCGTTTGTAAACTACAAGCTATTTTTCATTTCTATACGCTCCAGTAGCCTGCTAGTCAGCATACATGTGACTAAATATACCTTTCAGAAGATAATAGTGAAAGCAGGAATGTCAAAGGGTGAACTGACAAACTCAAGATCAAGAATGTTTGAAGCCAGTTGAATCTGTTATGTTGAAGTAATCTTGCTTGCTGCAGCTGGTCTGAGTGTTGACAGATTTCAGACCTTAGAGATACAGTGTAAACCCAAGAGTGAAAGCATGAGTGAGTGCGAGAGTGCATGAGAGAACATGACAAAGTGAGGGTGAGTGAGAGTGTGACAGAGCTAGAAGGTGTAAGCATGCCAAGAGAGCATGAGAGAGAAAGAGAGAGAACGAGTACGAGAATGAGAAAGCACAAGCATGCAAAACAGAGTGGGAGAGGGTTTGGAGTGAGACAGGATGTGAACAAGCAAGAGACAGTGTGAGTGAGTGAGAATGACCTCACGAGAGCAGGTGAATGTGTGTGACAGAGGCTTAGCGCAAAGATGAAAATGAGAGGGTGAGAACTCACTACAAAATGAGAACAGAGAAAGAGAAAGTAACACCCAGCCTAATACGGCATTGGACATATTTTCAATGTCCTGGGTTGGAAGAGATAGCATCAGGAAATTGCTGTTAGAACATAGAACAGTACAGCACAGTACAGGCCCTTCGGCCCACGATGGTGCGCCGAACTTCTACCCTAAACCTAAGGTCTATCTAACCTCCACCCCTACCTTATACTATCATCCAGACATCAATCTAATAGCCGCTTAAATACACATAATGAGGCCGACTCCACTACCCTCATTGGCAATGCGTTCCATGCTCCTACCACTCTCTGAGTAAAGAACCTACCTCTGACGTCTCCCCTATATCTACCTCCACTCACTTTAAAACTATACCCCCTCATAATAGCTACCTCCACCCGAGGAAAAACTCTCTGCCTGTCCACTCTATCTGTGCGTCTGATCATTTTGTACACCTCCATCAAGTCACCTCTCATCCTTTGTCGTTCTAAAAAGAAAAGCCCTAGATCTCTCAACCTTTCCTCATAAGACCTTCCCTCCATTCCAGGCAACAACCTGGTAAATCTCTTCTGCACCTTATCCAACGCTTCCACATCTTTCCTGTAATAAGGTGACCAGAACTGGACACAATACTCCAGATGTGGCCACACCAGGGTTGTGTATAGCTGGAGCATAACCGTTCTTTGTTCCTCTCTTGCAACTTTTTTGTTCATATCATTTTATGAGCATTATGGAAACAAAACAGAAGTGATCATACTAGAAATGGGTTGACAGTATTTAGGGTGAGTATACAACACAGATATTTGCTGTCATGCTGTGAGGGTGTAGTGCTGTGAGAGATTGGATTGCAGAAAGGTTTACTTCGATTACTTAAATCGACCTTTACCATGCAGAACCAGAACCAACTGATTCACGCATAAATATAAAGTCTCAAGAGTTCAGCATGTGTTGTTTTTTTGTGATTAAAACTTGGTCACTTTGTGAAATAGAAACCTCCAATTTGGAGGGTTGCTGTTGAATTTGAACAGGTGACACCACAGGTTAATTGTTTTCCCAGAGACTTGCTCATACCACCAGAGCTAATCATGCAAACTACAGACACATGAACACCAGACCTTTGTTTTTCTATCAGGACAACCAGTACAGAATGAATGAAATTGCTTGGTAGAAATGACAGATTGGTGGCAGGCAGGGAACGAATGTCAAGGAGGCAATTGTGCTTCATTTCTATTTGATCTGTCTCAGAGCAATGCTCAAGTGATTCTCATTCTAAATGGCTTACTGTATTTAGTAAACTGTGAAATGTATTCAGAATCTTAGAAGGTCCTCTGTCGATTATACTACATGCAAGTTCACCTTTTGTTTTCTTTTATTAATTCACGGGATTCATAACTCCAGATTATTTTTTTAATTGAATTCAAATTCCACCATCTGCTATGGTGGGATTTGAACCAGAACACTCTTTGGGTCCCTGGATTAACAGTCCAGCGATAATACCACTGGGCAATCATCTCCCCCTATTTTCTCCCTACTATTTCTTGGTCATCTTTTATTCATTTTTAAAATTTGCCAATCCTCTGGTTTACCACTAATCTTTACTACATTGAAAGAAAAGAAAAAACATGCAATCTGATGCTATCTATAACTTCCCTAGTTAACTATGCTTGGCATATCCCCTTCCTAGAATGAGAAAAGATCTTTGCTGTGAGCCATGAAGTATTTTCTGAAAAGTCTGCAACGGTTACTCAACCGTGTTTCCTGCTAATCTTCTTCCCCATTTATTCCAGCCAGCTCTGCTTTCATTGATAATTACCCTTATTTATCCTTAGCTGTTTGTGACCCAAGTTGCTCCCTCTCAAACTAAATGCTAAATTCTACAATCTTATGGTCACTGTTGTTTCCTAAGGGATTTTTTTTTTAACTCTGATGGCATTTATTAAACCTACCTCATTTCACATCACTGGATCAAAAATAGCCTCACCCCAGTTGGATCAATAATATGTTGTTACAGGAAACTGACCCAAATACACAATGAATTCTGTGTCATGGTTTCCTCTGACAATCATTAGTCAATGTTGAAGACTGCGTGCCGAAGAAATTAATCCGAATGTTCCCCAACCAGAAACCATGGATGACCCGGAGGCCCACTCCCTGCTGAAGTCCAGGTCTGAGGGGTTCAAGTTGGGTGACCCTGACCTAGACAAGAAATTCAAACATGACCTTCTGAATAATGTTTTAGCAAAGATCTGCAGTTTGGGTTGTGGGTGAGGTTGTTAACTTGCTCACTGAGCTAGCTTGTTCTCATTCAGATGTTTCGTCACCATGCTAGGTGACATCATCAGTGGAGTCTCTGATGAAACGATGTTGTTCTACTCTGCTTGGAATTTATACTGTCCGGCCCGTTATGGTGAGTAGTGTCATTTCTGGCTTTGATCTGTATGGGTTTGTGTATGGGGTCCAATTCTATATGTTAGTTGATTGCCTTATGGGTTGAGAACCATGCCTCTAGGAATTCCCGTGCATGTCTATGTTTGGCTTGGGCTACTAAAGTTACTGTTGTAGTTGGTTGGCTCACCGCGCTGGCTCGTTGCTCCGCAGACGTTTCATCACCATGCTGGGTAACATCATCAGTGCAGCCTCCGATGAAGCGCCATTGTGTTTTCCTACCTGTTATTTAAACTCTGGAGTCTGCTGAGCTGGATTACCTCATTTCTGGTTTTCCTTCACAGTGGAGTGTATATGGGGTCGAGGTCTATGTTGATGGCTTTCTTCGTGCTTTAGTTACATTGTCACAGTTAAACTGATGGCCTTCATTGTCAGAGTGTAGGGATATTAAGGAGAGTTTGTTGTGGCGTTTTGCTGTTAGCTGAAGTTCGTGTATTCTGATGGCAAGTTTTCTTCCTGTCTGTCCGATGTAATGTTTGTGGCAGTTGTTGCACGGTATTTTGCAAACCGCGTTGGTTCTGCATGTTGTGGGAATGAGGTCTTTAATCCTTGCGAGGGTTTGTCAAAGAGTGCCTGTGGGCTTGTATGCCACCATGATTCCAAGTGGTCTCAGGGAGTCTTGTTGTCGGTTCTGATATGTTCATGACATAGGGCAGTGTGGCCCTAAAATGTTAGGGTGTACTGTATCCTCCTGTTGTTATCTGTTTAGTAGGCATCTGCAGATGAAGTTGCAGGGATATCCTTTCATAGCGAAGATTTTGTACAGGTACTCTTCCTCTTTCCTGTGTAGTTGTGGAGTGTTGCAGTGCGTCCTGGCCCATTTCAATAGTGTCCTAATGCAGCTTTGTTTGCGGATGTTGGGATGGTTACGGTGGAAGTTGAGGATTGGATCAGTGCGGATTGCTTTCCTGTACACTGAGGTTTGGAATTCCCCGTTTGTCATGCACTCAACTCTGACGGCCAGAAGGGAAGCTGATTGTTGTTTCTTTCTTCTCTCTTGAATTTAATCCCCGTGAATATATGGTTGATGAGGTGATGGGGCTCTTCTAATCATCATAGAGTCCCTACAGTGTGGAAACAGGCCATTCAGCCCAACAAGTCCACACTGCCTCTCCAAAGAGCATCCCACCCAGACCCACTCCCTGACCTTTGCATTTTTCCATGTCTAACCCACCTAACCTTAACAATCCCTGAGCACTACAGGCAATTTAGCACGGCCAATCCACCTACTCTGCACATCTTTGGACTGTGGGAGGAAACCAGAGCACCCAGAGAATGTGCAAACTCCATGCAGACAGTAGCCCGATGGTGGAATCAATCCCAGGTCTCTGGCACTGTGAGGCAGCAGTGCTAACCATCTTGCCGCCCACTAACTTCTAACTTCCATAGCAACCACCCCAATATCCATGAACAAATCTGCATTAGGACACGACTTAAATGGGCCATGACTCACTGCAACACTCCATAACTACGCAGGAAAGAGGAAGACCATCTATACAAAATCTTCATGATGAACAGATGGCCCCGCAACTTCATCCGCAGATGCCTACTAAATAGATAACAACGCGAGGATACAGTACGGCCTAACACACTGGCCACACTGCCATACATGAAGACCATATCAGAACTGACAACAAGACTCCTAAGACACTAGGAATCATGGTAGCACACAAGCCCCCAGGCACTCTATGACAAACAAGGATTAAAGGCCCCATTCCCACAACATGCAGAATTAACACAGTTTACAAAATACCATGCATCAACTGCCAGAAACATTACACTGGACAGACAGGAAGGAAACTAGCCATCAGAATACACCAACATCAGTTAGCAACAAAACGGCATGACAAACTTTCCTTAATATTAGTACACTCAGACAATGAAGGCCATCAGTTAATCTGGGACAATGTAACTATAGTAGCCCTCGCCCAAGCCCAACATAGACACACACGGGAATTCCCAGAGGCATGGTTTTCAACCCATAATGCAATCAAAAAACAGATAGAATTGGACCCCATATATAAACCCATACAGAACAAAGCCGGAAATGACACTACTCACCATAACGGACTGGACAGTATAAATTCCTGGCAGAGTAGAACAACATCACTTCATAATCACACACCGTAATCCGAAGAATCAAGATTGAAAATGAATACTGCGCAACCAATGAATATCTCCATTGTCCAATCCTATGGTAGAAAGCCCGTCAATAAGAGGGAATAAACAATACACTGTTGATATTTTTAAAAAACGCTTCAAACAGTAATCCCATGAGAAATAATGATGGTATAAACCCCGAAAATAACTGAAGAAACAGATGGATGTCATCGCAGTGGGACTCATTCCTCTTAAGATATTATCATGGGAAAAGTAACTTCTCTCACTCATATTTGTACTGAAGACCTCTGAATATTACAAAAGTAATCAAGTGTGGCTGATCCACTGACAAAATGGTAACTGACATGCCTCCACAAATTCCGATGGGTGAATATTATTAAAGAAAATATAATGAACGGCTGAATTAGTGCGAGCTTTTTGTTTTAAAATCCCATCTCTGTTCCTGGCCTTGTGCCGGTGGTTGGTTGGCCCAGAAGCAGCAGTAGCACTCCCCAAAAGGGATTCATGTGTACGTTTGAATTCATGTTCCTTTTTTCCGTAATTTTAATTTTGCTTACTGAACAACTTCCATCTTGCTTCACAGCAAGTTCATACCGAATGCAACTTCTATTTTACACTATAGATTAGTAGAGGCATGCATTTTTCACAGCTTATTTATGACAAAAGAAATTGAATGATACTCATAATTCCAATCAAGTCATGATGTTTAAAAGACATTTGGTAGTATACAATCCAGAAAAACAATGGGTCTATGAAGGAGATAATAGGAACTGCAGATGCTGGAGAATCCGAGATAACAAGGTGTAGAGCTGGATGAACACAGCTGGCCAAGCAACATCATAGGAACAGGAAAGCTTGATGTTTCGGGCCGAGACCGGTCTAGGCCCGAAAGAGTCAGACGTCACGAGTTCTGTGGCAGGGTCACCGGACCCGAAATGTTAACTCTGTTCTTTCCTTCACAGATCCTGCCAGGCCTTTTGAGCTTTTCCAGCAACTTCTGTTTTTGATCATGGGTTCAGGTCCCAACCAAGGATTGAAGCATCGAAACTCGGTTAGCACGTCGTTATAGTCTAGGAGGAATGTCTCTGTAGGGCGAGTTATCAATCCAATGCCTCACCTACAATCTCAGTGTAATTTAAACAGGAGTAAGGGGATTTTTCATTGTCTGGCCATTCAGAGTTTTGTAGGACCTTGATGTGTGCAAACCATCCTCTCTACTTACAGAAGAAACTAACATGTCAAGTCGTAATTTGTTAGTTTGGAAGTACTTTTCAGATGTCCTAGTCATCAAATATGTATGATAACAAAGAACCTCCACTTGTAGTCCTAATCTGACTGTACCACTTGCAGATGACAGGATCTGTTATACACTCCAACATTTTTTGCTTGGTAAACTGTATCAACTTCACCATAAAAATGGGGAGGTGAATGCTTAATCATATTATTGCTGGACTGTTAATCTAGAGATCCAGATAATGTTCCGGGAACCCTGGGTTCAAACCCTACCACGGCAGATATCAGAATTTGAAATCAATTTTAAAAAATCTGGAACTAAGGGTCTAACGATGACCATGAATCCATTATCAATTGTTGGAAACAACCCATCCTGGTTCACTGATGCCTTTTAGGGAAGGAAACTGCCATCCTTACCTGGCCTGGCCACATGTGACTCCAGATCCACAGCAATGAGGTTGACTCTCAACTGCCCTCTGGGCAATTAGGGATGGGCAATAAATGCTGCCTAGCCAGCAATGCCTTCATCCTGTGATTGAATACAGGATAAATGGTGTTGCATCCCATGGGATGAACTGCCACATTTACTTGGAGTTTCATAGGAACTAAAAGAATGCTAATGTGTATATAATCATTTAAGCATGTAGGATACAGGCCTCACCTTCATTATTATCGATTTTGCTAAAAGAGCTATAATTTAAGTTCATCTTCTTTCTCATCAATTCGCAGGTCATAGTGTCCCTTTCCCCTTTACCATCCCAGGAGATCAGCAACTCCAATAAATGCCTACTACTTTGCAATTGCATCTCAGAGCCCAGTACTTTCTAACCTAAAATCAATCAAAATTATCATATTAATGACCAACTTCTCCCCGTAAAAACAATGCAAGCTTCAAATAAAATCACTACTGATTTCCCTGAGAATTCCTCCACATTTCCCTAGAACTTCACTTTGTGAAGACTTATTACCTTGAAGAATAAGTTTACACTGTCATTTTTTTGAGGGGGGGGAGGAGTCGAAGAATGGAAATGCCATGGCTATTTATCATTGGAAATTTAACATAAAATCCTAAAACCAGTTCTCATATTGTACAATGATTGTAATCTTTCAATTATGAAAGTTAAAATTCAAGTTGCTGTTCAATGCCACCTGAAAAGAAAAGAACTTTTGTTAATAAGGAATTCATACAAAGTAAATGGCTCTCCTCTTTCCATTTGGAAGATGTGACAGAATACTAAATTATTTTAAAGTTAATCTAATTCCAAAACTTATACTTTCAATAGGAGTTTGCAGAATTTCTTCTGCATTGAATAAGGCATTTATTTTTGCTTTAACACAACAGGAAAGTTGACCTCTTTTTCAATAGATCAATACCGTCTATCCAACACCTTCAGCAGGTTCATTTCTGCCATGGCTCAGGGGCAGTGTTTTGTGTTTTTCTGTTGGAAGGTTCTGGGATCAAGCCCCACTCCAGGAACTTAAGCACAAAATCCAAAACATGCAATTTTTCTCGTTCTCAGCTCAAGGGTTCAAATGGCCTACTCTTGATCTTAATTCATATCATGAATTAAAATGGAGCACCATTTTCACTTTCCAATAAATGGAAGAGATTTGATCAAATTATAAAGGTAAAAGTGGGAATTCAACTGGCTGTGAGAGGGTTGATCAGTGTTTAAGACAGATGATCATTTTCCTCCTCTGCCTCTGTCAAAACTGTTTAAAAAACTCCAATTTTCCCACATCTTTCAGTTCTGAAGAAATCATGAACAAAAACAGAAGTTGCTGGAAAAGCTCAGCAGGTCTGGCAACATCTGTGAAGAAAAAACTCAGAGTTAACGTTTCAGGTCCGATGACCCTTCCTCAGGACTTCCTGAAGAAGTCATACTTGACCTGAAATGTTAACTTTCTTTGTATCTCTCCATAGATGCTGCCAGACACACTGAGCTTTTCCAACAACTTCTGCTTTTGTTTCTGATTTCCAGTATCCACAGTTCTTTTGGTTTTTATTTATTATGATCAGGTCAGAGACTGGAAAGTAAATCCCCAAAAAAGTTTTCCACCACCAAAATGGAATGAGTGAGGAGGTATGTGATAGAATATACTCCATTAACCTGGATAGGCACAGATCCAACAACATCCATGAGCCTCAGTATTATCAATAAAGCAATTGACTTGTTTGCCGTCTCAAAAACCATCTTCAATATTCACTCCTTCACCACTGGTACACTGTGGCTGAACTCTGCAACATTTTCAAGTTGCATAGCAACACTGCTCAAGTCCTCTTTGTCAATTCACCCCAAATACACAACCATCTCCATCTGAAAGGATAAGAGTAGCAAACACATAGGAACACCATTGCCTGCTTGTTCCTCTCACACACAAATTACTGACTTGGAAATCTCTGTTTCTTTTCTCATCACTGGGTCAAAACCCTGGAACTTTGTCCCATAACAGTACCTTCTCCACAAAGAATACAATGTTTCAAAGCAAGAGTCGGCTCAACAGTGCCTTCCCAAAGGCATATAATAAATACTGAGCTGTTGACATTGGCCATAAATCTTTAATGAATTTCAAAAATCTTGCTTTGAGCAAATTGGCTTCCCAATTTCTTATTTTCATAACACTGGCTTATGATCCCAGCAGACAATAACTCTAAACAAGTCAGATCCTGGAATGAAGGATTTTTCTGATGAAGGGTTTAGGCCCGAAACGTCAAGTTTTCCTGCTCCTATGATGCTGCTTGACCTGCTGTGTTCATCCAGCCCCACACCTTGTTATCTCGGATTCTCCAGCATCTGCAGTACCTTTTATCTATGTGATAACAAGGCCTGTTGTGTGGGACAGGGAGCTAAGACTTGGGAGAGTTTAGGCCCTAGAATTATTGAACTCGATAATGAGTGCTGAGGGCTCAAGCGGGAAATGGGGTGTTGTTCTTCCAGTTTGCGCTGAGCTTTGCTGGAAGACTGCAGCAAGTCAAGACAGAGATGTTGGCCAGGGAACAGGGTGGTGTGCTAATGTGACAGGCAACAGGAAGCTGAGGGTCTTTTTTGCAAGTAGAACATAGATATTCTGCGAAGCAGTCACCCAGTCTACACTTCGTTTCCCCAATGTACAGGAGACCACACTGTGAGCAGCGGATGCAGTAGACTAGATTGTGGGAAGTGTAGGTAAAGTGCTGCTTCACCTGGAAGGTATGTTTGGGCACTTGGATACTGGGGAGGGAGGAGGTAAATGGGCAGGTGTTGCACCTTCGGTGGATGCAAGGGGAAGATGCCGTGGGGCTGTGGAGCAAGGAGGGTGGAGATGGGAGAGGTTGGGGGTGGGATGGTGGGTTGTGATGGTGGTGTTGCAAGAAAAGGAAGAGTGGCCTAGGGTGTCTCAGAGAGAACAGCCCCTGCGGAGGGGAATATATCTCTGTTGGTGGCATCTCGCTGGAGGTAGCGGAAATGGCACCTGATGATCTTCTGGATGTGGATGCTGATGGGATGGTAGGTGAGGATAAGGGGAACCCTATTGCCGTTGCAGGAGGCAGGGGGGTGAAGGCTGAAGTGTGGGAGACGGGTTGGACCTGGTCGACATCAGTGCTGGGGAATCCTCGATTAAGGATGAAGGTAGACATTTTGAAGGCTGCTTTATTGAAGTTGGCCTCATCTGAACCTATGCGATGGAGACAGAGGAACTGAGAGAATGGAATGGAGTCTCTAGAGGAAGCAGCATGCAAGGATATATAGTCCAAGTAGCTGTGGGCGTCAGTGGGTTTGTAGTGGATATTAGTGGCCATTCTATCCCCTGAAGTGGAAACAGAGATGTGGAGGAAGGGAAGGAAGGAGTCAGAGATAGGGCAGGTGAAAGTGAGAGCAGGGTGGAAATTGGAAGCAAAAAACAATGAACTTTTCCAATTCAGGGTGAGAGAGAGGGAAGTAGCACCAATGATATAAATCGAAAAAACGAGTTGCGGGTGGGATCCGGGTCACGCATCCCACAAAGGGACAGGCATAACTAGGGCCCATGCTGGTACCCATGGCCATTGCTCTGACCTGAAGAAAATGAAAGGAGTTAAAAGAGAAGTTGTTGAGGGTGAGAGATAGTAAGAACTGCCGATGCTGGAATCAGAGATAACATAGTATGGAGCGGGGGGAATACAGCAGGCCAGGTAACATCAGAGGAGCAGGAAAGTTGACATTTTGGGTTTCAGCCCAATGGTCTCAATGTGGACTTTACCAATTTAAAAATCTCCCCACCTCTGGCCTCATTCCATGATCAAACCTCCCTCTCATCCCCGCTTCCTTGACCTGACACAACCTATCCATCTTCTCTCCCACCTATCCGCCCCTTCCATCTCACTGTCCAATCCCCACCTCTGCCCACCTGCACCCATCTATCACCATCCCACCTACCTTCCCCAGCCCAACCCTTCCTCTCTATTTATTTCTGAGCTCCATTCTCCCTCCCCCATTTCTAGAGAAGGGTCCCAACCCGAAACGTCAACTTTCCTGCTCCTCTGATGCTGCTTAGCCTGCTGTGTTCCTCCAGCTCCACATTGTGTTATCTCTGACGCTAGCAATCAGCAGTTCTTACTATCTCTCACCCTCAAAAACTTCTCTTTTAACTCCTCTCATTTTCTTCAGGTTAGAGGAGTGGCCATGGGAGAGCACCACCCTTACTAAAAAATTCAGGGTTGGATTTAAGCACATGGAGTGCAGTCAGTTTGGAGGGAGATCAGTTGGATTTGTCGAAGGGGACAGAGAAATTGAGGCAACCAGTGTCACACTGACAGTTCCCAATGAACAGATCAAGTGAATATAAAAGACCAGAGGGAGGGGTCCAGGTAGAGAGAGAGTATTGGAACTGAGTGAAGGGATCTGTGGGACAGGAAGAGGACTCTTGTCCAACGAAATGGGCATAGAGTCGAAGACGGCAGAAGAAGAGTTTGACGTCATGTCGTGCCTGAAATTCATTAAGGTGGGGATGCAGAGGGATAAAGCTGAGACCTTAGTTCAGTACAGAACGTTCAGCATCCTGTTCCTGTCTTCTATGTTCCTATGCTTCACCTACCAGCATTCTCCAGTCCTGGTGCAGATTTTACTGCATTAGTCAGGATATTACCGTAGTTGGACCATCGTTGAAACAATGGCCTGATGTGCCATGGTGAATTCACGGTTCAGGGGACAATAGGAGGAGGTATCTGAGAGCTGACGCTGAGCCTCTGGAGCAAATGGAAGCCCCAAACCCACACTTGCCAGCAGTGAGACACTGGGGCTACCTTCCCCAATTTAGTACACTGGCACTTGCTGTCATATAAAGCATAGGGAGAGGGGCTCCCAACAATGGCAATCAAATCATAGGGCTGGAGGAGGTCTGAGAAACGTGAAATAGGTAGGCTCTGGAAAGCATTAAACTTTAATCTTATAATACTTCTGGAGACATCTTGACCTATAATATGGAATGTGAGTCCAGATGATTTCCTATAATGCAATCAATGAAAACAGGCCAGTCCCTGAAGTCTGGCTGTTAAAAATTCAGAGAACAATCACAAATGGCATTTCTGTCTTTCTGGCCTAATAGTGTTTGGAAGGTCTGGACCAATCTGTTCCTGTCACATGTAATAATGTTGAAAATACTGGACAGAACAGCAGAACAAATATCAGTTTCTATCAAAGGGGAAACAAACAAGGCCTCTGTGAGCCCAAGTGAAAGTCAGCACCTTCAACAGTGAAGCATTCCCTCAATACCACACTCAAGAGTAAGGCCTGGATTATGCGCCTAAGTCTTCTTAAAAGCAACTGATTCAGATGGGGTTGTCCCTCTTGACCAAGGAGTGGTTATTAGGAGATAACAAGGTGTGAAGCTTCCTGCTCCTCTGATGCTGCTTGGCCTGCTGTGTTCATCCAGCTCTACACCTTGTTATCTCAGATTCTCCAGCATCGGCAGTTCCTACTATCTCTGAAGTGGTTATTAGGAACTGTTTTAAAAAGCAAGTGATACCAGCAGTCAGAGAAGGGGTATTTGGAAACAGCAAGTTTAGGCCCTTCAGGTAGCTCTGCCTATCAGCTGTGGTAGAGGAGATTCATAGAATCCCTACAATGTGGAAGCAGGCCATTTGGCCCAGAGTCCACACCAACCCTCTGAACAGCATCCCACCCAGACCCACCCCCTAAATCCCTGCATTTCCCATGGCTAACCCACCTGAGCTGTACATCTCTGGACACAACAGGCAAGTTAACATGGCCAATTCACTTAACCTGCAAATGTTTGGACTGTGGAAAGAAACTAGGTAACCCAGAGGAAACCCACACAGACACAGGGAGAAAGTGCAAACGCCACACAGACAGTTGCCTGAGACTGGAATTGAACCTGGGTCCCAGGAGCACCAAGAGGCAGCAGTGCTAACCACTGTGCCAACATGCCACCCAAGAGTACAGGAGAATGTGTAACCAACCAGAGCTGGAAGGTATGCGGTTTTGGGGAGTGACGTAGGTTGTGAGCATATTGCAAAGTAGAGATAACAGAGACATTAGAGAGATTTAAAGAGGAGGTCAAGGATGTTGACATGTATTCACTCAAGGATAAAATGCGAATGGAGGTCAGCAAGAAGAGAATGATAGGTGAATGGGATGTGAAAAAAGGCATAATGCACGTGAGCTATCAAAAAAAAGCAACTTTTTAAACATTACATTCAAGTATGTAGATAAACATGCCACAGTTTTCACTGACTGAATCAGGTTTTCAATTTGCTATGGGTTAACACCTTTATATAGTAACAGTAGCTGTTTATTTTAATATTTCATCTTGTCACATGATGGCTTGAAAAACAGAGAGAGCTAATGATTCCAATTGATAGCAATTTCAAAAAAACCTGACTAGGTCAGTAACAGACCTATCTGTAGTAAATGTCAGGAGCTTACTGTTAAATGATTAATGGTATTGGGATTCATGAGCTGACAGAGTAACAGTGAACTGAACAGGTACATTACAACAGCAAGATCAAAATAATTCTCCATTTTAATTCAAAATTGGGTTAAATCACCTCCAGGCTAGTTAATGGAAGTTTAAAAATCACAAATGCTATTTTGATTGTATTTTGGTATATCATATTTCATCAAGCGTGTTTTGCATTGATTTATAACATGGAAATTTCCAAAATCCATGGCTCCCGAAGCAGAACTGGCAGTCTAACACTCCTGGGAATCGCTCAACGTCATCTACAATTCAACTGCGAGACCACAAGCTGGTACCTTTGGCCTTTTATTTTTAAATTGTTGCTGTGAATTGTGCTTTTCTCCCCTACCTGCCAACTGAACAATTAGACCTCCACAGCCCAGTTTTGTGACAAATGGGTTACATTTCGGTGAGCCCCATCGTGGCAAGTATTGAGGTGCGATGGGAATGAAGTGAAGACATTCAGAGACAATAACATTGAGTCCATGCCAAGGAGCGATCCTGGATTGTTCCTACTGCCACTGGCTGAAAGCACGGCATAAATTGTCCGACCAGTGCGGCTCCATCAGATAGGCACAATTGGTGATGAGTTTAACCTGAAGGTCACTACATCGCAAGACAAGGAGTGAAGTTTCATAGGATCCCTACAGTGTGGAAGCAGGTCATGTGGCCCATCGAGTCCACACTGACCTGAAAGACCATCCCACCCTCAACCCATCTACTCTACTCCCCCTACTCTATCCCTATTACCCTGCATTTCCCATGGTCCATCAACCTAATCTACATATCCCTGGACACTATGAATAACTTAGCATTGCCAATCCACCTGACTTGCACATCTCTGGACTGTGGAAGGAAACCAGAGCGCCCAGAGGGGATCAGGACACTGCTAACCATTGAGCCGCTCTGCAATCCATTTGGAAGGTAGGAACAAAAATGGAAATTGCTGGAAAATCTCAGTCGGTCTGGAAGCATCTGTAGAGTGAAGTCAGAATTTAATCGCTTTGGGTCCAGTGACCCTTCTTCAGAACAGAAGCTGGGGGCCAAAGAAATGTGAATATTGGTCACTGGAGCCAAAACACAAATTCTGCTTTCTCTCCAGACCTCCAGATTCTGCCAGACCGACTGAGTTTTTCCAGCAATTCCAGTTTTTAATTTCTGATTTCCAGCATCCACAGTTCTTTGGGGCTGTTTTGAGAAGGTAGGATATTCACAGTAAACTCAGCCAGGGGAGGAGTTCCACCTGCATTGTTGGAATTTCACAAGCCAGCTATCCAGCCAACTGAGCTAACAAACCTATGAAAGCACAAAATGTTTCACTGTTGGAGGTGCTGACATTCAAATGAGACATAGAGGCTTAATTTTCCCTCTTGGATAGGTAACAACGTTGGGATTACTTGAAGAACAGCAGGAAAATTCCAGCATTGTGGAATCATACAATCCCTACAGTGTGGAAGCAGGCCATTCAGTCCATGTAACCCTGCATTTCCCATGTCCAATCCACATAACCACACATCTTTGGACTGTGGGCGGAAACCAGAGCACCTGGAGGAAACCTCCGCAAGGCATGGGGAGAAACACACAGAATTCTCACAGGCAGACATTCGGCCAAGACTGGAATTGAACCTCAGTCCCTAGCAAGGTAAGGCAGCAGCAATAACCACTGAGCCACCATGCTGCCCTGCCCACCACCTATCCCTCAGTTAAAGCTGCCAGAAATAGATTGGCCCAAATACTATTAGAGTGGATCCTATTAAAGACTGACCTCTAATTAGCCACACCTCAGAAAATGGCCTGCTCTGGGATAGCACCATTATAGAACATGAGTCATACAGTGCCGGCTCAGTGTGTGACAAAAAATGTGTATAATATAATGGATATCTACATAATCACTCGAGTAACTGGACTTTTCAGATAGAGGCAGAAGGGCTTCAGTTTCCGTTCTGTGAAGGTAGATATTATTTGGAATGTTATTTGGAAAAGTGCTGCAAGAAAAATGCGAGTTAAGTGTAGGCCACATACCTGTGGGGTTATTTAGACAAGTATTTTCAACCCTGATGTTATGAGATACAGAACAACAAGCCATAAATGGAACGCTGGTAATTCCGTTTGAGTTCAGTTCAAAAGAATCAGGGGAAGAAGGGTCACCTGATCTGAAATATTGACTTCAATTTCTCTCCACAGATGCTGCCAGACCTGCTGAGCTTCCCCAACAATTTCTGGTTTTGTTTCCCAAAATCTAGAACCTTTGGTTTTTGGATCATTAACTAAAAGGGGAACAGCACATTGCTCTTCATTCTTTCTAGACTCTTCATAATATGCATTTCGATTATGTCTCCTCTTGGTTTCCAAAGAAAACTCATCAGCCTTTTATTCTATTTGATTTTTTGATGGATGATCCCTCCAAGCTCAAGTCAATATGAGAATCCCGAAAGGAAGCAGCGGACGCAAAGTGTAAGGAAGGCATTTTAGCGGGCACCAACTGGCATTCTGTTCGCTTTAAACGCCCCAGAAACTCTCAGTGTGAAAGTGATTAAGAGGATGGGGTGCACGAGATACATGGCTGAGGACGTCTGGCGGCAGCTCAGTAATGGGAGGTTGAGGAGGGCTTGGAGTGGTTAGGAACAAGTCAAGGATTTGGACGGTGACAGTCTCAGGGTTTGGTTGTATAATTACGCAGGAATTATCCTAGAATGTCTCTGTCTCACATTTTATCGGCAACTACACATGTAAATACTGTTCAACTGTCTGACAGACTTTGGTTTAAAGAATTTCAAGGACTTGCTGATGGGAAGCTCAAAACTTGAGAGGAAATTCCAACAGGGTCACTGCTCAAGGATGACTGTGGGGTGCTAAAGCCACCATGGGAATTACGTTCAGTCTGATGATCTGGAGACCGAAGATCTGGCCAATTGAGATTCTTCCGTTGCAGCCAAAGGGATTAATATTTCATGATGCAAAATCCCGTTAAACAGTGACAAAAGCAGAAATTGCTGGAAAAGCTCTGCAGGTCTGACAGCATCCGTGGACAGAAATCACAGTTAACATTTCGGACCCAGTGACCCTTCCTCAGAACTCTCAGAAAGGCAGTTCTGAGGAAAGGTCACTGGACCTGAAAAGTTTAACTCTGATTTCTCTCCACAGATGCTAACAGACCTGCTGAGCTTTTCCACCAGCTTCTATTTTCGAGCATCCGCAGTTCTTTCAGTTTTTACACAAGTAAATAGTGCCTTATTTTCATCTAGGCACTTCGAAAAAGAACATTTAAAATATGTAATTATCTCTCTATTCACAAACTGGAAGAAATGCACTCTAAAGGCACTAATGCAGTGAGGTTTATGATTGCACCTATCTGAACAACACTGTAGAACCAGCAACTGTCTATCTGTCAATCCAAGAGTATTCACTGATCTCAGGAATCAATCCCACATGTACACACAGACCCGAGTAAATAAAAACGGTCCTGTTACTCTACCCAACTGCTGATGTGTCTCTGGTGCTAACAACGTTGACCTTGGTTAACATCCACTAATGGTGAGCAACTGGTCAATTTCTAAGTCCCCAAAGTTATAACCGGTTCAAAATTAATTATATGGAAAACTTTGCAGAGAAATACTAAAACTGTTGCACAGCAAATTGGTTTAATGCTAATTTGTTTACAGAAATAATGTCACTTTAATTAGTGCTCCAGGAATTTCAGTGCAGGAAATTGTAAATTAATTGCTGTTGCGATATAAACACAAATTTTGAATGCAGTCCAGAAATACATGCATAATGAGACTAGGCTATAAAGCTTCTTCATCAACTTTTACCTGTAAGTACAAGGACGATAAAGTTTTCTTTTAATTGAAATTATGGACTGTAAAATTCATGCTGTAACTTTTGTTTTTGCAATACAATTTTGAACCTTTGCACCTTTGGAACGTTACCCAGAATTATTATGCACTTTCTTAAAGTTCCATTAAACCTATAAAAGAAATCACATGTAAATTGACTGTTTTAATTACTGGCTCTCAAGCACAAAGCAAACAGGGAAATAATTTCACAATTGCTTAACAAATTGCAAAATATTGTTATCTCAATGCTTTGAAAATGTTAGTACAAAACATGCATTTTAGAAGGCTAATTATTCAGCAATGTTTCGTGTTCAGAGAAAAAGTGGGACTAAGTAAGCGTAAAGCAGCTTCCTACTAATTTTCCATCAACAGGCCAGGACTTAATATTAGCCAGTGGAAGAAAAACGTTTCATAATACTATCTGCAAATTTCATTCTCTTGAAATCACTCAGAAATAAATTATTGCTATTCGTCCAACATTTCAGAACATCCTAACATTGCACAGAATTATGGTAGATAAATATTTTGAATATAGTAAAGCAAAGCATTGCAAATGTATGCAATGGTCACAAGCTATCATTCCTTTTACCTCTCATTTCTGTCTACCAATTGTTTCCCTGCTTATCAGGGCTCGCTTTAATGCACCACGATCATGAACTTGCACATCAGACCCAGTCTCTCTGGGCAGCCCATTCCATATGCTTCTCTGCACTAACTAATTTGAATTTCTTTTTAGCGTCCTCCTTCCAGGTTTACAGTAACAAGAGAAAGAGAGAGTAAATTGGCAAATAAATTATGCTTTGAGAATTTACTTCAGATCAGAAACAGTTCAATAATCAGAACACAATGTGGTTTGAGAGTAGATCTTCAAGGTTAAATACAAACTACAACAGGAAACACCAATGAGAGATCACAAAGCCAGTACAATTTTTGTTTAATTTGTTCTTGAGATGTAGATGCTGGAAAAGATAGATTCTTTGTTTCCAATCACTGGTTGCCCTGAGGCAATGGCAATGGGTTATTGCTTTGAACGTCACATTAAAGTATAGGAACAACCCTCATATTCCTGTCTTTGAATCAGGCTTCAGATTCATTGCACAAGCATGTAGCTACTTTGATTGGATAAGGTGACTGAGAAGATTGCAATTGCCCTCTCTTGCATTTAAATTATTTTTAAAACAATTCTCATACATTTATTCTATTTGACATTAAGTATTAGTGAATAAAGTAAGAAAGAACATAATGCAGGGATTTCCACTGCAGGTATAAAAACCATTTAAAGCAATAAATTTAATTTACAGGACACTTTTAATGCAATAAAATGTCCCAAGGCACTTTACAGGAATAATATCAAACAAGAATTGACAGCAGGCCACATTTAATGCCCATGGCATATACTCCAGATTCTCATTTAGTGTTTTCGTTTGCCCAGTATTATACACTCCTCGTGCCTTCTTCATATCAGTGTTGGGAGAGACAGTAACCTTGACTTCAGCAGCTACACAGAATATTCACAAGTCACAGCAAATGCTGCTACAAAAGCTAGAAACCACCTCAAAATGCTTCACATCAACAAACCCAAGGAGAATTTTATGAAGCATTTATATCACAATAAAACATCAAGGAACTTCATATATTCTATGAAGACAAAAATGGATATTGCACCAAAAAGTAATAAACACTTTATGGCAGAAGTCAAATAAGATGATCTTAGAGAGGAATGTTGGAATGTTACAAAGTAGTTGAAAACATATTAGAAAAAGGTCAAAACTAGAGGAGCATAAAAACTTACAAAAAATCTGTAAACTTATTACAGACATAAAGGCCAAACGCATTTTAATAACTTGACTATGAGGATGAAAATTTTAAAACGCAGACATTCAGGAAGTAGAAGCAATTGTGCGTTAATAGGAATAGAGGTGAGAAGAGAAAGGGACTCAGTGCTGATTTGGATACAGACAGATGAGCTCAGACTTGGAGAATAGAAGATGAAGTCCATTCGGTACTGTAGTACTGAATGTTGACAACCAATATTGGTTTTGCTGACTGTCACCTTTGTAGGTAAGCTGACCAGTTAGTTTGGCCTGTACATAAGAACTAGGAGCAGGAGTAGACCGTCCGGCCCTTCGAGCCTGCTCCACCATTCAATAAGATCATGGCTGATCTTTTTGTGGGCTCAGATCCACTTACCCGCGCTCTCACCGTATCCCTTAATTCCTTTATTGTTCAAATAAAATCTACCTTAGCTTTAACATCTTGTACTGAAGTAGCGTCAACTACTTCACTGGGCAAGGAATTCCATAGATTAACAACCCTCTGGGTGAAGAATTTCCTTCTCGATTCAATCCTAAATCTATTCCATCTAATCTTGAGGCTATGCTCTCTTGTCCTAGCTTCACCTGCCAGTGGAAACATCCTCTCTACTTCTATCTTATCTATTCCCTTCATAATTTTATATGTTTCTATAAGATTCCCCCCTCAATCTTCTGAATTCCAATGAATATAATCCCAATCTAATCAGTCTCTCCTCATAAGCCAACCCCCTCAACTCCGGAATCAACCCAGTGAACCTCCTCTGCACCCCCTCCAGTGCCAGTATATCCTTTTTCAAGTAAGGAGAGCAAAACTGCACACAGAACTCCAGGTTTGGCCTCACCAGCACCTTGTACAGCTGCAACATAACCTCTCTGTTTTAAACTCAATCCCTTTAGCAATGAAGGACAAAATTCCATTTGCCTTCCTAATTACTTATTGTACCTGCAGACCAACCTTCTGTGATTCATGCACAAGGACACCCAGGTCCCTCTGCATAGCAGCATGCAGCAACTTTTTACCATTCAAGTAATAATCCTTTTTACTATTACTCCTACCAAAATGTATGACTTCACATTTATTTACACTGTATTCCATCTGCCAGACCTTTGCCCACTCACTCAATGAACTGTACAAGAACACAAAGCACCTCTTCCCTGCTTGAACATTTTCAAATCACCCCTCTAAATAATTCAAGCCACAAAACATGCTATGTAAAGGGAACCAAATCAAATTTCTGTCTGTGGAGTGTCACTTTGAGGAAAAACAAGCCTCAGCTCTAGCAGGCAAAATGGTTAAGTTGTGAAGTGTTCAGATGGCTGGCAGTGTGGAATTCCAACATAGACAGGTGTCACAAACAAATAGGCAGTTTCTCTGGGACCTTGGTGGACACAGCTTGCTCAAGTATCGCCAATTATTTTAGTTACTCTTGAAGATCGTGGAACCCCTACATAGTGGAAGCAGGCTATTTGGCCCATCAAGGCCACACTGATCCTCCAAACAGCAGCCCATCCAAATCCAACCTCCGACACAATCTCTGTAATCCCACATTTCACATGGCTAACTCACCCAGGCTACACATCCCTGCACACTATGGACAATTGTAGCATTGTCAATCTGCTTAACCTGCACATCTTTGGACTGTGGGAGGAAACACAGACAGGGGGAGAATGTACAAATTCTACACAGACAGGCAGTCGCTGGAGGCTATAATCAAACTCAGGTTCCTAGCATTGTGAGGCAACAGTGCTGACCACTGAGCCGCCCGAAAGGTGACAGGCTTTAGAGACATGCAGCATAAAAACAGGTCTTTCAGCCCATCTGATAACCAACACCAATCTGTACAGATCTCATTTATCTGCATTTGTTCCATAGGCTTCCAAACTCTGGCACTTTAAGTATTCATTAAGATGTTACTAAATGCTGAGTGAGAATGCAAGAGAGAGTCTGTTTGCACGCGTGCACCTACCTCAACCACCGTCTTAGGTTATACACAGTTTTTACAGTAAAAGTGTTTCAGAAATGGGACGTAGTTTCACCAGTCTATTCCTCAACAGGCTACTCCCAAGTAAAAATCCAAACAAACACAAAGCCTGCAACACTGGTCAAGTAGAACAGCTGTAAATCCCAGTCATAAAAACACACACACACACACACACACACACACACACACACACACACACACACACACACACACACACACATGTGAGCAGAAGTGAATTCAAGCAACAAAGACCAGCAATTAACTGGTACTATGCAGTTTCCAAGAAATGCCTTGTTGATAAAATGAACTTTCAATTTTGGTTGGAAAAAAAATGTGCCTCCACATTCCTTCAAACCCAAGACGACAGAAATTATTAAATATGAAGCCATTATAAGATATCTCATCCAAAAGACAACACTTCTGCTAATGCAACAAATTCTCAGTGCTGCACTGAAGTGTCAACCCAGATTTTGTGCTTAAACAAGTGGGATTTGAATCTATACCTTTGAACTCAGAGGCAAGAGTGCTCCAATATTTTTAAAAATACTCACACCGGGCTCAAAAGGATGGGACACAGAGAACACACTGCACAGTTTACATCTATGTAAAGTGCATTTGCAACCATTTTCCTATCAAGTACTCAGGTGTTTTATTTTTCTAAAAATCAGAATAATCTATACCAGGAAGCCACTCACAGGGGAGGCGATGACCTAGTGATATTATTGCTGGACTGTTAATCCAGAGACCCAGATAATCCTGCCATGGCAGATGGTGGAATTTGAATTCTATAAATATCTGGAATTAAGTGTCTAAGGATGACCATGAATCCATTGTTGATTGTCTGAAAAACCCATCTGGTTCACTAATGCCCTTTTGGGAAGGAAACTGCCATCCTTACCTGGTCTGGCCTCCAAGTGACTCCAGGCCCACTGCAATGTGGTTGACTCTTAACTGCCCTCTGGGCAATAAATGCTGCCTAGCCAGCGACACCCTCATCCCCTGAATGAATAAACAAAAAATAAGCTGAGGTGCCCGATCATGGTGGATGAATCCATAAATAAAACGTGGAAAATGGAATTCAGGAATTGTGCTCGATTCTGGCCCAAACCTGTCCAGAAAGGCAGGAGAATGTTAAAGTGTCTGCATAATGTTGTGCATACAAGTGGCGTCACTCTCTTCTCCAGGTAATTAGTTTATGGCTCAAGTCCAGGATTTTAGCTCATCAATCTCAAGTATGTAGTATTCTTGGAATCGGGTAATTAAGACTGTCGAGTTAAACTGAGCAACATTAGCTCAGCCACCTATGAAATACTTTTATTTTCATTTCAACGCCACTCCAGGGTTTGAACATGTCACCCAGATTGTATTTGTAGAGACGTACCATTGGGAGGTGGCATCTTACAAAGAAATAAACACTTGTGCCCTGTCTGACTGCTTAAACAGATAGAAATACTCAGAAATGAATCTGAGAGTTCATTTTTGAATGATTCTTATGAAGTATTTGTTCATTGACCGACGTCGCTTAAAATTGGTTAGCAGCCCACTCCTGCCTCTGGAACCAAAGATGGTCTCCGAGGGGAGTCATTAAACTCAAAAAGCTGTTTTTCTCTCCAAAGAAACTGCCAGATCTGAACTTCTTCAGCAATGTTTTTATTTATGCAAATTCTTTCCTCCTTAACTCTATTGTTGCAAATCTCACTGACTAGACTATAAGATATAGGAGCAGAATTTGACTACACTGCCCCTTGAGTCTTCTCCACCCAGCTGATACGTTTCTCAACTCCATTATCCTGCCTTCTCCCTGTAAACTTTGATCCCCCTTGCTAATTAAGAGCCAATCTATCTCTGCGTTAAAAAGACTCAATGCCTTCACAGCCCTCTGCTGAAGAAATTCCTCTTCATCTCAGTTCTAAAGGGTCATCCCTTGACTCTGAGGCTGTGCCCTCAGCTCCCAGTCGCTCCTACTAGTGGAAAGATCTTCGCCATGTCCACTGTATCCAGGCCTCTCAGTATTCTGTGTTACGAAGTCGTGCACAGTATTCATGAATCGGAAGGCAGGAAATTAAAATTTGCTGGTAAAAGTGATAGTGAGGAAAAGCAGTGTGTGATCCCTTTAAGACATGGTGCTTTGTCTGTGCTTGGAAGATCGCAAGAACTGTCCAGAGAGCCCCAAAACTGAAACAAGTGCATCAAACGGCCTTACAGTTGGCAGGCAAAACAACAGCTTTGTTTTGGTATCGAGACAACAAGTTTGAATTTAGCAAATTAATTTAAACCAAGCACCTAGATACAGGAAACCAACTGAATTTAAAACTGATGGTTTTGACAACCTGAAATCAACCATATCGTAAGAAATTGATGTCACTGAGGGGTATAACAGACGGAGATTTTGAAAATCGGGGTGAGAGCCAATGGTTATCTGACGGGAAAGCAAGCCCGCCATCTGAGAAATAAGCCCCGAGCTTTCACAAGAAACTGCTAAGCTCTCAAAGAAAGTCCCACCTATCCAAAAACAGTACCACGGCATTTTAATTCAAAGTCCTCACCGAGGACATTACAGAAAAAAAAATCACTGAGAGGAGAATCGGTGGAAGGAAGGTGTTTGAGGAAGAGTGTTCCAGAAGAGACATTTTCTGTGAATTTGGAGAGATTAAAGTTTTAATTTATTGTTGTCTTTTACTTAGGTTTAGACAAATGAGACTTGTTTATTTGAACATCGAATTTAGGCCAGTTAGGGAGTAGTTAGTAGTCGAGGGGAGAATTGTTCGGTTTGTTATTAAGTCTGTTAATTTCTTCACTGTTAGGGTTAAAATAAATAAATTGTTACTTGCTACTTATACAGTGGATATCAGGGATTTTATTTTATTTAACCACTCTTAACAGATTATAAAAGGTGAGCCAAGCTTCTCTGGGTGTTTCCAGTTGAATTATGCGAAGGGAACCTCTATTCTCCACCATAACAGAAGGGGGCTTGTGTTTCAGTTTATCTGTCAGAGGAGTTTGACTTTCCCCTTCTCCATAACATTTGTAATTTTCAATCAGATCCTCCATCATCCTTTGAAACTCCAAGTACAGACTCAGCGTCCTCAACTGCTTCTCACAAATGACATGCCCTTCATCCTCGGGATCATTGTTATTCTTGCTTAAAGCAGACAAATAGACAGCAAAAAAGGTTACCTCAGAGTGCAACGGGATCTTGATCAGATGGGCCAATGGGCTGAGGAGTGGTGGATGGAATTTAGTTTAGATAAATGTGAGGTGCTGCATTTTGGAAAGGCAAATCAGGGCAGGACTTACATACTTAATAGTAAGGTCCTGGGAAAGTGTTGCTGAACAAAGAGACCTTGGAGTGCACGTTCATAGCTCCTTGAAAGTAGAATCATGGGTAGACAGGATAGTGAGGAAAGCCTTTGGTCTGCTTGCCTTTATTGGTCAGTGCATTCAATATAGGAGTTGGGAGGTCACATTGCCTCTGTGCAGGACATTGGTTAAACCACTATTGGAATACTGTGTGCAATTCTGGTCTCCCTGCTATAGGAAGGATGTTATGAAACTTGAAAGGGTTCAGAAAAGATTTAAGGATGTTGCCAAGGTGGGAGGGTTTGAGCTATAGGAAGAGGCTGAATAGGCTGGGGCTATTTTCCCTGGAGCATCGGAGGCCGAGGAGGCACCTTATGGAGGTTTATGAAAATCATGATGGGTATGGATAGAGTGAACAGGCGAGGTCTTTTCCCCAGGGTGGGGGAGTTCAAAACTAGAAAGCATAGGATTAAGGTGAGAGGGGAAAGATTTAAAAAAGGGACAGAAGGGGTAACTTTTTTTAAAAAATGACTGCAGAGGGTGGTACATATGTGGAATGAGCTGCCAGAGGAAGTGGAGGAGGCTGGTACAATTACAACATTTAAAAGGCATCTGGGTGGGTATACGAATAGGAAAGGTTTAGCGGGATGTTGGCTAAATGCAGCCAAATTGGACTCCATTAATTTAGGATATCTGGTTGGCATGGACAAGTCGGACCGAAGGATCTGTCTCTGCGCTGTACACCTCTGTGACTCCAATTCTCCTCATTTTATTATTGCTACTCTTATGCTGCAAAGGGGATGAATTCTGGAACAAAGCAATTGAAAACATGCTGCAATCTTCACTTTTTCAGTTTCAACACTGCAATGTTAAGTTTTCTGTACAAATTGAATTATAGTGCCCAGTCATCAACCTATGGATTGTTTTTATACAACAGTAAAATGAAATAATTTAACAGAAAGCTATTATCTGATGTGCTGAATACAACCCAAAGGAAATTAACCTCTCAATATTATAACATTGAGTTGGCACACGGGAAAATGCAATGAGTGATAGAGTAGATTTGACCTGTAAATTCCAAGAAAGGAACATGTATTTTTCATTTGCTGTTGTCTTGAGAAGTTGCTTTCATTGATCAGTTAATACATAATTGTTCCCGTAAAGTACATTAGCATCCCACTCTGATAGTATGAATCTCTATTTGATGGGCTTTGGGAGTTACAGTCTAATTTCCAGTGAAAAAGGAGTCTGTCGCAAATGGTTCTCCAATAGATTCAAAATGGCGCCTGATTTTAGTGAATTAGCACCAGGTTAGTTATTTTCAACTTGCAATGGATAGGTTCTTGCAAACCAAACATATGAAGGAATCTCAAACCAAGGCTGCTAAATGGAATTTGTTACACATTGGTTACAATCATATAAAATAGTAGAACAGACTTGTGGAACTGAATGGGCTAGTTTTGGTCCTATAAACTACCCATCTCATTGGGTGAGGGTGAAAGCCCTTGATTCTGTCACTGGAAATTCAAGCAAAAAAAAAGTGTACCAATCCACTCAAAAAATGCAGTTAAATAACACATGGCCAAATAGGAAGCACCATTGTTGGAAACTATTTCAATTAAAGAGACTTCATCCAGCAGTATTGTGAATTTTTGAGAAGGCAATCATCCTTTGGTGGTAATCACACAAACTTGGTACGTGACCTATTTTTTAAAAAATGTGACAGTACTAGAGAAACACAACAAGTATCTTGTTCATCTCTCCAAAGATGCCAAAGTCAACACAGAGTACGATGTGACTTCTTAGGAACAATTCTGAACAGGAGACATATTCAAAGATATTAACTCTGACTTCTCTCCACAAATGCTTCCAGACATGATGAGTTTCTCCAGAATCCTGTTTTGATTTCAGATCTCCAGCATCCGCAGTAATTTGTTTTTAATTTTGTGTGTGACTATCTTTTTGACTAAGCATTTGGTCACCTAGCCCAATACCTCCTGTGTGGTTGAGTGTTAAGTTTTGTTAAATTATGGTATGGAACACCTTGGAGCACTCTTTATTCAAGACATGAAATAGGGGCAACTTATTCCTGATCTCAAGACTCCAGTAGAAGGATTGCACTACCACGGATACAGTCCTAAATAAAACTTGTCATTAGTCCACAATTAATGAAACACCAAAATGTAGTGGATACAGGAAATCAGAAAAATTCTTTTTTGTCTTAAATTTGGTGTTAACTCAAGATTTTGAGAGAATGTTTCTTCAACTTAGCACCAATTAATAATTTGATTTCCATCAATAAGTACAACACACAGATGCAGAACTGTACAAGGAAGTTGCATGGCACAGTGGGTCTATATTCGGTCAATGAGTCAGAGGCTCCAATTTTGAGCTAAAAGTTCCACTTTCATACGTGATAAAAAATGAGGTGAGTCCATAACTTAGCTGGATACTTTGTACTACAACCTGCAATTCTTTCCAATGCACAATGCCACGCAGTAGGAGCGGAATAGAGATTCTGAGTCAGCCATGTGATTCCAAGAAACTGGAGCATTAACCATCATCATCCATTGATCCATACCTCCATATGTGCATGAAAGTGCATGTTGCCAAGAGTCCTTTGGAGGGCAGGTTGGCTAGGCAGCTGGTATGGATCAAAATGGAACCTTAACACAGGAGTTCAATCACTATTCCATCTGGGGTGGAACCCAGACCTGCCTCTATGCCCAGGGAGGAGATCACAAAGCTATAGGTTGGACCTGCTTTTGGCAGGGGGAATCAGAAGAAGGATATGACCACATTCTGTTCACCATATCAAAGGAAGGAGACAATCATGTTAAGGAAGGTGCGGAGGAGATCCACAAGGATGTTGCCAAAAAAGAAGAATTTTGGCCACAAGGGATAGACGTTATTCTTGTGGGACAGGGAAAGTTCAAGAGTCGCACAAAATTGAGGAGTCGAGATTAGAGTGGATAGGAAGGATTTTGTTTTCTTAGCAGATGGTCAATAATCAGTCATCATCCTTTCTTTCTCAGGTAGTCCTGACATCTTGCTTCCAGTCAGTTTATTTGGTCGCAAATGACTCGTAAGGAAAATGCTCAGTCTGAGGACTCTGCTGCATGTCACACAGGTAGTACGTGAAGGTTTGGGTAGATGAGTTGTTTGAGGGTCTGTCCATTCCCTCTGATGCTACTACTTCACGCCTGCTTGTTTTTGTAGGTTTCTCAATACGTTCGTTGCCATTGCAGATTAGCACTCTCCATGTTTGATCACAGTTTTGAAACATTGTTGAAGAAAGACGTTGCCAAAGCTGACACTTATTCAGGATTGTCAATTGGTCTTGCAGTATAGCACAGGTACATGTACTGGACACTATATATATTTATAGGCTGTTTTCTTCCTTGAAAAACAGTAGACAGGAGGAACCTGTTTCCCTTGGCAGAGAGTTCAAAAGGCAGGGGTCATAGATTCCAGCTAAGTGGCAGAAGGATTAAGGGGGACATGAGGAAAATTTTGTATTATGCAGAGGGTAGTGGGTATCTGAAATTCACTGCCTGAGTTAGTCGTGGAGGCAGAGGCCCTGAACTCTTAAAAACTACTTTGATTTGCACCTTAAGTGCTGTAAGCTGCAGGCCTATGGGCCATGTGAAGGAAGATGGAATTAGAAAGGGCATCTGGGTGTCTTTGGATCACATGGACAAGATGGGCTGAATGCTCCCTTTCTGTGCTACTTCATTCCTATGATCCTATTCTTTGCAGCCCTAAAGAAAGTGTACATATACTGTACTCGTTTCAACTCAAAATAGGTAACAGCCATTTGCAGGTTTGTTACTCTGGGCGATACCCCAATTACTCTGAGTCAAACTGCCTGGTTTAAAATTTAGACAAAGCCTGCCTTAACGGGTGCATCCCTCATGGCAATGCTGCGACCAAGCAGCTCTCACTTCTTCTGCAGTACAAATGCCAGTTTTCCCTTTGAATTGACATTCTTGCAAAATGTCCTGATGAGTGCAAGACAATAAGCTTCAATAAATATGTTTTTTTTTCAGGTTCTGAACCACCAGACAACTAGATTTGAAATAATTGCCAGAGGGATTAAAAGGAGAAATCGAGGAGAATTTATTTTCTAAAATCCAATTAGAGAAGTGGGTCTAAAATTCACAAGCTGAAAAAGGATGGCAAATTAGAAATACAAATGACTTTTAAAGAGACATACTTGAGCTAACACTCCATAACAATGGAGTAACAAACTAAGGCTTAGGAAACAGGAATAGACTGAAGTTCAGTCCAGACTGAATAAACAACCAGTGCAGACACGAATCAAATGCAACGTTCATGCCCTATATTTCTACTTACCAGTAACCTCGACCAGTTTCTCCTCTTGATTGATGGCATTAAACAGAGCTGCTGTGAACTTTTCCACAAGTCACAACTCAAAAGGTAAAAACTGGAGACAAAAATAAAATTCTCCCGGATGCTTTAAGCTTCCAACATGTCCCTCAAATTTTATGTCCTTTATTTTCAATGACACAAAACCTCCAGAGATAATGGATAAACCTCCAGATATAGTTCTAACAACAGGAAGAGATTTACACCTATAGACTCTGTCGGACTAAAGTGTAATAAGTCATATGCATTGTTCACCTGGAATCAATGATAATTGCAGTGTTTGAGATGGTAAATTGTATTGCAGACACTGTCAGAGATGCGTGTCCCATTTCTATTGTGAGTTAATCAAAAAAAATTTCCAAACATAAGAAAGCCTAAGATATAATCAAGAGCTGCAATGTCGCTCCTGAATCATTTGCTTAGACTTGCGATTCTCAGTAAGATATGGAAATAATTTATTATTTCATTCTTGGGTTGAAAGCATTTTTGTGTAATAAGACAAAGTCGGGAACTGTGGCGAGTAAATCCACAACTTTTGTAGGTTCAAAAGAACCCATTCATGAAACTTGTTGATAATGCCTGGCCAAAGGTCTGAAAGTAACCATCACATATTACACAGCAGCTTTGTTTCTTAAAAAACGCATCAGACAGCAATACCAATGACACAAACAGAAACTCTGTTCTGCCCAGCAAGGTCCCTCCAAACATCAATGAAACAAATGGCTCCAATCTTTGTGCAACAGTCATATTAAAAATAAATTTAAATCACCTAGAACTTTATACGCATACAAAATGACACTCCATCTATCAATTATTTCATGATTATTTAAGAATTAAGCTGCTGACTATATATCTGCACTAAACCAACTACTTGCATCCATGCAGCCCTATCGATTCGCCCATGCCTCCACATATCTGCTATCAATACCCATAACAATGCCTTTTCGACCTCCAATGCCAACAACTCCAACACACCTGGGACTACCCTCCCCCATTCTCGCCTCTGAGTTAGGTACCATTAAATCTCCTGCGGATGGTCTCCTCACTGTCACACCAAATCCTACTTTCATATCACTTGCACTGAGTGACCTCCATGACTTGATATTTTGGTCAAAAGTATATCTCCATTTTGGAATTCTCACCATGTTTTCCTCCATGAAGTCACTCCTCCCTATCTCTGATCCCCACCAGCCTGGCACCCACCCATTCTACCTCCCCCAGTCTTTGCATTCTCACATTATTGGCTTTGTGACTAATTCCAATTTGAATCACTAACATTGGCACGTGTAGCTTTTGCTGCCTTAGCCTTAAGGTCTGGGATTCTCACTTCAAATTCTCTTCATCACTTCCACTCTTTAATTTACTTCTGACTTTTAGTTATCTGGCTTAATAACTCATGTAGCTCAATGTCAACTTATGTTTGATAAGCATAAGATGTCCAAATATTAAGGTGTAATTCAAATGCAAATTGATTTTGTTGTCAGCCCTTAATCGTCGAGAATCAAAAGAAGCAACTGTTCAATAACATTTTCATAATTTCAAATCCCACCTCCCTGTGAACCTTCTCTTAAAATTCCTCTGGTCCAGTCTATAACCACAATATATCAAGTACCTCCAGATAACAACAGACTTTTCTTTTAGTCAGCTCCCTTACCCAAGAAAATATTTCCAAAGCCCTCCATAATGAGAAAAAGCTTTATTCTGTAGACATGAGAGATCTTTCGTGCATTTGATCACAAAATCAGAATTCTAAAATAATAGCCATAGTCCCAGAGGACAGTAAGTTTGCTTTCTCTTTGGAGACACAGACCAAGTGTGGTATAACTTGGGGGTCACCACACTTCAGGTGAGGGCAAAGGTTGAGAGGGTGGGACCATCCTGGTAATCTCAGCCAGTGAAGGAATTGAAGCCCTTCTACTGGCATCGATCTACATAGCAAACCAGCCAACTGAGGTAACCAAGGGTAAAAGGAGGTAAAAGGTACTGCAGATGCTGGAGAATCCGAGATAACAAGGTGTGGAGCTGGATGAACACAGCAGGCCAAGCAGCATCATAGGAGCAGGAAAGCTTGACGTTTCGGGCCTAGACCCTTCTTCAGAAATGGGGGAGGGGAAGAGGGTTCTGAAATATATAGGGAGAGAGGGGGAGGCGGATAGAAGATGGATAGAGGAGAGGATAGGTGGAGAGGAGGCAGACAAGTATGAGAGAGTTGCAGTGGGAGAGAGATTCCCTGAGGTTTGTCTGGAGGGAGGAGGGTAACTTCTTCAGGGTAGGCATCCTTAGAAGAGGCTTCGCAGTGGAGTTAAAATTGTATCAGAAGTAAAAGGTACTGCAGATGCTGGAGAATCCGAGATAACAAGGTGTGAAGCTGGATGAACACAGCAGGCCAAGCAGCATCATAGGAGCAGGAAAGCTTGACGTTTCGGGCCTAGACCCTTCATCAGATATGGGGGAGGGGAATCCTGGATTCACCAGAAAGCTAACAGACCTATCAAATCCGCACAGGCTCTCTAAGATATTTTCTACTATATGTCCAACTCAAATGTTATTACACACCTCTGGATTAGTGAGAATTGAACCCAGGTCTGCGGGGGGAAGACACCACCACTGGCTTTTCCAAAGAGCAATTAAGTTAATCTAGCTCACTCGCTCTTTCCCTAAATATCTTCTATTTTTTCACCTGTCATGTATTTATTCAACTGCCTTGTGAAGGCAATTTTTTGGATCCATATTCTCCATCCTTTCAGGCAGTACACTCCAAATCCTACCCACAAGATACATGAGTCTTCACAATCCCCATATTATATTGTTGGTTTCCACTGAAAATACAGAATACCTTCAGGTGTTAGTCTTGCCTGACTGAGTTATAATGAGAGCTCACTGTCCACTTTAGTTGCACAGCTGACATGAATGATGGCACCAGATTTCCAGCGACCGGATTAAATTGCTAAGTCCTTGGCTTGTTTCATCTGATTTTCTTTCAGCAAGACAGAAGCGTCGCTATCTCATTGCTGAAGGCTGCTGCGCCCTGTTTTGTGTCAGTCAGTCAGTGAATTGGAAAGTACTCACAGGAGGGACTATAATTTGCTATTCAAATACATGGAAGCCAAAGGCGCTCACTATCATTCATGGGCAAAAACAGGAGCAAATTCGGGACAGGGGGCCAATGTGCCATCAAATGCAAATATTCAGGGCTTGCTGTCCAAGTTGCATCATTCTGCTGTTACGCTCAGGAAAACCATCACATTATCTCCCTCACCATTGATACAACTAATATCAAGTTGCTGGATTCGTGCATTTTTTAAACTAAAAACACACCACAGAAAAGTCTTGTTCCTCTAGTCCAAGGTTCCAGTTAATGACTTTGGAAACGTTAATGGCTGCCAATCGGAGGGGAGGTGATGGCCTAGTGGTGTTATCGCTAGACTGTTAATCCAGAGACCCAGGTAATGTTCTGGATCCCACCATGGCAGATGGTTGGAATTTGAATTCAATTTTTTTCAAAAAAAACTAGAATTAAGCGTTCAATGCCGACTATGAATCCACTGTTAGTTGTCAGAAACATGCATCTGATTCACTAATGTCCTTTGATGTGGAGTAGCCTGTGTTGATCTTTTAAATTCTGTGTCTGATACTATCTCTCTCACTAACACCTGAAGGAGACTGAGGCTCCATAAGCTTGTGTTTTCAAACAAACCTGTCGGACTATAACCTGGTGTCATGTGACTTCTGATACTGTCCTTGATGGAAGGAAGCTGCCATCCCTACCTGGTCTGGCCTACATGTGACTCCAGACCCACAGCAATGTGGTTGACTCTTAGCAGCCCTCTGGGCAATTGGGAATGGGCAATAAATGCTGGCCTAGCCAGTGATGCCCTCATCCCGTGAATGAATAATAAAAAGAAACCTTTGTAGCAATAAACACTACTAATGACAACAGAGAAGTCTCATTGCTTCAGTTTTAATTATTTTTGTGGATCCTACTTTCTTTTTCCACCAGTATTTCCTTTCTTGTTAACCAATGTCTCTTTATATAGCTGCACCACTAAATGCCAAAACTCTAAATTACACATTGTTCTCAATATTTTATGCTCTTAATCTTAAACTGTGATCTAACTAGTTAAGGAGACACACTCCTGGGTACCCAGATCAGTCAAACCTGAAAAATATCTTTTTACACATGAACTGCCACACAAAAATTCTGAAAAACGTAGCTAAGCAAGGTTGAGGTGAGCATGATGACCAAAAGCTTCCTATTGTAAATCCTTCACCTGAACAGGAGTCACAGATGTAAAGGGTAAGATGGTCCTACCTACCTTGCGCTACTTGTCCGGCAAAAAAAAGAAGGAAATATGTAAATGAGTACGTAGCACAGTATGTGTGTGACATGTCGTCCATAGCTGAATAGCCAGAGGAACGTAGAAATTGCCCTCAGAAATTGGATCCTCAGCTTTCTGACCCATGGGCCGCAATCAGTGAGGATAGGTGACTGCAGCTCCTCCACAATAACACTCAACACTGGAGCACTCCCCCCACACCCCCAAGAATGCATCCTCAGCCCCCTACTGAACTCCTGTACACCGGCAACTGCAATGCCAAATTCCAAATGAACACCATCTACAAGTTCACTGACGACACCACCGCAGTGGAATGGATATCTAACAATGACGAGTCAAAATACAGAAGGGAGATAGAGGGCTTGGTGACATGGTGCAATGAGAACAACCTCTCTCTCAACATCGGCAAAACTAAAGAACTGACCACCAACTTCAGAAACAAAGGAGGAGAACACATCCCATCTACATCAACGGAACTGAGGTTGAGATGGTGAAGAGCATCAAGTTCCTCAGAGTGACGATAACCAATAACTTTTCCCCTCCTTCCCACATAAATTCTACAGTTAAGAAGGCATAACAATGCCCCTTCGTCCTCAGGAGACTCAGGAAATTTGGCATGTCCATAAGGTCCCTCACCAACTTCTACAGATGCACCACTGAAAGCATACTGTCCCAGTGCATAATGGTCTGATACAGCAACAGCTCTGCCCAGGACTGTAAGGAACTGCAGAAGGTGGTGTACACAGCTCAGGCCATCACAGAAGCCAACTTTCCATCCTTGGTACCAAGGTGTAGAGCTAGATGAACACAGCAGGCCAAGCAGCATCAGAGGAGCAGGAAGGCTGACATTTCGGGCCTAGACCCTTCTTCAGAAAATTCAGAGAAGACTCTATTTACACGGCTCACTGCCAAGGAAAGGCAGCCAACATCATCAAAGACCCATCGCACCCCGGTAATGACCTCCTACAACCTCTTCCATCAGGCAGAAGATACAGAAGCCTGAACACACGCACAAGCAGGTTCAGGAACAGCTTCTTTCTGGTTGTTATCAGACTGTTGAATGGACTCTAGCCTCAAATAATGTAACCTGCAATGTAACCTGTAGGCCTCTCAATCTTTTTGATCTGTACATCCATTGCCTGCTGTGATCTGCCTGTACCGCTCCTAAACAAAGCTTTTCACTGTATCTCAGTGCATATGACAATAAAGTCAATCAGGAGGATGCAGGGCTGGCAGTAAAAGTAGGTTCAAGAGGGTTAAGCACGAGACTCTACTGTCAACAAGTGCTACTAAAACAGTTGTCAAGCAGAAGGGATTGATCGGGTCGTGGGCCTTAGATGCCACGTGCAGACTTTCACCAGCAACGACCAACCATGACATTATTTGATTTTGTGGGGCACTGGTGCCTTACCCTTGAGCCCGGAATTTGGGAATTGATCTATCTGGTGATTTGGCTCCAGTCCCTCTGGAGGGTGATCACTGAGGATCACCTCATGCTCCCTTAGCCCACAGACCTACAGCAATCTCTGCGCATGCCAACGACATAGCTAATTCCTTCAGTGCTGTAAATCAATCCGGATTCCCATCTGCCCCATTTACCAGCATTTTGACTGCTGTAATTTTCTTTTTGCACAGTTTCCCTTGAAGGGAATTGACAAAGTAGACGTAGAAAGAATCTTTCTTCATAGAGTCATATAGTACAAAAACACACCCTTCAGTCAAACCAGTCCATGCTGAACATAATCCCAAACTGGACTCGTTCCACCTGCCTGCTCCTGGCCCTTATCCTGTGTGGCAATTGAGAACAAGAGGACATAGTTTTTGGATAAGGTGTAGCAGACTTAAATCAGAGATGAGAAGAAATTACTTCTCTCAAAAGGGTTGTGAACCTACGGAATTCACGACCCCAGTGTGAGAGATACTGGGACACAATAAATATAAAAGGAGATAGACAGACAGATTTGTAATTAGTGATGTGAGGGGTGATAGAGAGCAGACAGCAAAGTAGAGTTGAGGCCAAGAGGATATCAGCTATGATCGTATTAAATGGCAAAGCAGGTTCAAGGAGCTGAATTGCCGACTTCTGCTCCCAGCTCTTAACAATGTAGCCAGTGTCTAATAGGAAGGTAAACTGCAAAAATGCTACCTGTCCCTCTTGCTGGACGCATTCACTGGCAACATTTCGACAATACAGGGACCGTTCAGCTATGGGGAGGAGGGGAACATTAACTGAAATTTGTCTCATTCTCAACTCCATCTGAAGGAGCACAGGCGTACTATGGTCTCTTGCCCAAAAAATAAAATCACTGACTCAATCTCACAAGTCAAGGATATAGATGGCAACAGCTACTAATGGCTGAGTTATGAAAACCAGAATATGCAAAAGGTTAAACATGGGACAGATCACATATATGAGAGTTGTGGGGTCTGGAGGAGATTATTGAGAGATAAAGAGGAACAAGGCCATGGAAGGATTTGAAAACAAGGATGAGAACGTGAAAACTAAAGCCTCAAAGGCCAATATAGCGTCAGTAAGCTTAAGCGATGGGTCAACTTAATGTAACAAACGAACAGGAGAGCATTTTGGTAAATAAGCTTAAGCAGTGACAGCAAAAGATCCGTTCCTACATTTTTGGGCTGAGCTAATCATGGAAATTTGCATAGTGCAACAGCTCCATTCTCTGGCAGCACATGGCATGGCATGGTCAAATATACCCTCATTCAGTATGTGCAAACAGAATTGGTTCAAATTCTGCTGCTGCCTTTCACCAACCCAATTACTGTAGCACAACTCAAAAGTTTTTTTGGGTCCAGATCAGATTGAGCCAGACCTGTCATTCCACGTGAAAGGTTTCTGTAGCCTTCAGCTTGGTTCTGAATGCTATAGCCCAACATTGTTTGTTGAGCTACAGATAAACCACACTTTGTATAGTAACACCAGAAGCTATGATACTCCTCTGTATGACAGGGCTGCTACTTGTCAAAACAAGACTGATGCCTCACATTTGATGTTGTTTTCCACTATCCCATGGAAAAGGATAACAATGTTAAGAAAACACTATGTCATAGCAAAGTATTCCATTCTGCTGCCCCATTACAAGACAATGGAATGCTCCAGAATTGTTACATGATCAAACCATTCAGACTTATTTTTGTCATCTCAACCTATTAACGTGAAGCTGCATTAACACTGCAGAATTAAAACTGGCCTTCTTGAATGGTGGGACTTTTTTAACAGTTTGAATTCAGTATTAAAACAGCAAACAAGGGAGTTTTATATGACCGCGTTAATCATGCTGCACCAATACTCAGGTGTCTCTATGTAAAGGCATTCATGCTATCAGATAGAAACTTGAGCCAGAGTCCTACAGATTAATGAAAGTATATTACAGATTTGATAAAGTAAACCATGACAATTACATTATGTACCTCATGTCAACCTCCTACATCTTACAGCACAAATTGAATACCAACATAATCAGAAAAATATTAATTTGGATCTCAAAATAGGCTAATTGGTGCAACTTAATGCTGATAGTATTGATAACTGATGAATTCATTGCTATGTGTCTGCACACCACAACGAACTGGTTAGACTCCTACAGTGGATTAAATACCTACATTTAGCCTGCACCACAAAAGGAAAAGCTCCATAATCTGGCTGCTTTCCAAAAAAGGTAGGCGAATTAAAAAGAACAAAGTAGGTGATCAGTTCTTGAACAAACTGGAAATTGGCTGCATTGCAAGAGGCAGAGAGGGTGCTCATGCACAGGAACACTGTCAGCACTTGCAAATTCTTCTGCAAGCAACATATCATCCTGATTTAGAACTGTGTTGCTGCTTGATCACTTATTAGGTCAAAACCCTGGAACTCCTTTACAGCAATGTAGGTTTCCCTACAGCCTGGACTGCTACAGTTCAAGGCCAGCCCCTCACCAGCATCTTCTCAAGGGCAACAAAATGCTAGCCGAGCAGGTGATGCTCATATCCAGTGAAGAAGCAAAAAAAGATAGATATACAAGAGTGGTAGGAACTGACTAGTAGGTGTGTCCAGGAATTAGTTCTTACACCTTTATGACCGAACGTGAACAATGAAGAGTATTGAATTGAGACAAAGCAGTCAGATTTTGGCAATGAACTGAAAAAAGGGGGCTTGCAAACAACCAAAAGCAGACTGATGCAATGTTTAACTATGCAGCAGGTGACTACTACATAACTGGAGGTTGAAAACAAGCTTTTTTTTACAAATACCTTTGCAAAATAAATTTAAGATAAAACTCATCGAATATGTCTTACTGATTCAATGGCCTGACTCTTTCAAATTTTTAAGATCCAAATCTTTAGTATTTTTCCCCCCAATTCTTTAAGCACCAACAAAAAGGTCTTACTGATATTAACATGTAATTATAGAATCAAAATGGATGACTAGGTCATGTGGTCCATTGTGTCTGTGTCAGTGCTTTCAAAGAATATCTAATTATTGCTGAAAAAAGATACATTGTGTCAAAGCTTTTTGTCTTGCAATCTTCAGGATAATTCACAAGAAATGTGAAAGCAAAAGGAAAATCAACAGTTATAACATACAAGAGGATTTAAATTCAATTAGATTTATTGTCACATGTACTCTCCTAGCACAGTGAAAAGGTCACAAGTCGCCACTTACGGAGCATCTTAGGTACAAAAGGTACCTAGGTACAGAATCTTAGGTAAAAAAAATTGAAACAAAAAGGAAAGAAACAAGGAAGAAAAAGGAAACAAAGAAAGGAAAAAAAAGATTTCTTATTCATTGGCAAGTAAGCTTTTTGGTGCAGGCGTAGAGAATACAGACATAGAGAACGTAGATATAGAGAATGCTCCAGCGAATACTGATTGAAGGTAACTGGCAACCTATGTTTACATTTTGAATCAGGTAACAGCACTGCTGAGAAATGAACCTTATTTTTGTAAAGTATAAACAGGGCAGTCGTATGTACATGTACAATGTTCAAACAAAAATATTGGCCTTCTGAATTAACATGTACATACAAGTGTGCCACGCTGTGAACCCAACTAACATTCCACATTGGGTGCTGGTACAAGTGTCCAACATTAGAGGTGATTTCATGAAAATGGAGAGCATATGCTAAGTAATCCTGAGTGTGCAAAGAATCATGTTAACATCTGACTTTTGTATTTTTCTGAACCGTCCAGGTGAGTGCAAGACAAAATGTCTTTATTCAGCAATACTCAATTTCTGGACAATCAAAACGACCAATCCAATTAGTTCTCATCTCCTGTTCTTTCCCCTCCAAATTTTGCATTTTCCAATTATTTTTCCAGCTTTTTTTCTGAAAGTTACTACTAAATTCACTACCACTACCCTTTTGCGATCATAACTCATCACATAAACAGAACTTTTAAATTTCTCCTCTGTTTGTCGATTACCTTAATATAAGCTTCTTCTAGCTATTAACCATCCCTCTTCCCATCTAGTAAGTCAAAAGACCAAAAACAGGAACAGAAATTGCTGGAAAAAAAATCTCAGCAGATCTGGCAGCATCTGTGGAGAGAAAGGAGAGATAATGCTTTGGGTCCAGTGACCCTTTCTTCAGACACAATTTTGAACACTTATGTTCACCCTGCACAAAGGTGAACTATTTTGAAAAGCCTGCATCTCAAAGAAACCACCATCAACACATTCAGAGAGATGGTATAGCACACTGGTGAAAAGAAAAAGCGAGCAACAAAATGTTTGAAGTACATCCAAATACTCAGGACAAGAAGTTCCTACTTAATGTTCATGTTTCAGATATCCGATTATCTATTGAGAATTAATACTCCATTTACATTACTTGAACAACTACAGTTTTCTTTTTATCTTTGATTTTTGGGAATGAAATGCCAACATTGCATGCCATCAAATTATATAACAAATGTAACTTGGGTATCAAGCAACATTCCATTACCTGGGCATCTTGCAAATGTTAAAAAATATGAACGGAGAAATCATTTAGCCTGAAAATTCATCATAACATCCATGCTTAACCTACTAAATATTGGAGCTCAGCTATGCAATGTGTTGATTTGATACAATACGCAATTGATCGCAAATGCGAGGTCTTGCACCTTGGAAAAAAGAATACAGGCATGGACTATTTTCTGAACGGTGAAAAAATTCATAAAGCCGAAGTACAAAGGGATCTGGGAGTGCTAGTACAGGATTCTCTCAAGGTTAACTTGCAGGTTGAGTCTGTGATTAAGAAAGCGCATGGAATGTTGTCATTTATCTCAAGAGGGTTGGAATATAAAAGCAGCCATGTGCTTCTGAGACTTTATAAAGCTCTAGTTAGGCCCCATTTAGAATACTCTGTCCAATTTTGGGCCCCACACCTCAGGAAGGACATACTGGCACTGGAGTGTGTCCAGCAGAGATCCACACGGATGATCCCTGGAATGGTAGGCCTAACATATGATGAACAGCTGAGGATCCTGGGATTGTATTCATTAGAATTTAGAAGGTTGAGGGGAGATCTAATAGAAACTTACAAGATAATGCATGGCTTAGAAAGGGTGGATGCTGGGAAGTTGTTTCCGTTAGGTGGGGATACTAGGACCCGTGGGCACAGCCTTAGAATTAGAGGGGGTCAATTTAGAATGGAAATGAGGAGACATTTCTTCAGCCAGAGAGTGGTGGGCCTGTGGAATTCATTGCCATGGAGCACAGTGGAGGCCGGGACGTTGAATGTCTTCAAGGCAGAGATTGATAAATTCTTGATCTCGCAAGGAATCAAGGGCTACGGGGAGAGTGCGGGTAAGTGGAGTTGAAATGCCCATCAGCCATAATTAAATGGCGGAGTGGACTCGACGGGCCGAATGGCTTTACGTCCACTCCTATGTCTTAAGGTCTTATGGTCTTAATACAATGAAACAGTGATCTTATAGATTCTCAGAGCAATGTAAATCTGTTAATCATTGTTCACTATTGTATGGATTGTCCTTTTCTACTTTGACAGAAAACCCTCGAAGTGGCTGCTAAACATTCTACATTTCCACAGTGGAGTCTGGCACTGAAGTCAATGATTCACATTTTATATAGTGCTTTTCACAACCTTGGAATGCATTATGGTCAATTAGGTACTTTTAGCCACTGCTGTAATATAGGAAATGCTGCAGCCTATTTCCACATAATAAATTCCACACACGGCAGTGCGACAATGATCGGTTTTTTATTGTTTAAAGACTACATCAATTAAGAAATAAATAGTGACCAGGACAAGGTTTAAAACAGTGCTGTGGGAAGTGTTACAAGCAATGGGTACACCAATTCTCTTTCTCGTCCCACTACTCTACAACATTTCAATATTTGGTATGATCAGTATTCTATTTGGTTTTGTGGCTAATTATATCGGTCTCAGACTTTGTCAAGCATAGCATTAAGGTACATGCAAGTCTTAGCGCAGTGCCAAATTAAAGGAAGATAGTTGCATTGTGTCCACTCTGGCCCATGTTAATTATAATCAGAGGTTTACTTGAAGCAAAGACTCAGTGGAATTCAAGATCAGTTTTGAGGAGGTGAATGAGTAGCTGAATGGTACATTAAATTAAACAGATTGCCATTGGTAACATGTAGGTGTTCAAACTTCAGGAATACCATAGACTTGCACCAACTGACCTTTATTTTGGCCAGACTACAAGAAAATCTTAAGGTGTCAATCTCATGCAAAGAGCACAGCCTTTTCATTAATTATTTGGACCAAGAATCATGACTAGTCAATCCATGGATTCTAAAGATACAGTTTATTAAAAGATTTGGCATGGAATTTTGACTATGAAACTAATTTTAGGCATGTACTCTTAACATGTTTAACCCCCTGATGTCCAAGAGACTTCCTCATCATGTTATTGGTAGATTTTGCTTTCCTTGTTAATTTTAGACATTCCCTTTATTTTCACTTGAAATGGCACCTTCCCTGCTGGGCATAATTCCATAGTCGACAGGTGTCCTCTGGTATCTTACCATGTTGTCTTGTAATCATACTTGTCTGTGAATTTAATTACAGAAACACTGACAAGAAGCATCACCGCCTAGATAAAATCCACGCTTAACCCAAAACGTTCCCAGATTGTCAACATGACAATTGAAATTAGTAGTGAGTATTTTTAGCTATCTTGGATGCTCCTTGGTTGATTTACCAAACACGCTGAGTTGATCAAGGACATCACTGGGCTTTGGTCGTGAAGGAGATTACAATGCAGTGGAATAATTTTCTTGCATCAACCAGCGATGCAAAAGTTTCATAGCCTATTTACACACATGGGGCATGAGACCTGACCTACATGTGTAACTGCAACAGAACAATCAAGGTCCACTACAGCTTCAAAGGTGCCTTAACTTGCCTTAATGTGATTGAGTAAATTGTAAACTCCGCATATATCCATGAAGTGAACCATTTTAGCTAGTAGTTTGTCAGAGGCAGAGGCATGGCACAATGGAGATGAGGCTACTTGAAATGAAAAATACCCACTATACCCAAAACCCAATTTCTGATCTCAGTTGGGTTCAGAAAAGTGGCATCAAGACAAAGTGAAGTGATATGCCTCTGTACGAGGACAGAAGGCTGGCACCATCGCAAAGCACTCGCACATACGCATCAGTACAGGAAAGACTGAAGCAACGTTAGGAGCGAGATTTGTGATAAGAAACAGTTTCACGAATTCGGAGAACTTAAAGTGAGAACCCATTGTTCCCCTGCTGATGATAGTTTTTTTTTAAATAGCAGCAAATTCCCCAATCCAATTTCCCAACCATGGCTCTGTATCCCTTTATATTCTTGCTTTTGAAAAAACTTAGCCAAATCCACTTGCAATGAAGCTGTACTAGGTGTCTCAAAAGGAATCTTTAAAAAATTGTACTAAAACAAAGTAGTCTAGATGCTGGAAATTTGAAACAAAGTACTGCAGAAACTCAGCAGGTCAGGCAGTGACTGAAGGACCTGAAAGTGTTAATTCTGTCTCTGTGTGTTGATAAAGTTCACTCTCTCTCTACAGACATTACCAGACCTGCTGAGTTTCTC